>CM066031.1:156106575-156309035 GCA_033557465.1 Ichthyophis bannanicus
CCTTGTTCTGTGGCCATTCCTGTGTCTTATTTGCACGTTTGTTTCACCAACAGCCACAGGGTGAAGGAGCCCACAGTACATTATGCGCAAAGCAGGGTTTTGTGACTCCATACCGCGAGGTGTACTATCTCTCCAGGGAGTGCATAGTCCTCTGTGGGCACAGTGTGGTGCAGCGGACAAGATCCGGTATCCCCTCAGAAGACCAGAGGTTTCAAATCCTCAGATGGTCACAGTTGCCAGACCTAGGTCCTTATATTTTATCCACCACTAAACAAAGATAGCACAGACACCCATGGTATTGCCGGGAACATAATCATGTGGAAAAAACCCATAATTTTTACCCAACCCTGCACACACCCACACAACAATGGGCATCACCTACAGTCCAAGTCCCGCCAGTCACGTCAATGCATTCCTGTAATGCCCCACAATGCAATCAGGGTCATAATAGTTATTTTTCTTGTTTGATGAGAAAGACAATTATGCCACCACACACCATGTTTGCAGACGAGTATCATGTGGTGCAGGAGGCGTGGCTTGGCCATCCCCACAGAACAGTGGCCTAGCGATGGCTTCTTTTCCATTCTTGGGCACCGGTGCACGTGCAACGACAAGGCCCTGCTGTAGCACAAGTCATGAACCTCCCAGGGAAATCACCCATCTGTCTGGCTAGACATGTGGTGCAAATGCACACAGAACAGTGCAATGCAAGAAACAGTAAGGTCACAGGTCAAAGCCCAGCTGGGCCTACTGCTAATCCTGCACCAGATATTTTACCCACACTAAACACAGATAGTGAACACACTCAGTGGATTGCAGAGTACATAATCATGGGTGTTCCAACACCAGTGAATTGTTACCTCACACCAAACGGGGAAGCGCCTCCACACCCACCCCCCCCCAACAATGGCCATTACGTACAGGACAAGTCCTCACAACTCAGGCCTGGCGTGGCAGCAATGCAATTCACAAGCTATAGTGGTTTTACCCAGATAAGGACAGGTCGTCAATTGTTTGTGCGAGGTGTACAGGTTGATGGAGGGTGCCAATGGCAGCAAGCCCACACCAGACAGTGCCCTAAGCGTGTGTAGGCTGGCCCTGCCCACCACAACGAGACAAGGCTCTATTGGATGTACAGGCCATGGATTCCCAGGGAATGGCAGCCACAATGTGGCACAAACTGTGGGTGCAGGTGCAGCACAGTCAGTGTTTACATAAACCAGAAGGTCACAGGTTCAAATCGTGTCTGTGGCCCTCTGCCAAACGAGCCCCCCAGAGTGGAACCCCCCTCTGAAACATAGGCATGTAAGACTGAACACCTTTGTTGCAGATAATCAAGATTGTGTGTGAGATAAATTGTTTTCTTTTGTTTCCCGTCAACCACCACACAACCCAAATAAACATGTGCATCCTCTACAGCGAGATTCAACGAAATGCACTCCTGGTGAGGGTCACTGAATCGCTGCACTTGATGTGCATTGTGCCATATATAAGGCCATGTGAGCATGGTGAATGGTCAGGGGAAACTGGTGGCAGTCTGTGCACATCACACCATGGCCTAGCCTGTATTAAGCTGGGCGCTGTGCACTGCAAGTGACAGGGTCCGTCTGACAAACAGCCATGTATATCCCTTGGAATGCACTGCCCCTGTGACAAGGACGGTGGTGCAAAGCGACACAGGCAGTGCCCTACAGGAGTCAGAATGTCACAGGTTCAAATCCCGTGTGGTCTGCTCAAGCCCCACACCGTCCCCACAATTGTCAGACCATGCAAATATTTTAAAAAACTAACAGATCCTGTAGTGCAGATAATGCAAACACGGGTAATACATCTGATATTGTTCCATGAAAGGTACATGAATGAGAAACATCTGCATTACATACACAGCAGATTCCCCCAAATGCAGTCCTGGAGGGGCCACAAATCATATACATCTTCTGATGTGTGAATAAAGATGTGGTCCTCTCCATTTCCATATGCTGGGGTTCCATTGGTAATGCAGGATGTATGCTCATGCATATTCATGAGGCACAGTTGCAAAACATGATCAGTGTGTGGGACAACAGGACTGGAGTTGGGGCACTCATGGCTGAGAGTATCCAGCCAACAGGAGCATAAATGTGCAGAGACACCAGCTCCATTACCCAAACACTACTGGACAGTCCATGGAGTATTGGGCCTTGCGTACCATCTCAAATTAACTAGTACGTGCACACCTTAGCACTGTCACCATAAACCTGGAAAAAACAGTAAACCTATATCAACATGTAGACATGTGGAAAAGTCACATATATCAATGCCAACATCAAGCACAATATGGTTATTGCAGCGTTAGAATACCAATATGTCAAGATGTTTGGGGAGTGTGTCTCAGGTCTGGTGCAATGACAATGTTCCCCACCCTGTGGTGTGCACCCCAACAGTATTCCATACCATTGTCCATGCCTAGGCACTGGGGAGGTCCGGAGTGACTGCCTGAGATGTCTAGAATGTAAAAGCTAGACTATAGTGGCACAGTGATGGCACTAGGTGGGTGTGAATGTGTGGCTGTACATACAGTGTGTGATTTGTTAAACATCTTACTACTCAGCGTCACAATGTTTGCTCTTGGTGTCCCAGTGTTAGCTTGCGCAATGTGCATACTGAGGAGCAAGGTATTGTGGGCATACCTCAGACAGGCTGCCTTTGCCAGGATGCATGAGGGACAGATCATTAGTCAATGTATTGGACTTGTAGTGTGCGGCCATTAGCAACATGGACAGTCGGTAGCCCCTGCATGTCTTTGGCTGGAAGTTCACCTTCACGCCTAACTGAGCAGTTAACCATGGCAATGGCTAAGGTCAAGCACCATAGTGTCAACAACACTCCCTGCAAGTGATATGTATGGGTATCCAGTTTTGGGGCCCAATCACTAGCTTAGGCTGCTTGGGGAGTGTGCAGACATCCCAGTTTTGGGTGTCACACATATTCTCACAGTAATATGCACAATGGACGAGCTAGCAGACTGCTGCCACCATAGTATGTCTAAGGCTGCGCACACCTTGAAGGGTGCATGTTGTTGTGTGTTTTGCGTGCTGGTGAATGTCCGTGGTGGTGGTCTGCTGAGTCATTTCCAGGCGCCTGCTGTATGGTCCGGATGTGCACATAAATGCATGGACGCTCTTATCTGGTGCTACCACCAACAGCTGGATCCAGGTTGACCATTTCCTTCCCCCCCAGTAACCACCATTGTAGTGTGGGGAATGTGGATGTGTTCTGCTGGGTGATCAATGAGTTGTACTGCTCATGTGTTGGTTGTTTGTAACAATAATCTGTCTATGTATTTCAACCCCCTCCTCCCCCCACTTCACTCTTCTAACCTAATTAATGTGGTGATGGGCACCACACAGAATATGTCCAATGTGTTATCAGAAACTTACAAGAATGTATACCCACACATCACACACAATAAGAGAGTGGACACAACTGTAGTTGTAGCAATGGAATTTTGTCCTAGAACGACCCACCCATCATACCACAGTCACTGATGTTGTGGACACACAACATAGACTAGCTTAGCTAATCCCTGTTGCCGTGGACATGTGTGTTTTGGCTGTCCCCTCGACACTCTCAGGGTGAGACCAGGGTCCGCACAATGTGATGCTCAGTATCAACTCTGTGTCAGTAGTAATCTACATGCTCCATTATAAATGATCAGGATGAGGTGTTTCAGTGCCCTCATAACACATCTGAATGTTTAGTGTTCTATGACTGCTGTTTTTACATGTGCAGTGCCCAACATGGGTATGTGTGGGTTTGAGCCTATCATTGTACAAATGTAAGAAAAAGGTCATGTGGATGGCATTCTCAATTGCCCCTACTGTATGCAGCCAGGGGTGGTGTTTAGTATCTAGGGCAGTGTTTTTCCCAACCCAGTCCTCGGGGAACGCCATGCCAGTTCAGGTTTTCAGGATATCCCTAATGAATTTGCATGAGATATATATGCATTAGAGATAGCTGCCACCTGGGCCTACCAATATTTTGGTGGTGGTGAGAAGTCAGGAGGAACTGGGACACGTTCTATCTACCCATTTCGATGTCTAGGACATCTGTACCTTGTGCCCCACCGTCCACAATCTTAAATGACAGAGGTGTAAGGCAGGGGTCCTCTAAATCCAGCCCTGGAGGGCCACAAACCAGTCAGGTTGGCAGGCTAGCTCTAAATGCATATATATCTCATGCAAATTCATTAGGGATATCCTGAAAACCTGACTGGCCTGAGGCGTTCCCCGAGGACTGTGTTGGGAAACACTGATTCTAGAGCATAGGCCTCGAAAACACTCATCAACCTGAAACCCTAGTGCAGGTCGGGTGTTTAGTATAGGCCTAATGAAGATGCATGAGAGAAATATGCTTCCAACATAATCATACGAATGTGAGTGCTGAGTGGCTCTCCATGGGCTGTATGGTCCAACCCCCTTAGCCTACACCTCTGTCACCAATGATTTGTAAGTGGTGAAGGTTGCAGATGTCCAAGACATAAACACGTGTTGATACAATGAGTCCCACATTACCTCTTTTGCCTCTCACCACCACCATTACTAACATATGTTATGTATGCTACCACGTCATGGTTATGTTGACAATTGAGGAAGTATGTTTGACACATTCCATGTATGCTTTTCCAGTCCTAAGACATCTGCACCTTTGCACACTCACACTCCCGAAATGAAAGAACTTGTAAGGCAGGGGTCCCCACACTGCAGACCTAGAGGCCACACGCTCAGTCAGGCTGCCAATGATAGCCCAAATGCATATAGAACTAATGTATAATTCATGAGGGCTATCCTGATCACTTGCTGCACTTGTGTAGGGCGCCAAGGTAGAACTTATTCATAATCACTCAGCTATGGAGGATGTTGGGCGCTTGTGGACATTCACAGCGGTTACATTCTTAAGTCCATAGGTGATGGAACCAACCCAGGGAACGCTCAACGCTGGATGTAGTGCTCACCAACGGTGGCTAGTGTGTCACAAATGTCTGCCGTGAGTGCCCCTGTGAGCAACAGCGACCACTCACAGCGGTGTGGTTTGAAAATAAAGCGCATGGCACAGGCCAAATCATAGCAATCTCATAGTCCTAAACTTCAAATACACTACTTCAACACTTCAATCAAATGGCAGGATTGTATGTAAACGGAGGAGATGACGGGTGGGAAGAGAATAAAGGAAGGTGGAATTGCAATGGGCTAAACTAAAGGTAGGCATTGAAAGTAAGCAACAGATAAATATTATAGAAAGTAAATAAAAGCAAGAGGAGAAGGTAACCTAATTTGGTTTTCCAAAGAGGTGGCTGCTCATATAAAGGCAAAAAACACAACTTTTGCAAAATTCAAAAGCACTGGCAGACCGAAGAACACAGAAATGAATACAGGGTGGGAACAACATGTCGGCCATCAAACTCAAAGAGAACAAAACGAGAAATAAGGATAGCAAAAATCAAAGGCAGAGGAAAAATGGCTAAAGATGTTAAGGGTGGCAACAAAATTTTCTTCATGTCATATTCGGGAAACGGAAAAAAGATCAGGAGTTTGGGAAATTTCAGGACTCAGAAATTTGCTGGGAAAGGATCGTGGAAAGTGACACTGAAAAGCAAAATTGCTAAAAACAATTACTTCTGCTCTGTGTTTACTAAAGAGGATCCTGGGGATGGAACCAGCTGTCGAACTTCCCACGTATAGAGAATGGGAATGGCAGTGGATACCACACCATTCACAGCAGAGTCGGTGTTAGAACAGCTTTGCCTAAACGTGAAAGTGGACAAAGCCATGGGACCGGATGGGATACATCCCAGGATCACTGAAGAGAGCTCAGAGAGGTTCTTGCAGGACTGTTATAAAGGATTGTCTTCAACAGATCCTTGGAAACAGGAGATGTTTCCTCAGGACTGGAGAATGGCTGATGTCGTACCTCCTACACAAAAGTGGTGACAGTGAAGAAGTGTCAAACTACAGACCCGTGAGCCTTACCCTCGGTGGCAGGAAAAGTAATTGGAGGCGGCTCCTGAAAAGAGTCGAATTAGTGAACTTTCCTGAAAACCAACAGCTTGCAAGACCCGAGGCAACCCCCCATGGTATTTACCGAAGTGAACGATCTTGCCCATACAAATCTGATCGAGTTCTTTGGACTGCGTGACGAGGGAACTAGATCAGGGGCATGCAATGGATGTTCATCTACCTGGATTTCAGCAAAGCCTTTGATACGTGTTCCTCATGAGGAGGCTTATCAACAAACTCAGTAGCTTGGGGATGGGTCCCAAGATGGTAAACTGGATTAGAAATTGGCTGACTGACAAGACGACAGAAGGGTGATTGCTACATGGAGCTCACTCGGATGATAGGAATGTGATTAGCGGGGTGCCCCAGGGTTCGGAGGTCCTGGGCCCGGCAACTGTTCAATGTATTTTTGTGAGTGATATTGCTGACGGTACTGAATGGAAAAGTCCTTGTCTTTTTGCAGACCGACACAAAAATTTGACAACAGAGTGGACTCCCCTGAGGGAGTGGTTAACATGAAGAAAGATCTACAAAAGCTGGAAGACTGGTCTAAAGCTTGGCAACTACGATTTAAATGCAAAAAGTGCAGTGTCCTGCACTTGGGTAAGGCAGAAATCCAAAGAAATGTCACAAGATAGGGGGAGAAAGGTTGGTATGCACAGTGTCAGGGAAAAAGACCTTGGTGTGATTATCTCTGCTGATCTCAAGGTGGCAAAACAGTGCGACAAGGCGGTGGCAAAAGCCAGGAGGATGTTGGGCTGCATACAAGAGAGGGATTACCAGCAGAAAAGAAGAGGTTAACTTAATAGCCACTGTATAGGCTCCCTGGTGGAGGCCTCAACTTGGAATACTGCCTTCAGTTTTGGAGACCATATCTTGCAAAGGATGTAACAAGACTGGAGACTGTTCAGAGGAAGGCGACCAAAATGATTTGATGAGTCCTGCGTCAGAAGCCCCATATGAAGAAGAGACTTGAAGACCTAAATATGTATACCTTTGGAGGAAAGGAGGCACAGGGGAGATATGATTTCCAGACCTTTAAATACTTAAAGAGAAATGATACAAACCAAGCAAAACCCGTCCAGAGACGGGGAACCTGTCAAACTCAGAGGGCATAACATGAAACTGCAAGGGGGTAAATTGAAAGGCAATGTCAGGAAATATTTTTTTCCACTGAAAGGGTGGTGGATGCTTGGATGAATCCCCTCCCGATGGAAGTGGTAAGGGGCGACACAACGGTGACGGAATTTCAAAAAGGTCATGGGACAAACACAGAGGATCCCTTTACCAGAAATAGGAAAAAAAAACCAAAATTAAACGGTACCATCCTAACTTCCGAACCATCTAACTTCCGAACGCATAAGTAACGTCTCAACAAATGGGGTGTCCTATAATGGATTTGTGGGTTTACCTGCCCTGAACAATGGATATGGAGAGGGGTGGCCTGCGCGGAGCGACAGGTGCACCCTACTCTTGCCCATCTATCCTCGCTGGGCAGACTGGATGTACCATGCTGGTCTTTATCTGCCGTCAACTACTATGTTAACTATGTTTTATCTATGTTACCACCGGCTAATGGGATTAGTTCCCACAAGTGGAGTACTGTAATATGGCTGTCATAGGCATTTCACATTACCTAATGTCATTTGTCCCTGCCACCAACAACACCGTCAGTGCCTGTAGCCCTGAAGGTTATTCCAATACTTCAAAAAAGGTGTGTGAAAATGAATGTTAGAAGGTGCTGTGGTGGACACTGCACCTCATATGCCCTCTCTGGAGTGCCTCCCACGGGTCCCTGCATGTGACAGCACCCTAGGATCCGCTATGGCGAACCTAATGGCACGCAGTGCCAGCTGTGGCACGCGAAGGCCTTGCAGCTGGTGCACGCGGGAAGGTCCGCAATCGGAGAAAAAAAAAAAAAACAACCCTGTCTGCTGCCGTTGTCGGGGCCCCCCCCCCAGCCACCGCGGCAAGAATCGAGCGTGGCCGCGGGGCCCCCCTGTACCCACCCGGCAGAGCCTGTCCTCCCCGTAGCAGCTCTCTCTTTGGAGCTGCAGTCAGACCGCGCCGGCTTGCAGAGCGCGAGGGAATAGTTTTCCCTCGCTGCTCTGTTAGCCCGCGGGGGCTGATGGTCACGTTCCCTATCAGCCCCCCGCGGGATTAACAGAGTCGCGAAAGGGAAACTCTTTCCCTTCGCGCTCTGCAAGCCGGCGCGGTCTGACTGCAGCTCCAACGAGAGAGCTTGCTAGCGGGGAGGACAGGCTCCTGCCGGGTGGGTACAGGGGGGCCCCGCGGGCACGCTCGATTCTGCCGCGGCGGCCCCGACAACGGCAGCAGACAGGGTTGTTTTTTTTTTTTAATGTTTCCCTGGGCTGGGTGGGGGGGTTTGGTGGGGGGTTCGAGTGGTGATTGGGCTGGGCTTGGGGGGTTAGTGAGTGGTGATGGGCTGGGCTGTGGGCTGGGCTGGGGGGGTTAGGAGTGGTTGATTTGGCTGGGCTGTGGCTTGGGGGGCTGGGGGGGGGGGGGTGGAGTTTAGGAGTGGAGGATGATGGGCTGGGCTGGGGGGTGTTAGGAGTAGTGATGGGCTGGGGTGGGGGGGTTAGGAGTGGTGGATGGGCACTGGGCTGGGGGGGTTAGGAGTGGTGATGGACACTGGGCCTGGCTGGGGAATTTAGGAGTGGTGATGGGCACTGGGCTGGCTGGGGGGGTTATGAGTGGTGATGGGCGCTGGGCTGGGGGGTAGGAGTGGTGGATGGGCGCTGGGGGTGGTTAGGAGTTGGTGATAGGCGCTGGGGGGGCTTAAACTAAAATTGATTGATGGGGATTAGGACTGGGAGTGTGGCCTGATGGGGTAGTTAGGGAACTGGAAATATGGGACTGGTTGGATTAGGACTGGGAGTTGGGCTATGGGGGGCTACGGACTGGGAATAATGGGTTGGGGGGGTTTGCTAGGACTGGAAATGGGCTGAGTGGAAGGGGTCTTGAACTGCAAAATAGCTGTTTGGTGATGGGCTTGGAATGGAAATGGGCCTGAGGGCGAAGTGGGGGCTTGAACTGCAAATAGCTGATGGGGACGGGGGCTTGGAATGGAAATGGGCTGAGGGGAAGTGGGGGGGGGGGGTCTTGAAGAAGGGAATGGATGCTGGGTGAGACTGGATGACTAGAAAGGGAGCTGATGGTTGGGGAGGATTAGAATGGGATGGGGCTGGGACGAGTATGGAATGGGAGAGGGGAAAATATTTTGTGTAGGAGGAGATTAAAATCTACACTTGGCCAGGTAGTTGGAGAGTAATTGGGGATTGAGGATGGAGGGGTAAAATTTTTGTGGATGAAATAGGAAATGAATGAAAGAGCAAAGTAGGAGAAAATGATTAGTATGTGTAAAGCAGATGTAGAGCGAGAGAGCAATGGAAAAAAACTAGAAGAGAGAAAGAAAGGACAAATTGGACAGCAGACGATGGAGAGTTAGCAGAAAACATTAAGAAAACCAGAAGAAAATGGTCTGGACCAATTGCAACTGAAAAAAAATGTCCACATCAAAAGGTAGAACGATATCTCTTTATTTTGTAATTTATTAAACTGGAATAATGTCAGCTTCTGGGAAATGTGGCATCAGTTAACATCTGCTCTTTGTTTGGTACAAGAGGAAATTCCTATTTGGACGTTGCCACTTGTTCGCTTTCCCCAGTAATTGCACTAAATGTATTGGTTTAATAGTTGTCAGTGTTGCGCTTTTGCATAGGGTAGGGTATGGTGCTTTGTGAGTCCTGGTAATGCTGTCAGGATACGGCGGGTTTTTGACTATGGGGTCTAAATGGGCAGCGTTTGTAGTAGTTCCTACATGTGCCTGGCGTTGGCACTGGATTATAGTAACTTGTAATGAAATCTTTTAAGTCCTTTCTTTATCCATCACACTCATTAAGGAGACATGTTTTACTAAAAGTTAGTGTATGGTAACATGATGCAAATATTGTATGCAAATACGACCACTTATGCAAATGAACGTGCTGGCACTTTGAGGAAATTTTTTGGTTTTGTGGCGTCAGTTTTGGGCACTCGGGCTCAAAAGGTTAGCCATCACTTGCCCTAGTTCATTGCATTGTTCGCCAGTGTGTTTGCGCTCTGCATACAAAAACAAACCTTACTCAAGGTCCCCCACAAAGAACAGCTGATCTTAGGTGAGTGATTGCCATCAAATCAAATAATGCTGAGGCTGCCTGTGTGAGGGAAAACACTATCTCGCTTAAAAAAGGATGTATGGGCAAATAATGTGTCACAGCCACATCCACTCTCTCTGTATGTCAGCACACCTACGTTAAGAGCAACTGAGCATGGTTGTTCGCATGTCAAACCTCCCATCAGGCTCTGTAATGGTGGTGCTCATGAAAAATAATGTGGATGTAGACTGTCCACATACCAAGGCCCCAGAAAAAACAAAAAAAAAAAAAAAAAAGAAAACATCATTGCTTGGCTCACATTGAGATGTACCTACTGAACAATGATCTATTGCAACACATATCCCCAAATTAAAAATACCACGGTGAACTTGGTAGGCCACTTAGATGTTCTCTGTGTGACCCCTGTGAATAGGGAGGTTTTTTGTTTCTTTTCTCTCCATTAAACCACACCACAACCATATCCCCAAGGGTGACTCACAGCCCCCCTGTGATGGTCTCTCTTGAACGCTGTGTTGGATAGGGAAGGCTGTATTAAATGGTGTAAGCACACACAAACAGATCACCAGGCTGACTGAAAGCCCACATTGATGTTTTCGCAGCACACATGTGTGTGTTTATAATCTGTGTTATTGCCAGTCCATTCGCAATGTGAGAGCCATAGCACATCACATCAGTACAAAAAGCCTAAGAACCATTGTATAGGTGTTGGTAGGTTCAGTCCCAAATGGTGTATACACAATACCATTCTAAAATGGGTCCTCTTGGTGTTTTAAAATAAATGACACAACGCAGTTATAGTTTATCAGATACGGTGTAGGTGTGTTGCGCCAAGCAGTCTTTGCTTCCGATTTTTCTTTGTGCATTTTGCGTGGGCGCATATTGCACGTATGCAATAACCGGGCAAGCAATGCCGCCAGCCTGGTACACGTAGCCGCACATATGCACGCCTTGCGTTTCGGGGACCGCTAAATGGACGCAATGAACGTTCCTGACCTGCCGCGCACTTGTTTGCAACGTACAATCGTTGCGCGCAAGGTTGCACTGCGCATGTCGCGTGAAGCGTGCCTGGCGGTGCATATCAGGTGATAATCTCTGAAAATGGCGCCCAGAACAAGGAAGCCCTCCTTCATCACCCTCCGTGAGCTCCAGGTACCTTGTCCCGGCTCCATCGCACCACGCCAGCATAAGCTCTTTCACTGGGAAGACCGGCCACAGGGACAGCGCCAAGGTCCTTAGGGCATGGCAACGTCCGACAAGACGTTTCAATAGAGAAGCAGACTACCCAAGGGAGGTAAGTGTATAGGGCCAGGGTCCTAAAAATCATATATGTAGCCTGTACTCATTGCAAATGTCCATGCCTGTTGTGGTCTAGGTACTGTGAGTCAATAATGTGCAGAGATAGAAGACATACCATAATGTATCTGTACATTTGTTGACTGTGTTGGTCCTGCACCCAGGTGTTGATGGACATGGTCAGAGAGTTCACGATGCTTCCCCTTGTGGCATGTCCCAGCTGCTGCTGTGTCTGTGCCTTCAACATACTGACTTTAAGTAAGTACTTTAGATCACGCAGATGTAAATATATCACAACAACATAATGGATATGGTGTGAATTGTACCCTGAACAAAACACCGTGGTCCAGCACAAGGAAATGTGAAACATAACATTAATGGTATGTCACCCCCACTACCATGTTGATATGGGCCTTGTTGGCCAATGATTTTTCCAATTACACACGCCTATCTGCATGGGTTCCTCAAGCCCATCACATTGTGGGGCCTTGCTTGTCATCCCTGTGATATTGGGTCATTGTGCTGTCAGAGTTGCAAACATTCCCCCAGTCTGCAGGGGTCCCAGACAGATCATCCCAGTAAGGCCAGAACCCACCCTGGGGAAATGCTTGTGTGTGCCACACCCAGTAATCACGAGCACATCCACCCTATCACCAGGAGGACAGAAGAGCCCATCAGACAGTTGGGGCTTGCTGTCATCCCTGTGATGATTGGATCAGTGTGCTGTCAGAGTTGCAAAACATTCCCCCATCTGCAGGGGTCCAGACAGATCATCCCAGTAGGCCATAACCCACCCTGGGGAAATGCTTGTGTGTGCCCACCCAGTATCACACATCCACCCTATCACCAGGAGGGACAGAGAGCCACATCAACAGTGGGCTTGCTGTCCCATCCCTTGTGATATTGGTCAGTGTGCTGTCAGAGTTTGCAAAAACATTCCCCCAGTCTGCAAGGGGTCCGCAGACAGCTCATCCCAGTAGGCCAGAACCCACCCTGGGGAAATGCTTGTGTGTGCCACACCCAGTATCACAACATCCACCCATATCACCAGGAGGACAGAGAGCCCATCACAGTGGGCTTGCTGTCCTCCCTGTGATATTGGACAGTGTGCTGTCAGAGTTGCAAACATTCTCACAGCCTGCAGGGGTCCAGACAGATCATCCCAGTAGGCCAGAACCCACCCTTGGGAAATGCTTGTGTGTGCCCACCCCGTATCACACAATCCACCCTATCACCAGGAGGACAGAGAGCCCATCACAGTGGGGCTTGCTGTCATCCCGGTGATATTGGTCAGTGTGCTGTCAGAGTTGCAAACATTCCCCCAGTCTGCAGGGTCCAGACAGATCATCCCAGTAGCCAGCAACCCCCCCTGGGGAAATGCTTGTGTGTGTCTTGGGGCAGGTTAAGACACATACACCCTACTCCCCTGGAGTCCAGGAGGGCCATCCCTGTTTGCCCCATTCTGGCACCATGGGGATATGGTTGTGTGTTACACTAACATTTTTGCGTTTGCTCCCTATCCCCCTGGAGTCCAGGAGGGCCCCATTCCTTGTGGCCCATCTGGCCCAACCATGGGGATATGGTTTGTGTGTTACCTAACAGTTTTGCGTTTTTGTTTTGCTCCCTATCCCCTGGAGTCCAGGAGGGGCCATCCTTGTGGCCCATCTGGCAGCCATTGGGGATATGGTTGTGTGTTACCTAACAGTTTGGCGTTTTTGCTCCCTATCCCCTGGAGTCCATGAGGGCCATCCGTTGTGGCCCATCTGGCACCATGGGGATATGGGTTGTGTGTGTTACCTAACAGTTTGTGCTTTTGCTCCCTATCCCCTGGAGTCCAGGAGGGCCATCCTTGTGGCCCATCTGGCACCATTGGGATATTGGTTGTGTGTTACCGTAACAGTTTGCGTTTTGCTCCCTATCCCCTGGACGTCCAGGAGGGCCATCCGTGGTGTTTCCCATCTGGCACCATGTGGATATTGGTTTGTGTTATCCTAACAGTTTTTGCGTTTTGCTTCCCTATCCCCTGGAGTCCAGGAGGGCCTTCCTATCCTTGTGGCCCCTCTGTGCACCATGGGGAATATGGTTTTTGTGTACCCTAACAGTTTTGCGTTTTGCCTCTTCCCATATCCCCTGGAGTCCAGAACTGGGCCATTCCTTTAGTGGCCCATCTGGCACCATGGGGATATGGGTTTGTGTGTTTACCTAACAGTTTGCGGTTTTGCTCCCTATCCCCTGGGATCCAGGAGGGCCATCCTTGTTGGCCCATCTGGCAACCATGGGGATATGGTTTGGGGTTACCTAACAGTTTGCGTTTTGCTCCCTATCCCCTGGAGTCCAGGAGGGCCATCCTTAGTGGCCCATCTAGCACCATGGGATATGGTTGTGGTGTGTACCTACAGTTTGCGTTTTGCTCGCCTATCCCCTGGAGTCCAGGAGGGCATCCCCTGTGGCCTCATCTGGCACCATGGGGATATGGTTTTTGTGTTACCTACCAGTTTTGCGTTTTGCTCCCTATCCCCTGGAGTCCCAGGAGGGCCGCATCCCTGTGGCCCATCTGGCACCATGGGGATATGGTTGTTTGTGTTACCTAACAGTTTTTTGCAGTTTTGCTCCTCCCTATCCCCTGGAGTCCAGGAGGGCCATCCTTGTGGCCCATCTGGCACCATGGGGATGAGTGGTTGTGTGGTTCACCCTAACATGTTTGCGTTTTGCTCCCTATCCCCTGGAGTCCAGGAGGGCCACCCCTGTGGCCCATCTGGCACCATGGGGATTATGGTTTTGTGTTACCTAACAGTTTGCGTTTTGCTCCCTATCCCCTGGAGTCCAGGAGGGCCATCCCTGTGGCCCATCTGGCACCATGGGGATATTGTTTGTGTGTTGCCTAACAGGTAATATGCATTCTCCCTATCCCCAGGAGTCCTGCTGAGCTGCACAATTGGGTCCCTGGTTTAGTCACCCTTTTGCTAAGGTGTATGCAGTCTGATGATCTGTGGTAGGACACCTCAAACCCACAGGGGGCCAGATCAACAATTGCTTAATGGTGGGTATGGTCAGTAAGGATAATGTGGTTGTGTCAGTGGCAGGTAGTTTGCACCTAACCACCATAGTCTGTGCGGTGAAACATCTCCAGCACACATGTGTGTGATGTCTCCGGATGATATGCTAGCTGCAGAGGTTAATGTGTGTAATCAGCACCCCCTCCCCATGAGCCAGTACAATGTGTGAGCAAAACCCTGTAGCGGATCCATGTCCCCATACCTGTCATGACGATTCAGGTTTAACACCCTTGCCACCTCATAATATAAATCCAAAACATCAGACACTATGCACATCCCTGATTGGTGTAATCACATGATACATGCAACTGTTGTGGCTGGAGACAAACACATAACATAACCCCTCAAATTAGCACTGGTTGCGAACAGAGCCGTTATGTTGGTTTTGGCCCCTGTCGATATTGCTGTCAGAAAACACCTGCTGTCAGCCTAGCTGAAGCCAGGTCAAATGAACATGTAACAACATAACATAGCCCATAGAGGGACAATGTACCTACCCCCCCAAAACACAATTATGCTGTCAGCAACTGTGTCCAACGTAGGGTTGGACATAAGGCAACCAGGATTCCCCATAATACACCACCTCACACAATGGAGCTAGTGGTGCAATCATAGATATCGTGGGCCCTGTCAAAGGTGAAAGGTAATGTTATTGGGACCTGCCAAGGTCACTAGGGCCTCTCCACACAATGTGTCAGCTAACTACACACCGCCCATGATTGGTGGCATATCATGTTGCCATTGGGGGTGAGTAAGCAGGCATGTCTACAGAGCATCTGAACATATATGTGTGGAACACAGCCATGCTGTGTAACTGTGACTAAGCATGGACACCATCATGTTCAAACAAACTGGGGCATGTTGTGTCAAGGTCATGCAAATTGGGGGCGGCGGACAGGGTAGTTTCAAGGATGTGCTGAGGGTGCCCAAGAATTACACCGGGTACAGGTGTCCAGTGGCACACATGTGCACAGACAAAAGCAAACAAATGCAGGTTGTACTGTGACCACAAAACTGTGCTATAGCAAAAAGGATGTAGGCCTGCCATGTGTGTGCTAAAATTGATGACTTGACAACACAGGATGCATGAAAAAACACTCCCCAGTGTAGAGTTTTGATCACATCAGAAAGCAAACTGATGTGGTATGTGTGGTGGTGATTTTGCCTGTGCAAAAAATGTCTCCTCCAAGGTCAAGCAGTGGCACACCATCGAACGTGTCACTGTGGCTGTTCTGGCATGAAATCAGCTATTGTAGTGACACCACGTGTGGCATTGTCCTATCGTGATGTGTGTTCTTAATCACCTATATGCCACAATGTACACAAATGGACGTTTCACAAACACCCACACACGTGAAACCATGACCAAAAAAGGTGCATGTCACGTTGTAGGACTCCCCCTGGTTTGCCAATAGGCCATAATTAGATATGAATACGCAAAGACACATTCCTATTCTAGTCTTTTCCCCTCACGCTCCATGTAAGCTTGCTCGAAGGCCCTTCCAGGCATGCCCCGTTTGGTCCGGCTGGTGTTTGCCCCACACACCCAAAATTATGTCACCCCACTCCTATCTGGCACTCACACAGGATGCTATAGAAACATGTGGGGAAAAGGAGGCCAGCCACAGTCCATCAGCCACGTTCCAACAGTGGTAAAAACACACTAGCAGTTTACCATATACCGGTGTGCCTTAGCCAGATGTTTGACCATGAGTTTGTGTGTATCTGGAGACAGCATAGCTAAAACCCCTGTCAGAGGTGTTCTGCCGGAACAGCGCAGCATCAGGATGTCCCACACACACCCATCCCCCCATGTGGGGGGGTGTCTCTCTCTGTTCCGTGTCACGCTCCCACTATGTTTTCTCATAGTTAGTCCCTGTGTGTAAGCTGTATACGTTCACTGGAGAGAGACATGTTCGAACCAGTGGGGGAGAGAGGGCAGCGCAATTCACACCCGTGGGATGCTGCCACACAACCGTCAACAAGGGATGCGGGTCAGCTGTGACAACACATGCTCCCTTGCCACCAACATTATACACATGTCATGACATATGCCTGTTGCCCATGGGAATGCCTACTGACAGGTGATTAACTATGCTGTACATGACACACACACACCACGCAGTGCCAGGAGCAGTAGGACTCTGAGCACACTGATGGGGGGGGGGGGGCAAAGTAGCAGAAGGTGACCAGTCCACTAATTGCCCCCACCTTTTCCTTGCATATCCACAGATTGAGGATCTCGCCGGAAGAAGGGCAGGGAGCTGCGCCTCCACCATGGTACCTACCTCCAGCGCCTCCAGGGTGAGACCTCACAGATTAGGGTGATGTACAATAATCCGGAAGTCGAGTCACAGTATCTGTAAACCAATGTTTTCCATTATTCCAGATGCCTGTGTGGTGGTTCTGCCTATGTACATGTTCTATATGTGGTGACAGACAAACGTGCTGATGACTGTTTATGTTCCACAGATGGTGATGTCACTGTGAGGATGAGGCCCCACACCTCTGCAAATCTGTTCAGGCGGACACCAACACCACATGATGCAGAGGTGGTAGATGTGGTGTGCCTGGACACGACAGACGAGGAGGTGGGGAGGAGGAGGAGGAGGAGGAGGAGTGGAGGGGGATGAGGATGAGGTGCATGAGGAGGTGGTGGAGGCGCAAAACACCTGGATCCCCGGCAGAAAGGACACCGGAGGGCCAGAATGGACATTGGGAAGGGTTGATTGGGGGGAGCCAGCGTTGGGAGAGGGTGCAGGTGATGTGGAGGGGGGGATGTTGCGGAGGGCTCAGGGGGGAGGGTTTCCCAGAAGGGTTGTGGGAAAGTGACGTGGAGGACCGCGCATCACAGGCCACAGTGGCTTCCCCCCAGCCACAACAGGTGCCTCCACCATCCAGGGCCACACACAGGCCCTACGCAGATGCCACCACACAGACAACATTTACAATGTGTGTGTGTGGTGGCAGATGCGTGGAGCACCTGTCTGTTGGCCGTGGATGGCATGGAGCAACGTCTACACCAGCTTGTCCCACTCACAGCAGTGGCTGGCCACAGTGATTGAGAGGGTGGTTGCCGAGGTGGTACATCTTCCATGTCGGCAACCACCCCCTCAATGGCGTCACTGGCGTCAGTAATTGCGCCAGTGATGTCACTACATGTGCCCTGTGATGCCCTGTCCTCCATCACTGGGCATGCTGGGGGAGGGTGGGGCTCACGTGTGGGTTGTTTTTATTTATTTATTTATTTATTTAACAGTATTTCTAGACCGCCTTATCTTAATAATCAAGGTGGTATCACAGCAAGCAATCAGGTAAAGTGTGTGTGTTGTACATGCAGTGAGGATAAAACTTAGTTGTGTGAGGGATGTGTTGGGTGCTTGATTTGTTTGAGCTATATACAGGGTGGGCTATTTACAGTGGTGCTAGAATCATATTTTATATATATTCAGTTGTTTGGGAGGATTGGAGTGCTGTTATCCATTCTCTTAGGTTATGTGATGTGACCATAGTGCTCTATGAACAGCATGGTTTTCAGTTGTTTTCTGAAGTCTTTGAGGTCTGGAGTTGCCCTTAGATCGTCCGGTAGATGTTCCATATTGTTGGAGCAGCCATGGAGAGAGCTCTGTCTGTTGTGTCCTTGCGTGTGTGCTTGTACTCATTTGGGGTGCTGACTCGGTTGCGTGTTTGACTTCTTCTGGGACGTGCGCTGGTTTCCGGTTGTATGAGCAGGTGGAGGCTGTTGGCTGATGTGTGTTCTTTTATCTTAAATAGGTTTATGATAGTCTTGTATCTGATGCGAGCAATGATTGGGAGCCAGTGTAAGTCCTTTAGTGTAGGTGTGATGTGCTCCTGCCTTGCGGCTCCGGATATGATTCGAGCTGCAGTGTTTTGTGCCAGCTGTAGTGGTTTGAGAGCTTGTTTTGGTAGTCCGAGGTATATCGGATTGCAGAAGTCCAGTATTGGGGTTATCAGTGCTTGACAGACTGTACGGAAGTGTTCTGGAGCGAGGAGTGGTTTCAGTCTCCTGATGATTCGCATCCTGTAATATGCTTTTTGGATTGTTTTGTCTATGTGTGGTTTGAGGTTGAGTTTACTGTCCAGAGTAACCCCAAGGTATCTCACCTCCGATCTTATCGGTATCGTGGTGCTTTGTATCTTTATGTTTGGTGGGTGTGTGAAGCTTTGGTTTCGAGTGATGATTAAAGCTTCAGTCTTGTTGTAGTTTATAGCTAGATTGTTGTTTTGGCACCACTTCGCCATTTGGGTAAGGCAGTCTGCTATCTTAGAGAAGTCCGGGTTTTCGATTGATATCGGGGAGTATACCATTATATCGTCTGCGTATATTGTGTATTGGATGTTGTTCTCTTTCATAATGTTGCATATTGGTTGGATGTAGATGTTAAAAAGGAGTGCTGAGATTGCGGATCCTTGTGGTACTCCTTGTTGGACGTTTATGGGCCGGGAGGTGTCCTGTCCCACCTTGACCTGTAGCTGTCTTTCTGTTAGGTACGAGTGGAACCATTTTAGAGTGGTACCGTGTATACCAGTGTTCTTCAGTCTCTCCAGGAGTATATTGTGATCAACTGTGTCGATCGCTGAGGAGATGTCGATGTGTGTGTGTATATGTGCGGGTGGGCGTTTGAGGGGAGGGGGGAATGGGGGGGGGAGGGGTGACGGTTTTTTCCCCCTTCCCACATATGTACATAGTTTCCAATGTTGTTTTTTATAAATAGTAAATATCATTTGGAAAGGAACTGGTACTGCTCATGTGTCTCACCTAGGCTAAGTGTGAGGATGTCAGCATGGGATATGTGTGGGGGCACATATGTTCCTGTTGGGTAAACATGGGTCTGTAAATGACATTGTCAACACATTAAGGTGTTCTACAAGCCCATGTGTGTAGGTGTATTCAACTAGGGGTCTGCATTAACTGTTGCAAACGTAGCAGCTTTCCCACTGATGTACATGGCACAGGGATGGTCCTATGTGAAACAAAGATCTGCACATATTTGAGTCTCCAACATAGGCATGACACCCATTTATGCCTCTGACACAGGCATCCCTATGGTGGGGTGGGAGGCACGTGATTATTGATGTGGTCAAGGGCAACGGTCACACATATGCCACCAATGTGTAGTATATGATGGATTGCACACGGTGATGAGTATGTCAAGTAAACCAGCCATTGACAACATAGTCCCCCTGTGACCACATGGATGTCTGTGCACACTGTGCCGCTGCAGCCCCAAGGCTGTGGCGAAACAGGGTGCACATGACACATTACATATGTGTGTAGCATGACAATTGTAGCTGCCTCTGGCAAAGTATATGTCACAGGGAACCTGTGTGTGGGTCATATAGTGCACCCAGCACTATATGACCTGGGTGCGGCTCATATAGGGTTCCCACCCCCAAACACCGAGATACACATGGGACAACATGGACACTCATTGTACACACACACTGTATGTATGGTAAGACAGCTGTTTATTGTTGCAGCTTTACCCTCAGATGTAGGTTACCATATAAACATGTTATAGTTACATGTTGTTGTGTTACAAAGAAAAGGTTTAGCTGACAGACACACAACATATGATTACCATATGTCATCTTTTCACATTTGACACATAACAAACACTCTGAAATATGTTTAACTGGATACATATGTTCTCCAACTGAGCATAGCAACATAGAGAAATATAGGATAGTATCAGGATTATGCATATATTACTCTACCGTTATTGGCGACGTGGTCGCCCACGCCTGACACGTCGGCCCACACCCCCCTTCTCCCCCGGCCATGACCCCCATCTGGAACCAGTGCTGGTGGTGGTGCAGGTGCACATCGTCGCAGAACCTCAAGGGCCTCACATATACGAGGGAGGCCATGTTTTGTACAACGTCACGTAATTGCCGCTGCTCAGCACACACCTCCCTTGTGTTCTGCTCCACTGCATGGCGTATACGGTCCAGACTGCGTCTACTGCCTGTGCATGGGATACAGGGTGCTCTATTAGATACGTCTCCACTACTCGAGCGCCATACACAAACATGTCCATGCACATCCCACACGATTGGTGATGTGATACGGCAGACAACATCACACAGATGGATAGGGGCAATATACCTCATGACCACAGTAGTAGATGTCAGACTAACCCAGAGGACACATCTCACGACGTAGATGTGGGATGCCATCACAACGATATACAGGCTGTGCAGACACACCCACATACTACTGTTGTGGCAACAGGATTGGCCAATGAGAGCTATCACATATCCATCGTGTTGGTGAGGTGCAGCATGCACTAGACACAAATATATCAGCTGGACACCAACAGTGATTAACACAGGACGGTTGACCTAATCCATCACAATTGGGGACACATGTGGAGGGATAAACACAATTACTGCCAAGGAACATTTGTTTGTAAATGAAGCTATGGGATGTTAGGTGAGCGCAGAGATAACACACCTTACCTGCACATGTGCCCCTCTGCTGCACATATGTGACAACCTGAGTGATACATATGCACCTTCACTGTTACACAGAGGAGGGTTACATAGCTGTATATATGCTCATTACTTTGGCAGACTATGGGTTAGCTGTCATCCTGCTGTTCACAAGACATTTGGGTGTCTGCAGAGAGGCAGGATGTTGGTTTGCCAATTTCAGTATCTATTTATGATGTCAGAACGTGCTGGCCCGTCATAAACATTCCTCTGATGTCTGCATCTGTGTGTATCAACCTGACCTTACACTATTCTACTGTGGGACACAATAACATCATTTAATGTACCCCGCTACCTTTTGTTCTCACACATCTCATAACTGTGAGCGTAACATGTAACATGTGTGTAGGTGATGTTGGGACAGCCACCACACATACACCAACTATAGACTACTGGTGTCTGTGGTGTGGTTGTGACAGTCTTTTGTCACCCACCTTCAGCATTGCGATGTGATGATGCACCATAGGCCCTCAACTCCCCCATCATCATCTGCGGGAGAGGTGTATGTGCGTCTTCGGCTGGCATTGGTTGTTGGCTGCCTTCTATTTCTGCTTCCACCAGTGGTGTCCTGGTGTGCATGTGTGGCTCCAGGGACTCATCATCAGCAATTGTGCTGCCCCCTGAGACAGCAGCCTCTGCCTCCACCAGGCTCATTGGGGCTGTGATGTTGACCTCCACCTCCTCCACCACCGCCACCTCTTCCTCCTCCTCCTCCTCCTCCTCCTCCTCCTCCTCCTCCTCAGCACCCATTTCTCTGTAGTCACCTGCATTGGGAACAATCAAAGAGAGAGACACATATGTTTCAGGAATCCACATATGTATACGTGTGTGATACAGAAAATGGAGCAGCAGATAAACATGCACTAAATTACACCAGTAGTGTTTTCAGGGATCCAAGCCAGTTTACTGTGCACATGCTCAGACACTAATACATTTCAGTATGGCTGAGCCCCGTACTCTGGCAAAAGAAAATACGTTTCTTGACATTTCCTCCATTCCAGGTATGGGGAAACATTTCATTGGTCCCGCTAACCTGCCATTCCTCCCGTACCCCTTCTATTGGTCCCGTTAGTGATATGATTATCCAAATATTTCTTTGGAATGGGCTCAGCACCTGCTTTGTCCCCCTCCTAGTCACAAGTACAATGGGCAGTTATTCAGCTTGTTACTTTAATACTTCCAAGGCCATTGAGCCAATTTGTGTGTGTAGGGTAGCAGGGCTCAGCAGCCTTTGTGTCAGCAGTTTCATTTAGATCCCTTACAGCTGCATTGTCTCATCAGTCGGCATTTAAACATATTTCTCCCATTATTGAAATTGTACTTGTCTAGGTTAATGCATTGCTTTTAATGATTTAAACGTCTACAGCAGCATATAGGGGGATGTGCAATTCCTATAGGCCTCTTCACAGACATCATTTACAGGGCAAGCTTGTTAGGCCTGTCAGCTTAGTTCAATTAGCATGGGGCATAGGCCATCGCCTGCCACAAACACACAGACAGGATGGGTTGCCTCCATCCATGTGTGCGGCATGCCGGACACAGGACACACTCCCAGACGTGTTTGTCCACTCCATGTAGCTGAGTCTGGACCACATGTGTGTGCTGTGCCCATGCACAGATGGCAGGTTGCCCTTGTTCATGTTCATGGTCACATTGCACATGTTTGCCCATAGCATCCCGTTCCTCAGCTGTGCAACAAATGTCCGCACATGCGTGTTCCTGCCCCCACCATCAAACCTGGTTTTGCAAAACACTACATGTGTGTGTGCGATTCTGAGTATGGTTCATATTTGTATGTCAGCTTATCTTATCATTGCTCCATGTGACTCGCAGTGACCCATTGTGTAGCGGATGGCAACTAGACAGCACCTTTGGCCCACTAAGCTGCACATGCAGCACTTTATTGATGTAATGTCATAGGAACATGCCGTGGAAATGACCAGCACAGTAATAGAGTGTATGGCAATCACAGGTGTGTTTGTAGGCTAGCGACTCGTGTCTGTGTGTGTGTGTGCTTCACAATCCCAGATTAGTTTGAGGATGGGTTGAGGAGCTACGTTAGGATGTTGACCACAGACATGTCAACATAAGAGGTGATGTACGGATATATCACACACATGTTCCACCAGGATAGGGACATGATGAGGATTGGGTGACACATATGGGAGTATATGTGCATATGACTGTTCTGTATGAAATGTTGCGATTATACGGGACACACAAAAGAGCAGTTAGTGTACATACCTGCATGTGGATGTGCGGTATCAAGGGCCTCAGGCAGTCCACGAAGGTAGATGTCTCCCAATCGTGTTGCGAGTTCTTGTTCGAGGGGCGTGAGTGTGGGTATGAAGGGGCCTCCGCCACCTGTGCCCATAGCATGTTGTTTTTCAGCAACCATGTGCTGACGGACACCTCTCTTGATGTCTGAAAACCTTTTTTTGAGGCTTTCAATATCACGTGCAGGGCCCCCTACCTCAGACATTGCAGCACGCGCATCCTCCCACACGGCCATTCTGTTTGCCACAGTTGTGCGTGTGCTCATTCTGCCAAATAATACATCATAGTTGTCTATGACATATGACAGTAGTATATGGTTTTCCCTGTCACTGAACTTTACTGCTCTCTTCCTCTGTGTTGCAGGCAGAGGGATCCTTTTTCTTTTGGCTGTTTGGCTGTAATGTGACTGCTGTGGCACAGCAGATGGCCCTGCCTGTTCCTGCCTAGCCTGTGCAGTCTGTGCCATGGGTGACTCAGCACCAACTGGCTGGCCCACATCCTCCACCACCTCACCCTGACCCTCTCTGTCACTGTCCCTCTCCATCTCCCTCTTGGGCACAGGCACCTCTCACCACACGCACACTCACCTACACACAGCAGGACAGAGCACACAAAACAAATAACAGGGACACTACACTACAGGACACAATACAGTACACTCTAACACAGGTGACCTGTCACGTAAATAAGCAAGGGGACAGGGATAATACACTGACCGTATGTTGTTATCCTCTCCCTCTCTCCTGTGCCGTACCCCTAACACAGCCTCTCTCCCTCAGACTCTGTCTAGCTCTCTCTATCTCTCCTTCCTCTGACTTACTCCCACCACAGCCTCAATCCCTATTGCACTCTGTACCTGTCTGTCTCACTCCTTCCTGTGGACTACCTCTAACCTAGGCTCTGTCTCTGGATGTCTCTCTATCTCTCTGTCTGTAGGTGAAACTCCTCTAACAACCCTCAACTTGTGCCACGTGTTCAGGCCTATTTATACGTTTTTTCCCCTTTTGTTTCGGCACATGCGCATTTGTGCAGGCGTGGCGCTCTTGCGTCGCGCTCGTGCGTCGCGCTCGTGCATCGCGCTCGTGCGTCGCGCTCGTGCGTCGCGCTCGTGAGTCGCGCTCGTGCATCGCACTCGTGTGTCGCGCTCGTGCATCGCGCTCCTGCGGTGTGCGCGTGCCGGCTTACGCATGGGTGTCTGTACACGTGACCACCCACATGCGCTGAGAGACATTGTAGGACAACGCATGCGCATTATGGTGAGTGCCGCATGGGCGTCTGTGTCCGTTTTGCGCATGTGCGAGGCAATGCGCATGTAGGTGTCACCACGCACATGCCGACACCCATGCGTAGAGTCGCGCATGCGCGCGACACAAGATTGTCGTCTGCGAGCAATTGCGCATGCGCATTCCCCGTCAAGGCAATGAAACAACATATATAAGTGAAGGAGTACAGCTTGTCCACGTTGAGGGTTCTAGGCGGAGAAGAGTAGGAGTGTGTTTGCTGAGAGACAGGAAGGGAGTCTACACAGGTGTATGGGTAGATTGTTTTGGTGTTGTTTGTACTGGGGATTGTATTGTCTTGTGTGTGTATAGTCCTCTGTGGTGTGTAGTTTGTACATAGCTTAGATAGGTTTTGTGTGTGACAGCTTTGTTTGGTTTAGTTTGCCGGGAGGAGTTTATGGCGCATATATATGTTTCTGCATGTGTCCTGTGTAGTGGGCAGATGCTGGGGTTGCCGGACAGGGGAGATGGTGTCGATGGGGCTGTGGAACAGGGCATGGGTATAGTCCCGCAGCAACTCAGACCTGCAGCTGTGGGGGTGGTCCGGCCAGGTGCTGTGCGTGCACAGCGCAGAAGGCGTGCCGAGGTGCAGGCTCGGCAGCCACGCCTCTACAGGCCCCGACCCCAGCTCCATGACATGCGAGAGGACCAGGTCATCTCCCTTTACCGACTGAGCACAAGGGCTATTAGGGGTCTCTATGAGGATCTCAGACCTGACCTCGAGCCCCTGACTGATCGGTCCCATGCAATACCAGGTTTAGTCAAGCTCCTTGCTGCCTTACATTTCTTTGCCTCCGGCTGTTTCCAGTCATCTGTGGCCGCAGTGGGTGGCATGAGCCGCCCCACCTTCTCACGATGTCTCCACCAAGTACTGCGTGCCATGGTCAGCCGGGTGGGGAATTACATAGCCATGCCCCACACTAGGCAACAATGGTGGACCCTGAACCAGGCCTTTGAGGCATTAGCCGGGATACCACACGTGATGGGAGCTATTGATTGCACACATGTTGCCCTGGTCCCGCCTAGAGACAGGGAGGTAGCGTACCGCAACCGCAAACACTACCATTCCCTGAATGTTCAGGTTGTATGTGATGCAGATCTGCATATTCTGAATGTGGTCCCTAGGTTTGCAGGGTCCACCCATGACTCCTATATCCTGCATCACTCGGCACTATTCACACAATTTGAGGAGGGGCGATATGCCGAATGTATATTGCTGGGTGAGTATGTCAGAATGTGTTATCTATGTATGTCTTTCTACATGTCTCTATGTGTAATCACAGATGCTGATGTATTATTTTGGAACACATGCACTTCACATATGATAGATGTTATCCACAGGACTGGTGTCAGTATACATGATGACAGGTGTCTGTACGTCTACTAAGACCACAGACATTAACCGCAGATCATACTGCTCTTAACAGTATATGATCTTAACATGCACATGTTGTACATGTGCATACACCACAGTGGATATGTCAATGTTGTTGATGCTTCCCTCAGAGTGCATGTTGTTAGCATATGCACACATGGGATGGGGGGTGGGGGGTTTTGTCCATCACATACTAATGTGATGATGGTTAAGTGTTGCATAATGTTTCGAGGTCATTTAACATTTATTTTTTGGGCAATCCGTATAACTACACACGTGTCATGTGTATTTTAGTTTCACACACGCACTCTGTGATGGGGTTGTCACCCAGGGTCAAGAGCTAACATGAGTAGGTGTATAATAATATCTCATGGATGATGTTGAGCTTTCCAGCAGGGAATGAGACGTGTGCATATCTCTGGCCATACATATTGGCTATGTCACAGCAGGCTTGTAACACTATATAGGGTTTACAGTATCTTTTGCCACTGTAGATGAGCGTACGTTACTGTCAACTTGTCTGCCCATCCTCACTTAGCCTCACATTGTGGAGAGATTACAGTTATAGCAGGGGGACTAAGTGGGTACATACAGGGAGGTATTGGAACCAGCTACACAGGACAGTAATGTGGCTATGCATGTGTTTTGTGGGCATACTAATGAGGGGTACAGTGTGCATGTTGGACGACTGTACCTTCAAAGGGATGTGTACAGGATGGGGAATGTGCAGAGGATGGCAATTACAGGGATTGGCAAACAGCACTACACAGCATATGTTGGCTGACTAACAAATCTTGATATGCTGACCTTCATCAACAGGATGTATATAGGTGATATGTTTTTCATTCTTACATACCTCCATGGCATACATGGTGTATATGTGTGGCTCTCGCAAATGGCTGTGTGTTTTTTCTCGGTTAGTGATGAGACATACCCTTTGATTATGTGAGCATTGTATTGCTGTTGTGGTCTCACAGTTGTGGTGTTGCAGATGTGGACAGTAACTGCATTACCATACGCATGTTGCACACACACACACACACACACACACACAAGCTAAGGGTGTCTCTGGTACCTTTTTAATATTTGCTAGGTGTTTACAGGCTGCATAGGCCATGTGTTAATTTTATGTCATCATATGTATATCTGTTAGAGCTGCACAGTTGTTGTGCTGTATATTAGTGTCATCATGTTTTGTGGGTTTGTATCTCATGTCTACACAGCTGTGAGGAATGTTTCACATGGGCCCCTGCATTTACATGCAACATTTCTTTCTGCAGGTGATGCAGGATATGGTTGTCGCCCCTGGCTGCTGACTCCTGTTCGTCAGCCACGGACACGTGCAGAGCAGAGGTACAATGAGGCCCATGCCTCCAGCCGCTCAGTCATAGAGCGCACCTTTGGCGTTTTGAAGAGTCGCTTCAGGTGTCTGGATAGGACAGGTGGGGCCTTACAATATAAGCCACGCAGTGTTGCAGAGATTATCATAGCCTGTTGCATCCTGCACAACATTGCTCTCAGGCACGATATCCCTGCAGAGATTAATGCGGATCTTGAGGAAGATCCAATGTGCCCCCCTGTACGTGCCAGTGGTGACACACGGGAGGGCTCAGCGGTCAGGCGGAGGCTGATTGCAGAGCTGTTCTCATGTACGTATTAATTATCTTACCACACGAATGTGCTATACAATGTGTGTAATGGTTATTGGGTTATGTTTTATGTACATATTGCATGTGTATGCAACACTGCATTGACAGTTGACTCTCAATGCGAACATCACATAAGTGCCTGGGTGTGGCACAAATAATGTGGGGAGTGCACAACAACAGTTGGTTGCAGATGATGTGTGGGTTTGTTGGTATCTCTGTGGGATGTTTGGCGGGTGACATTCCCAGTTAGTGTCGGTCTGTGATAGCAGCAGCTGTTGTCAGACCACAAGGTGCTTTTTTACATTATATGGCTGCCGCACAGTGTCAGACATATGTTGCGATGTTCACGTTGGGCGTTTACTCCCTGTTTGTGGACATTTGTCCATTGTGTTGCATTTACATCAGACACATTTGTGATGCTTTTGTTGGTATTAAGCTCCTGTGCGATGCCTATGTTTGAGTGCTCCTCATGTGTGTGGCAACATGTCACACAAAGCACAATAGACATAGTTAGTGCTAGTATGTGAGGATTGTATCAACAATGTGTGTGGTTTGTGGATGTCAAACCGTGACGTGTGTAAAAATGTGTAGGTGAGCAGGTAGCCATGACATGGATATGTCTAGGGGGGGGGGGACCTGTGCACTGTCCAGCAAGGGGGTTTTACTACAACATTTGTACCTTGGTGAGTCTACCTTCACTGCAGTGATGGATATCTACACACATCGTGAGATGTATTAGGCAGAAACATCAAGGGGTGGTTTACAGTAGCCAGGTGGTGCACAGAATGGGGGGTCTCTGTCTTGTGGTATAGCAGGTATTTCATGGATTAAATGGCGTATCTCGCTGATGCTGTGACAACATCTGCCATCATGCGTCTGATACAGGCTGTGTATGTGTGTAGGTCACGAGAACACAGACCATAGGAACAAATTTATTGCAGACACAAGCAAGCGAGGATTACATTGGCTTACATACACAGACTTAGGTGCCAGCTATTTATCAGAGTTGCACATGTAGGGTATGCATGTTTTGACGTGCTGACTAACACACATTGGGATGGCATGCAGCCCTCAGGGGTTTGTCACATGCAGACATGGGGTGGTGTTTTTTACAACATGTAGCACATTTTGAATGCTATTTGTGCATATCATCAGCACATAGCTGCCAATATTACAGAAGATATGAGATGTACAAACCAGGATATGTTTTTGATACGTGGATACATGAGGTGGAGGTGCATATTTCCAGTGCGTTTTGCCAATTGCCAGTGGGTTAACATACAACTTTGGGAGAACATTCAACAGGTAGAGGGGTCCTTTCTGCCAAACTGGTGCTACAAGGGGTATATTGCAATCTGGGAATGAGACAAAAGCCTGGTGTACGCATCCACCTCTATTGCTCTGTGCGTACAAGGACAGGGAGGTAAGGGAGGGGACAGGGACACTACACACACCTGTAGATCGCCTGCAACACCTCCATGATGCCTTTGACATGTATGAGATATGTACATTGTGATAGGGAGCAGTCTGTAATTGTGGGCTGTTGTGGGGTGTGACAGCTGATGACATGACGGTGCAATGTGTGATTCACAGCTATAACATTACATTTGTTTGCTTCTCTTATGTCTCCAAATGCAGAGGACATACTTTTTTCGGATGCTGTTGGGCTGGTGCATTGTCATGTGTCTGTACATCAGCAAATATGCATTTGGTTTTGGTAGGTGGATGTACATAGACATTGTGTGTGCCTGCAGTAATTGTGTTTACTGATCTGTCATATTGCACAGATGATTTGGTTTCCTATTTGTTAGGTTTAGCCTCGGTAACCCATCTCTTGATGTTGTCACTCATATTCCCTTGTGTTTTGGTTCTGCATGTCCACTGCCACACTCTCAATGTGACATGTACAGCAGACCTGCATGTGTGTGTAGGATGTTGTTTCCTGTAGTTTGCCTACACTTTCTCTGTCCCCAAGCAATGTACTATCAGACAACAACAGGGTATCTTTGCATGTTCACTGGGCCGTTATATGTACAGATATACACCTGTGCACATACAGGCCATGTGTTACAGATGGCAATTTTACATTTGCATACTGTTTGTGTGGCTGTTTCTCGGTTGCCTGTGTGATGACGCATTGCTCATACATCATACATTATCATGTGCTGTTATGGGTCTGTGCCCCTGGGTGTCTGTTGTGACTATGCTACCTCTTACATAGTGGCGTTTACGTTGTCAACATTAGGGTGATGTGTTGTGTGCATTGAGAGGACATGTGTATTGTGTTGTGATTAAGCACTGGTGTGTTTTTATTTCTTTTTCCAGATATGCACATAATCTGGCCAGTCATCAACAGTGGCTTGACATGCTGATTCTCCACCTTCTGTTGACATTGTCTCCCTTCAGGTGTACCTGATCTTGTTGTGTAGTGACTCAAGCGATTGGTGCGATACACCTGATGCACACACACGGTATATCTATGTGTTTTCTTTTGGGATCATTACATCTGTCTTTAATTGGTGATGATTTGATGTTGTTGTGATGGTCATGTAACATTTCCTCTATGCTCACATGGACAGCTGCATATGGTGTGTAGCTGCAACACACCTGTGTGACTGGAGCATGGACATTAAAATATCCATGTGACACCCATGTCTGTGTTGTGGAATAATGATGTTGGCCACAAGGTTATGTTTAATGTTGCTATCAGGTCATGTTTGCCTTTGTATCCCTTTCTTCAGCATATCCAAAGCTGTGACGTTATGACATTTGTGTTTATTTTCCAGGGTGTCTGACGATAACATACTTCCCCTCTCCTGACACAGGCCAGACGACAGACCAGACACATGTCTTACACTGCAACCGTTGTCAGCACCACCCACCTGTTTGAGGACAGACCACCATGCAAGTCTTTGCTATGACATTTTGCCATTTGATGTTTTACCTCTGAGAGTGCAACACATGACTGGGATGGACATTATTGATCTTTGACTACTGATTTCCCCATGACAGAGGTGTCGATGGCACTGCTGATGCAATTGTTTGGCAGGAAGTGCTCCTCATTGTAGGGGACACACATGCACTTTGAAGGACTGTGGTATATTGAACACAGACACTTGACTATGCATGGCCAGAGCTGCAAAAACAAATTTAACATGAGTTGTTGGATTGCAGATACAATTCTGACGTTTTACAATGATCCCCCCTTGTGCAGCAGCAACTGACATGGACATTGTAGGTGGTACATTTTGCCACAGTTGTTTTTTCGCTGTGTTTTGACCATGGCTGTAACATGGCACCAACGATATTCGCATGTTTTTCTTACAACACAAGCATACAGGCCATGTATTTGTAATGTAGCCAACGATGGGATGCTCCTATTGTCTACGTCCACCTATTTTCCACCTGGACATGATCCCTATTTTTACTCCACAATGCTTTCACGCACAACAGCATCTTGGAATGATGTGTTCAGTGACCCAAGGGTGCTTACATGCATGTGTGTCATCACTATATCATGTTGCAATGTGGCTTGTGCTTGTGCAACTGACTGACTATGTTTCTGAGACACAACATGTGGACATATGGCTTCTGTGTGGATCCCTGTAATATGTTTGTCCATTATTTCCTTATTCATATGCTGCTTCTTGTGTTGGTTTACTGTGCATAAATGACAGTCAGCATGTCTGTACACACCTTGCATTTCCCATCCTCACGGTCATGATTATGGCTTGTGGTAGCGACACTCACATTGCCACATTATGTTTGGAGTGTGGCTGTGTGCCTGATCATAGGACTTCGTAACTTGAGAATTCCATGTATCCTGGTATATGTGACAAAGCACTGTTTCCCCAATACAACAGTGCATGTTGACCTTCTTGATGGTGTTATATGTGCATTTTTCGTCTGGTTGTTGGGTTGGTATTATGTCTGTGTTCATGTTCATGTGGTACCTGTTAGCAGATGCTTATTGTGATTTACATGATTGTTTGTGTCCACAGTGGTGTAGCGTGTAATGCAATATCAGGCATTGGGATGTGAGCGTCACCAATACTTTTATTGCATGTTTTTTGACATTCACAAACTTTGACCAAAATATCTTTTAGGAGTTAGTCTGACCCCTGTTTGGACATATGGATATTTTCTGAGGGACATATGAGGTGTGTTGGGTCCTCAGCATGCACTCATATGTGGGTGACACATTTGCGACATTCAGCAGCAAGGGGGGGCTGGGGGGATCTGGTGTGAGGTGCAGAGCATGCACCTGATGCCCATTCTATCTGTTGTCGCTAATTTGGTGTCAAGCAAGTGACCTTTGTGTAGGAGGTGGCTTTGTGACATGCTAATGGTTTTGAGCGCTTTCCAAAGGGATGCCGTCAGCCCTCATATTATGATGGCACTGTATACAGTATTTGTGATGTGCAAACCAAATAAAGTTATGTATTTAACCAACATTTGTCTCGTTTGCTGATTGCATTTCAGGTCTGTCACCATGATCAATGTGTGCCTTTGTATCTGTCATGGCTCCTTGTGAGGCCGGGAATCCATTTTCCTCCTGGCAATGTCACAGCATGTAGATGATGTTGTTGTTGTTGCTAGGTGATGGAGGGTTACATAACCTGTCGTAGGCCACATGGGGTGCTGGTGTGACTTGTTCACTGGTTGTTTGGGGTGCAAGCCATGTTTCACTTCACTATGTTCGTCCTCCATTATTTGAGCATACATCCCCTTTATGTGTTCCTGTGCTGTTCATGTACATGGGGCACATGTGCTCACATCCTTGTACAGTGCCAGCTCTGTATGTGACAGCCACATGGCACATCACTGTGTATGAACGCTTGACATACACACCATCCCTTTGCGATATTTGTGCTAGAATGTGCTCATTGTCGTGTTTTTGGTATTGGCTACAGTCATGTGTTTGAACTCTGTTGTATGCATGTCTTTTCCACACATGTCATCTTTTTTTTGTTTATTCCACTGGGCTAAGTGGACCATGAGGTACCACCAGGTTCCTCACCTCTACACACACCCTTCCCTTTCATCACTGTAGAAAACGGTGCATCCTGTGTGCTGCCTAGCCATGACATTTGTTTTGTTATAGCCGCCTCACACTTTAGGGTCTTTACATCCCATTGCATGTGGGCCTTCATTTTTGCTGTGATTCAGGTGGTTTGTGTGCTACACCTGATTGCATGTTGAGCTGTCTCGTGTTCTTATCCAGATTATTCACCTGATCCAGGGAGCATCCTCTGATACCCTTGTGCGTAATTATTTCCTTGTTTTGCATGCTGTAGTCAGTGCAGGACATTTCATTGTGTTTGTGCAGGTGTCGGTGTTGCAAAATACAGAGAGCAATTAGATCTGTACATGGGGGATCAGCATGTGCATTTGCTCCAGATTTGTTTTTTCTGTGGTTGTTTGACTTGACAGCCAGCAGGCGTTTTGTGTACTGGCATGCAGTTTTTGGTTAAGCAGCCTTTGCTGATGACCTCACATGGGCGGTGTTGCTTACCGGTTTAGCCATTGCCATTTGTGCTATTGGTCGTCGTTGTGCTTACTGTCTACTCTGTTGGGTTTGTATGCTTGTCCTGCATATGTGCTTTTCATTCGTGTGACAGTCATATGTGTGCACATCGGTGGCATGACCACATTGTACCATTACCTTAGTTGTAAGACACCCTTCCGTCCATCCTTTCTCTGCCAGCTATGTGCCATCCTACCCTGATGTGCATGCTGCTGAACCACGTCGTGGACTACCACAAATTCGTGCATTGCATCTCAACCTGCTTGCCTCTCGTGTGTGTGCTCTGCCTAGCACTTGTACTCCACCATCATCCTGATATTTCACATATTCCTCTGTTTCTGCCTCCCCTGCTACACACATCTTCCCATCCTCTGTCACACACTGTCAGTATAGCATGTTACATTACCATCAATCTGTGCATGGATTTAGCTGCCGACGATATGTTTTTCACATTTTAGGGGTGTCACATGGCCTGCAGCTACTTACTGCAGCCCATCAACTTATGTCAGTCCTTCATTTACTTTGGTATTGTCTGTGGTCTCTGCTCTGTGCAGTGTTTGTGTTATGTGTGTGTTTGGCACATACCTCTGTTTGCATTCAAATTGGGAGATGTAACTGTTATCAGCTAAGCCTTTTGATTTCACCTATACATCCTTAGCGCATCTTCTGGCACACCTGTGATTCAGACAGCTTATGGGGTGCCTACGATAGTGGCCTGGGAGTGGACAGCCTTTCAACAGGGCCTCTGGGGTACACTTACATTTCCCGTTTGCTGACAGCGTATGTTTGTGATGTTACGTGTGCTGCACCATGAAAGGTGCAATGATATATGGCACAAGGGTGTAGTTGTCTTACTATGCCAGGAATGCTTGCTGTGCACTTGCTCACAGAGAGGGGACATACCTCAGCCACCCTTATTCACTGGAAAGAGCAAACCAGGACCCCTGCAACATCATTGGTGTATTCACCAGTTTTCAGCATTCATGACATAGGGGTGTGTGTATTTTCAACAGACCATGGATGCCATGGAGCTGTGTTAGTCCGGGGATTTCAGTCTCCAGAGGTAATAGGGCAGTTTAATCGATGATATTGACTCTGATTCCATGTTGATATGAGTCACCAGGTCCTGTCTACAGCCCCACCTTGGTATATAAATAAGGCCTGACCCAGGTCTGCCATTGCTGATTTCACAGCGACGGGCTGCAGGCAGGCCCAGACAAAGGATTGCAATATGAGATTAACTCTGACACCCTGTTGATATCAGTAACCAGGGGCTGTCTGCAGTCCCTCACTGCTACATCACGTATGCCAGACCTGTGTCAGCACACCTACTTTTTTTTTCCATACGTTACAATGCACAGTGCTGCCAGCAGAAACAGTGCTGTGACCTTTCCCTGCCTCATAGGGCACCCTATATGCCGCACCCTCGGCCACTCTTTCAGCAACATTGTAGGGTGGTGTGGCAGACACTGCATTTAGAGATGTGTCCTCTGGGGTGACTTCAGGGGCACGTTATGTTACAGTGCTCTGAGAGTACATTTGCTAGAAAACGATTATTGCACACAAATGCAATAACACCCTCCTGAGGCAATCTTCCCCCTTACAGGTACTGCCTCTGCCAGACATGTTCATTTGCCATTGTGGGGGATTGCACCCCTGATCCCTGCACCATTGCACAGCGATTGTGTTTGTGTGCTTGCAAATCAGCACACCACCATATGCCTGTCCAACATTATTATGCCTCCACAACCATTGCCACACACCCTTATGACCAGCACCACAACCCCTTATGCCACCAAGTTTTCCTATGCCTCAGCCAGCTGTCTTCAGTGTACAAACCCCTGCTCCCTGCAGTATTGGTCATTGTTCATACCATCATGCTGTGGCTCAGTTCTTCTGCTTTTCCATCATTGCGCGACTTATGCCTCCCAGTATTCGGAGCCCTCCAAAACCATTCGTGCGACGCTTTACGCACAGCAGCGCAAGCACTTCTGTCGGCCATGATTTGTGTGGCTGCGAAAATAATGACACAGACAACTGCTTTCAGTGTGCATTGGGGGGGATTGACCCCTGCTCCCTACATCATTGGTCAGCGTTCTAACCATCATGCTGTGGCTCAGTTCTTCTGCTTTCCCATCAGTGCGCGACTTATTCCTCCCAGTATTCGTAGCCCTCCAAAACCATTCGTGCGACGCTTTACGCACAGCAGCGCAAGCACTTCTGTCGGCCATGATTTGTGTGGCTGCGAAAATAATGACACAGACAACTGCTTTCAGTGTGCATTGGGGGGGATTGAACCCCTGTTCCCTACATCATTGGTCAGCGTTCTAACCATCATGCTGTGGCTCAGTTCTTCTGCTTTCCCATCAGTGCGCGACTTATTCCTCCCAGTATTCGGAGCCCTCCAAAACCATTCGTGCGACGCTTTACGCACAGCAGCGCAAGCACTTCTGTCGGCCATGATTTGTGTGGCTGCGAAAATAATGACACAGACAACTGCTTTTAGTGTGCATTGGGGGGGATTGAACCCCTGCTCCCTACATCATTGGTCAGCGTTCTAACCATCATGCTGTGGCTCAGTTCTTCCGCTTTCCCATCAGTGCGCGACTTATTACTCCCAGTATTCGTAGCCCTCCAAAACCATTCGTGCGACGCTTTACGCACAGCAGCGCAAGCACTTCTGTCGGCCATGATTTGTGTGGCTGCGAAAATAATGACACAGACAACTGCTTTCAGTGTGCATTGGGGGGGGGATTGAACCCCTGTTCCCTACATCATTGGTCTGCGTTCTAACCATCATGCTGTGGCTCAGTTCTTCTGCTTTCCTATCAGTGCGCGACTTATTCCTCCCAGTATTCGGAGCCCTCCAAAACCATTCGTGCGACGCTTTACGCACAGCAGCGCAAGCACTTCTGTCGGCCATGATTTGTGTGGCTGCGAAAATAATGACACAGACAACTGCTTTCAGTGTGCATTGGGGGGGATTGACCCCTGTTCCCTACATCATTGGTCAGCGTTCTAACCATCATGCTGTGGCTCAGTTCTTCTGCTTTCCCATCAGTGCGCGACTTATTCCTCCCAGTATTCGTAGCCCTCCAAAACCATTCGTGCGACGCTTTACACACAGCAGCGCAAGCACTTCTGTCGGCCATGATTTGTGTGGCTGCGAAAATAATGACACAGACAACTGCTTTCAGTGTGCATTGGGGGGGATTGAACCCCTGTTCCCTACATCATTGGTCAGCGTTCTAACCATCATGCTGTGGCTCAGCTCTTCTGCTTTCCCATCAGTGCGCGACTTATTCCTCCCAGTATTCGGAGCCCTCCAAAACCATTCGTGCGACGCTTTACGCACAGCAGCGCAAGCACTTCTGTCGGCCATGATTTGTGTGGCTGCGAAAATAATGACACAGACAACTGCTTTCAGTGTGCATTGGGGGGGATTGAACCCCTGCTCCCTACATCATTGGTCAGCGTTCTAACCATCATGCTGTGGCTCAGTTCTTCTGCTTTCCCATCAGTGCGCGACTTATTCCTCCCAGTATTCGTAGCCCTCCAAAACCATTCGTGCGACGCTTTACGCACAGCAGCGCAAGCACTTCTGTCGGCCATGATTTGTGTGGCTGCGAAAATAATGACACAGACAACTGCTTTCAGTGTGCATTGGGGGGGGGATTGAACCCCTGTTCCCTACATCATTGGTCAGTGTCTTCACCTTTGTGCTGTGGCTCTGTTCTTGTCTTTGCACTTCGGCGCACCGCATTCTGCCTCCCAGATTTTGACTGCCTCCTAAAATATATTCCTCCCCATAATAGGTACTGCCTGAGACAGCCTTGTTCATTGTGCACAGTGGGGGTTTGAACCCATGGCCCTTGCACCATTGCTCAGTGTCTTCACTGTTGTACTACAGCTGTGTTCTTTTGTGTGGCCAGCAGCGCGCCACTTGGCCTTCTGACGCGCTAATGTGGACCCCGCACACTTGCGCCCCACGCATATGTGCGATCGCTTTATCCCGTTTCATTTTCCTTTTTCTGCCTGGCCCGCCCACTCCTTATATGGCACACGCACACTAACGGGGACCCGCACAGCAACGGTGTTTAGTAAACATCCCCCTATGTGTGTGAGGAGGTGCCTAAGAAACATCATAGATTTTTGTAATACTTGTTTTGGTAAATTCTGATGTTTCATCTTTCAAAAACAAAAAATCCACCAGCTCAAACAAGAACAGCAGGATGTGTTTTACTAAATTGGTAGGGAGCAGCTCAGTCAGTCTTAGTTATTGACATGTACATACACAGAGATGTATTTTATTTATTTATTTATTTAACAATTCTTTTATACCGCGCTATTATAATCAGTGCGGTGTACATAGAACAAGAACATACTACAATGCATACAAGTAACATTGAGTTTTACATTGAACAGGGAACTTCAACAATAGGACAACCGGAGAAACTATGTACAGATTAACTTAATGGTATATACAGTAATATCAAACTCGATTGGATGTTACAATGTGGTTCACTAATAAGACTAGAGAGAAGGTTGACCAACTAGCCCTTTTCAGGTTGTATTGAGGTGGTAGTTTTGTTAGTGACTAGGTTGACTTCTGGGTAGCATTTTGTGAACAGGTGGTATTTCAATGCTTTTCTGAATAGGATTAGGTTTTTGATAGCACGGATTTCGTGAGGTAGTGCATTCCAGTTTAGAGGAGCAAATAAGGAGAAGGCCCTGTTGGAGGTGGCCTTAGTGCACTTCGTTATTATCTTTGGGACAATTAAGGTGTTCATTGATGTGGTTCTCCTTTTTCTGTTTTCCAGGGTGCCATGGATAAGCTTGCTGATTGGCGTAGGGGGGTAGTTATTTAGTGCCTTGAAAGTAAGGACTAAAGACTTATACTGGATTCTGGCATGTAATGGTAACCAATGCAGTTCTTTCATGATGGGTGTTATATGGTCAGATCTTGATGAGCCGGAGAGGACTCTGGCGGCTGTATTCATGGCTAGGCGGAGCGGGTTTAAAGTTGATTGAGGGAGGCCATGTAGGATGATGTTGGCAAAATCCAGGTGTGGGAGGACTAATGCTTGGAAGGTTGTTCGGAAGTCTGTGGGATCTAGTAGGGAGCGGAGGTGACGTAGCGATTTGATCTTATAATATAAGCGTTTTGTGATGTTCTTGACATGAGTTGTCATATCCATATGTAATACTTTTTTATTTTTTGTTGTTGTTGTTTTTTTTAATAATGGAGAACTACATCTCCAGACATGCAAGGTGTTAAACCCAGACCTGTATCAGCCAGTCTGCTTGGACAGTGAGATACATAAAAGATCACCTTTTCCCCCATATAGATCTATTTTAAGAGATTGTCAAAGACTGGGTTCCTGTTTGGAACTCAAGGAAACCTATCTGTAGGTAGCTAATGTGAAGCAACAGGATATGGAAGCCAACTATTACATAATACTTCAAATGCTAATTGTCTTAGGCTAAATCTTCAATCCCCCTCTCTGAGAACAGAGACATTGGCCGATCCCTCCATTTTCCTATGAGGCCCCTCTAAGAACAGTGGAATGGACGTCTTGATGTAGGGAATGAGTTTGCTTAGTGGAATCCGCTCTGCTGTGATATCACAAAGAGACAGAACTAAAGTCCAATGTGAGCAGACTAACAGCAGCTGGGCACAGTGGCTTGTGCCTGTAATCCTTGCTCCTGGGGAAACTGAGGCTGGTGGATGGCTTGAGTCTGGGATCTTCTGCACAGTGTCAAGCTATGTTGAGCAGGTGTCCACACTAAACTAGACATCAACATGGGGTTTCTGGGGGAGCCCAGGAACACCAGGTTGCTTAAGGAGAGGTAAACCAGCCCAAGCTGGAAACAGAGCAGGCCAAAGCCCCTGTGTTCAGCAGTGGTGGGATTGCACTTGTGAATACTTGGTACAGTGCAGCCTGGATAAGACAGTAAGACCCAGTCTCTTTCCTTTTAAGGAAAGAGATCTTTAGCAGACATTTCTTTGGACTCCCGCTTTGACAAATGTTTTACTGAATTAATAAGACAAAAAAAGAATGGTTCTGATAAAGTGCCAATAAAAAATAAATTGAGTTTAAAGAGAACCAACTATAACAAACACTAAAATCTTTTTTTCTAAAAGAATTGTTATTGAAAAATGCTGATTAAAGTCACATCAGTTGTGCATTGGAAAAGAAAAGAAAGCAGCCCAACTTTCAGTTTGCTCTTTTATTGAGTGTAAATTATGGTAGTGAAGGAGGCAAAAGATTGGCCTGAGAAACAAAAGAGAAAGAACAGAACACTTCACCCATTACATATAATACTTCTAAGACTGCATCTGATTTTCACTTCTGAAGCTTCACCTCCTGCATTTTTCTCTTTGCATCCCTGGATTTTGTCCACCCCCTACTGGTGGCTCTGAGGATTACCTGGATTGGAGACAAGGAGAGGCAGCAGGATTCCTGCAGGGGTCTCCTCAATACAGCAGAAGAAATTAGAGGTTGCAGGATTGTAATTCTAAACAAAATACAGTATAATTGATGAAAAACAGCCCCACAATCCTTCCACTGTGTTCTTAAGTGTCAGCAATTTTTTGTTGCTTCCTGGTGGAAAGCTTTCTCCTGAGATAAGAAGCAATGGAAGTCACTACGTAAAGATATCAGTGGTTTCCACCTTTCTTAGCAAGACCATCTCCACCTACATCACAATTCCAAAGAACATGTTGTGTTGGATATTTTGTATTTCTAGAAGCTTGGGAAGGTGATTGTGCAGATGGGTCATTGTGTTTTGCATTTTATGGGGCTCATGTCTGTATTATTCCACTGAGACTACCACTAAGCTACATAAAATCTTCCAGTCCTGCCCACTTGAACCTTGCAGAACAAAGACAGTACAGCTGACTAGCAGAAGCCTCACTGAAGGGGCCACAAAAATTGCCTACGACTCTTGCGGAAGGAAGCTGCCAACAGCACTAAAAAAGGGATTTTATTTTATTTACATTATCTTATATACTGCGCTATTCTGCATCAGTACGGTTTACATTGAACAAACTGAAATTACATTGAACAGGGCATTATAACTTGGAGATAACTATTTTACAGGGAACATGTGCTATGGAGGGTTAAGTGGCTTGCCCAAGACCATGTGGTATGCTCCCTCCTGATAAAAAAACCAAAAACTCCCTTGGTCAGGATAAGCCCGACAACTACCGACCAGTGTCGAGCATCCCTTTTCTGGGAAAATTTATATAACAGACATCTGCTTTCAACTCAGTGATCGGTTAAAAGAAAGAAACTGGCCAGACCCATGTCAATCTGGCTTTAGAACAGAGTCAGTTCTTGTATCCCCCTGCTTGATGACCTCCATAAAACTGTTTCAAGGGATCTAGTTCGATACTAGCGCTGCTGGTTTCTCTGCAGCATTTGACACTGTGGATCACGATATCATGTTTGCACAGCTGGAGGAAACAAGCATCGGTGGTACAGTATTTGCATGACACGAATCCTATCTGTCAGACAGGCAACAGTCAGTTCTGTTCAACAATACCACATCATTACCTTAACATCGAACTGTGCAAACCACAAGGATCCACCTTGTCACTTATCATATGTTAATATTTACCTCCACTCTTCAGCTGAACTGTTTCTGGTGACAAAGAGCTACTCATACCCTTGGAGAAGGGAGGGACAGATCTGTATATCATGCCGGCGAGAAGGCTTAAGGGGCGCATTTTAGCTGTCTGTCATTGCCTGCCCCCACTGAGAGAAGAAAAAGTGCCGGCGGCAGGCAACGTCAGACAGCTAAAATGCGGCCCTTAAGCTTTTGCATCCCGTGTGGCTGCACCGCTCGCACAGAGCTAGGTATGGGCCTGAGCATTGTACAGACACATGTAGATAAAGTTTATAATCTAGTCAAGACAATCAACACAGTAGCTGTAGACATAGAATACATCTAGAGGGAATGGTAAAGAAACACAAAGGAGAGTAGTAACTTGCCCAAGGAAGCAAGAAAAGCTTGTGAGAATTGAACACTGATTTCTTTACTACCAAGCCAGCAATTCAACCAGAAGACGACTCCTCTACTTTAAAGTAAAGTTAATAAATCCCATTAAATAAGGAAAGAACTTGTGAATGTACTGCTAAAGGCTTTGAACAGACTGTTTTCTATATTTGTGGTATCTAAGCAATTAAAAAAATGCAATTTCTGCTGTGCTATCATAATCTGATGTTTTCAAAGCTTCCATTGCATGAGATGTGCCAGAATAAGAAACCAGGGGAGGTGCTTGGTCAATGGCTGCCAAACTTGGGGTCTGGACCACAAATGGGTCACATCATTTTGGACGAGTTGACAGGAGCATGGCTATTTCTCCTTCTCTCTGGAGTTATATTGTGACCTGTGCCAAGTAGTGACAACCACCAGTCTGCATGTGGCCTGTGAGGCAGTTGGAACTCACCGGTCCTTGCCCCTCCTGGGTAAACTTCCTGTTGGACTGGAAGCCCCTGTGGAGTACTGGGGTCTGTGAGCACACAGTGTACACTGACACAAGGGAGCCTGTGCTGTTGCTGAAGTTGACCCTCCTGTCAGTGCTGCCTTCCTGCTTGAGATGAGTGGAGGGAGGGGAAGGAGGCTGGAGATCTGCTGTGTTGATTTCATCATCGTCGGGGGTAATGTGAAATTTAATTTCTGAAAATGAGGTCATATGGGATGACAGTTTGAAAAACAGTGTATGAAGTGGTCCCAGAGGTCATATATGGCAGAGACTTTGGAGGGAAAAGTGTCTTTTTGAATCCGGAAATACCTGGGTCAGTGGGGAGTGAGGAGCTAAACAAGACTGCAGCAATTGAGAAAGCAAGGGTATAGTGTAACAGGCTAGCTTCAGTACAGCCACTAGAAGGGAAGGGAGGAATATTCTCTTGTGAAAAGTGAAGCAGCCTGCAGTCTTGAAACTTAGAAGTTTTGGGAGCTGAGAAGCCACATTGGTCCTAGGATAGAGGCAAAGTAAAGGGTCCAGTAGAAGGCAGCCTATGTGTGTGAGGAAGTGCCTAAGAGAAATCATAGATTTTTCTAACCTTTAATAAATTGTGGCTTTCATCTACACCTCCAGGCATGCAAGGGGTTAAAACCAGACCTGGATCAGCCAGTCTGGTTAGATAGGAAGATACATAAAATATCAGTCCTGAGATTGTCAAATACTGAACTCCTGTTTAGAAGGCAAACAAACATTTCTGTAGGTAGCCAGTGTGAGGAAGCAGGACTATGGCAGCCAACAATTACATAATACTAATACTCTTGAACCTAAAACTTCAATACCACTACCCCAAAACATAGACATTGGCTGTTCCCCCCAAAGCATAGATATTGGCTGTTCCCCCCGCCCCCTTTTTCCTATGAGCCCCCTGTAAGAGCAGCGGAATGGATGTCTTGATTGTAGAGGCAATGAGTTTGCTCAACTGCAGCGGGGCAGTGTGGAATCGGCTGGGCTGTGATGTCACAAAGAGACAGAGCTTTAGCCCAATGAGAGCAAGCTGATAGCAGCTGGGCACAGTGGCGTGTGCCTGTAATCCTTACTCCTGGGGAAGCTGAGGCTGGTGGATGGCTTGAGTCTGGGGTCTTCTGCACTGTGTCAAACTATGCTGAGCAGGTGTCCACACTAAGCTGGGCATCAACATGGGGTTTCTAAGGAAGCCTAGAAGCACCAGGTTGTGTAAAGAGGGGTGAACCGGCCCAGGCTGGGAACAGAGCAGGTCAAAGCCCCCATGTTCAGCAGTGGTGGGATTGCACCTGTGAATAGTTGGCAAAGTGCAGCCTGGGTAAGATAGCAAGACCCAGCCTCTTTCTTTTAAGGAAAGAAAAGCTAGCAGACATTTCTTTGAAAACCCGCTTTGACCAAAATTTTGCTTAATGAGACACAAACGATTGGTTCTGCTAAAGCTCCTATAAAGAAAATCAATCGGGTTAAAGAGACACAACTATAACAAACATTAACATCTTTTTTCTTAAAAAATTGTTTTTGAAAAGTGCTTAAGAAAGTCACATAAAAGGTACTTTTGAAAAGAATAGAAAACAGCTCAATTTTCAGTTTTGTTCTTTATTTGAGTGTTGAATGTGATAGTCAAGGGGGCAAAAGATTAGCCTGAGAAAGGACAAAACTCTTCTCCCATTGCATATAATACTTCTAGGAATACATTTGATTTTCAGTTTTGAAACTTCACCTCGTATATTTTTCTCTTTGTATCACTCGATTTTGTCCACCACCTACTGGTGGCTCTGAGGATTACCTGGATTGGAGACATGCAAAGGCAGCTGGTTTCCTGCAGGGGTCTCATCAATGCAGCAGAAGAAATTTGAGATTGCAGGCCTGCAATTATAAATATGCATAGTAAATGACTGTGGAGTGGAGGAGTAGCCTAGTGGTTAGAACACTGGATTGATAACCAAATAACCAGGGTTCAATTCCCCCTAGCACTCCTTGTGGGCTTTGGAAATCACTTAACCCTCCATTGCTTCAGGAAAAAAGGCCTGGCAGTCTACTTCCAGTCACACTGTCAAGAAAACCCAGCAGCTTCTGGATTGCCAGGAGTCAGCACTGACTCAAAGGCACACACATTGAATTTGAAATGACTGCAGATAAAGACCAGTATGGTCCATCTAGTCTGTCCAGTAAGGCAGCTAGAGTAGGTGTACCCACCAATCTATGCAAGTCACTCCCATTTTTTTGTTGAAGTATAAAAAAATAGTTACATTTATTTTGATTTTATCTTCTTGCTATAAAGGGATCCACTGCGCTTTCCCATGCCATTTTGAATTCCGACACTGTATTTGTCCCCACCACCTCTGTCGGGAGGGCATTCTAAACATCTACCACACTTTCAGTGAAAAAGTATTTCCTGACGTTGCTTTTAAGTTTGTCATTGCAACTTCATTTAATGCCCTGTAGTTTTACAGCTTCCCCTACGTTGAAAAAAGTTTGTTGGTTCATAAATACTCTTTAAGTATTTAAATGTCTATGATATCATGTCTCCCCTGTCCCTCCTCTCCTCTCCGGTATACATATTTCGGTCTTTCTTCTCATATGTCTTCTGGTGCAGGCTCCAAATCATTTTGATCAGCTTCCTCTAACCATTTCAAGTCTTTTAATTTATTTAACATTATTTATTCCACCTTTTCCTTAAATCAAGATGCTTTACATAGAACTCTAACTCTCCACATTGTAACAAAGTGGTTTATATCCAACTCTATAACTAGAATACATTATAACATCACAGAGGGGCTGGATTTTCAGAACATTTTCTAAACTATAGAAAGAAAAGAAAATATAATTGAGGAAAAACAGTCCCACAATCCTTCCACTGTGTTCTTAAGTGCCAGCAAGTTTTTGTTGTTTTCCTGGTGGAAACATTCTCTCTTTAGGTAACCTTTCAGCAAATGCTTATGGAAGTCTCTACGGAAAAATATCAGTGGTTTCCCCGTTTCTTAGCATGACCATTTCCACCTACATCACAATTCCAAAAAACATATCATGTTGGGAGGGTGATTGTGCAGATGGGTCATTGTGTTCTGTATTTTATGGGGCTCATGCCTGGGTTATTCCACTGAGACTACTACTAAGCTTCTCCATAAAATCTTCAAATCTTCCCCCTTGACCCTTGCAGAGCAAAGACTATGCAGCTGGCTAGCAGAAGCCTCATTGAAGGGGCCACAAAAATTGCCTATGACTCTCTTGTGGAATGAAGCTGCCAACAGCACTAAAAAAGGGATGCGGTGTGCCCTCTCCTGAAAAAAAACTCTCTTGGCCAGGTCAAGCCCGACAACTACTGACCAATATTGAGCATCCCTTTTCTGCTTTCAACTCAGTGATTGGCTAAAAGAAAGAAACTGGCCAGACCTATGTCAATCTGGCTTCAGAACGGGATACGCAACAGAGACAGTTCTTGTATCCCTGCTTGATGATCTCCATAGAAACTGTGACAGGGGATCCAGTTCCATACCAGTGCTGCTGGTTTCTCTGTTGTGAAAATAGTAAATTACTCCACTCTAACAAGCATCTATAATTCGGGTTACCAGCAATATTTCTTAATCACTTAATCACTTCTGTTCCCATATGTAGTCTCAGACCTGTATAGCGCTTTTTACCACTACTTGAGTGAAAACAAATAGCGCTTCAATTGCATTAATGACTACTGGAAAATTTTTTACTTTTTAGTATAAAAGAACCTTTTTTTTTGTTTCAATAAATATCACCAGTATTCCGCCACCAGTGTGTTTCCAAAATGCTATTGGACAATTACAAAAGCTATTAAACAAGCTTATCTTTATCCACTGTATCTCAGTGGTCCTCTAACGTTTCTTGATCTTTCTCAGATTCTCATAACCATTGTCTTGATCTTTCTCTACGCCTCGCACGGCGTCTCTTTGAGCGTTTCTCTCCTTTTCGGAGGTTCTTCAGGAGGATCTATAAGCGAGAAATAAAATAATACAATAGCACCAACCTTCCAAGATATTCTCTGCTGCTTAGTGATTATGGCCTGAAGTTAGAACAATTTATATCTGATGATCAGTGAAATAATCTTCTAACTTGCAAACAGCTTATCCACCGTTAGTAAGTCCTATTCACTAATAATTGCTGCCCACGTCTCTCTGTGTCTTCTGATGGATCAAAAAACGCCACGCATGCGGTCTAACTCTCCCGCCTCCTTTTATACTCCCTACTAATTCAACACCACGGAATTCACCACTCTATCTACATACTTGCCATTCCACCGAGGAATTTAAACCCAAAGGTTTTACCGTATTCACTGTGAAAATCCAACGTTGTTCTTGGAACAACAATGTTTCGTCCAGAGTTTTGCCCCTCTTCGGTATGCTGACTCGATCTATACAGAAACATCTTAATTGTGTGAACTCATGACCGAATTCTACACAATGTTGGACTAAGGGTGCAGTCATAGTTTTATTGTGTAAACGACTTCTATGTTCTTGCATTCAAACTCTGAAAGAACGACTAGTTTTGCCTATATAAAGTTGATTGCAGGGGCATCTGATTGCATACACCACCGAGGTAGTACTACAAGATGTTGTTTGTTTAAGAGTGTATGTTTTACCTAAGTATTTAAATTCTGTCGTGTCCTCTGTGATGCTGGTTTCTCTGTAGCATTTGACACTGTGAATCACAATATCATGTTTGCACAGCTGGAGGAAACAATCATTGGTTGCACGGTATTTGCAGGACACGATTTCTATCTGTCAGAAAGGCAACAGTCAGTTCTGTTCAACAACACCACATCGTAACCTTGGACATCGAACTGTGCAATCCACAAGATCCATCCTGTCACTAATCTTATTTAATATCTACCTCAAGTCTCTAGCTGAGCTGTTTCGTGTGAGGAACAGCTATTCAAACCCTTTGAACCAGATCTACCCATACGTATGAGCAAATTGATTGTCTAACATCAATTCAAGAATGGGCAAAAAACAACAAACTCCACCTAAACCAAATTATAACAAAGATTCTGCGGTTTTCTGATGCAGGCATATATGTACCTGGCATCAAAATCCCAATTGGGAACTATGTGGTTTCCCTGATCTCACAGGCCAGGAATCTTGGGATACTGCTGATCTCTACTCTCACCAAAGGAATCACATTTTGTAACATGCACCAGACAACCTTCTTAGGAGTAGCCCCCACACTCTTGAACACTCCCAGAGGGGACTATGTCTGACTCGTCTACCTTCTCTTCAGGAAGCAGGTGAAAGCCTATCTCTTCCCCCAAACCTTTAATGGCTCTGATGACTGACTTTCTATTCACACATACTGCTTCAGGACTAGCCTGCTGAACACCCTGAAACTGAGACCACATCCACATGTCTTCCTCATCTGTATATATAATTTCCTCTCAATCTAGGTACCCATTTTCATTTACCCCTATGCGTTTGTCTTACCTATCTTTCTGTCTGTATGTCCCAACTGCTCTTATCCCTTCTGCCGTTGTTTCATTGAACAATGGAGGAATAACCTAATAGTTACAGCCTTAGCTTAATAACCAAAAGACCACAGTTTGATTCATATTAGCACTCCTATTCTGCTTGGCAAGTCACTTAAGCCTCCATTGCCTCATGAGAAAGGGTTGGCATTCTACACACTGGCAAGAGAACTTAAGAGGTGCTGGTTCACCAGGAGTCAGCATTGACTCGATGACACCACATGTGTGTGTAACATTGTTAGTATCCTGTCTGTGTTATAAGAATGTTCTACTGTGCTGCTTTTATGATGCATTATTACTACTGTGCTGACATTGGCAGGATCCCATCTCTGTTATTTGAATGTTCTATCGTGCAGCCCATTAAAACATTTCTATTCAGCTTACATTGTATCATATTTCTGTTATTTGACTTATCTACTGTGCTGTTTTAAGGTATACATTACTGACATTGTATCATATTTGTGCTCTCTGTTATTGCCTATCTCCAAGTTTATCTCACTGTCCTAATTGTCCATTAAGCTGTCAGGGAGATCACTTTGCTATTGCTATGCTGCTATTATAATGTAAATTGTCTATGTCAAGGGACAGAATCTCTCCATAAAAATGGTCAATGCAAAAGAAGCATAATTCACAGATTTGAGACAATGTTGACTTCTGCCAACTCAGCACCTGCTGTGTTTTTTGGCAGTGGCACCAGAAGTAAATAGCCAGACCTTTCTTCAGAAGGATTGGCAAGCTAAATGACTTGTATAAGGATGTAATGAGTATTTGTGGGAATTGAACCTTGGTCTTTTGTTTATCAAGCCAGTGCTTGAACCATTATGCTACTCCACTACAGTAGAAGGTTCTTCCCTACAAAAGCATCCCTAATTTTTATCAAGATTGTTTGGTGCACAGGTCTCAGCAAGCACGCTTAATAAATCCTGTTAAATAAAGAAAGAAATTCTGAGCGCACTACTACTAAAGGCTTTGAACAGACCGTTCTCTATATTTGTGGTATCTAACCATTTAAAAAAACTGCAAATTCTGCTGTGCCACCATACTCTGATGTTTTCAAAGCTTCCAATGCATGAGATGTGCCAGAAGGAGAAAACTGGTGAGGTGCCAAGTGAGTGGTACCCAAACTTTGGATTGGGACCCCAAATGGGGGTCACATCATCATTGGATGAGGCCACAGAAATGTGGCCATTTCTCCTGCTCTCTGGATTTTTATTGTGAACTATGCAAAGTAGTGACAGCCACCAGTCATCATGCAGCTTGTGAGCTAGTTGGCATTCACTGGTCCTTGCACCTTCCTGGCTAAACTTCCTGTTGGACTGGAAACCCATGCTGAGAAGTGGGGTCTGTCAGCACCCACTACACACTGACACAAGGGACTCTGTGCTGACTTCTGCTGCTGCTGAAGTTGCCCCTCCTGTCGCTGCTGCCTTCCTGCTTGAGATGAGGGGAAGGCGGCTGGAGACCTGCTGTGTTGATTTCATCATCATCTGGGGTCTGTGAATTTTCAGTCCTTAAAATGGAGTCATATGGGATAAAAGTTTGAAAAACAGTACGCTAAGTGGTCCCAGAGGTCATATAAGGTAGAGTTTTTGGAGGGAAAAGTGTCTTTTTGCCTTCCTTTTCTGACAGGTTGACAGCTGGAAAAGCAAACCCCAGGGGTTAATGTGGGGTAAGGAGCTAAGCTAGACTGCACTAAGTGAGACAGGAACAGTACTGAGTAATTGTCTAGCCTCAGTACAGCCACTAGAAGGGAAGGGAGGATTATTCTCATGTGCAGAATGGAGCCTTACACAGTCTTGAGTCTTATGAGTCTTGGGACCTCAAGAATCACCCAGGTCCTAGGTCAGAGAAGGAGAGTACCCAGAAAAGACAGCCTGTATGTGTGTGAGGAGGTGCCTAAGAGAACTCATAGACTTTTCTAACCCTTATTTTGGTAAATTCTGGCGTTTCAACAAAAAAATCCACCAGCTCAAACAAGAACAGTGGGATACTTGTTACTAAATTGGTAGGGGATGCTCAGTCAGTCTTGGTTATTGCCACGTACATGCACAGAGATGTAATACTGCTTTTTGCTATTTTTTTGAAATACAGGAGAACTACATCTCCAGACATGCAAGGGGTTAAACCCAGACCTGGATCAGTCAGTCTGCTTGGACAGTGAGATACACAAAAAATCACCTTCTCCCCCATATAGATCTATTTCAAGATTCTCAAAGGCTGAGCTTCTGTTCTGAACCCAAGGAAACCTTTCTGTAGGTAGCCAGTATGAAGCAGCAGGATATGGAAGCCCACAATTACATAATACTTCAAATGCTAATGTTCTTGAAGCTAAATCTTCAATCCCCCTCTCTCAGAACAGAAACATTGGCCCTTCCCCCCATTTTTCCTATGAGCCCCCAATGACAGTCTTGAGGTAGGCAATGAGTTTGCTCAGCTGCAGCGGAGCAGTGTGGGATCAGCTGGGCTGTGATGTCACAAACACACAGAGCTTTAGGCCTGTGAGAGCAAACTCACAACAGCTGGGCACAGTGGCTTGTGCCTGTAATCCTTGCTCCTGGGGAAGCTGAGGCTGGTGGATGGCTTGAGTCTGGGGTCTTCTGCAGTGTGTCAAGCTATGTTGAGCAGGTGTCCACACTAAGCTGGGCATCAACATGGGGTTTCTGGGGGAGCTCAGATGCACCAGGTTGTGTAAAGAGAGGTGAACCGGCCCAGGCTGGGAACAGAGCAGGTCAAAGCCCCCATGTTCAGCAGTGGTGGGACTGCACTTGTGAATAGTTGGTACAGTGCAGCCTGGGTAAGACAGCAAGACCCAGTCTCTTTATTTTAAGGAAAGAGATCTTTAGCAGACATTCCTTTGAACCCATTTAACCAAAGTTTTGCTTAATTAATAAAAAAACAAACAAATAATTCTTCAAAAGTGCCAATAAAAAATTGCTTTTAAAGAAACACTATAGCAAAATGCTCAATAAATCACAGCTGGGGAGAGTGATTGTGCAGATGGGTATAGGGCCGGCCTGTCCATTGTGTGAGAATGTTGTTCACACAGGGTCCTGCTCTTCAGGGGCCCTGCGCCAACAACATCTCACATTTACTACAATACATCTGCCAAAATGAAGAAAAATGTTGCTCTTCAATTTGGTAGCTGTCAGAGGTGAGGCGGGGCCTCTCCTGCTCCCCCTAAAGCCTGTCGGACAGCCACAGGGCTCTTTGGAGGGGGCGGGGGGGGGGGGTGCAGGCTTGGACTCGAAATAGTTGATGGGGAGGTGGGCTTTGACTTGAAAAGGGCTGAGTAGGAGAGAGTTTGGACTGGAAATGGGCTGATGGGGAGCTAGATAGCACTGGAAATGGATGGGGAGCTAAGACTGGAAATAGCTGATGGGGGAGCTAGGACTGGAAATGGGCTGATGGGGGGCTAGGATAGGACTGGAAAGGGATGATGGGGGGCTAGTATTAGAAATGGGCTGATGGGGAGACTAGGATTAGAAACGGGCTGATGAGGGAGCTAGGATTGGAGATGGGCTAATGGGGGGGCTAGGACTGAAAATGGACTAATAGGAGGCTGGGATAGGACTGGAAAGGGCTTAATGGGGGAGCTAGGATTGGAAATGGGCTGATGGGGCTAGGATAGGATTCGATAGGGCTGATGGGGGGGACTAGAATTGGAAATGGGCTGATGGGGAGACTAGAATTGGAAATGGGCTGATGGGGGGGCTACGATAGGACTAGAAATGGCTGATGGCTAGTGCCCCTTTTGCCCCTCTTATCATGTAAAGGTCCAACTGACTTTCTGATAGGTATTTTGCTACAAACGTACTTGAAGTTTTTATTATGCGCTTTATCTTCCACGGCAAGCTTCCTTTCAGATCGTCCTCACCTGCCCTACGAATGCGTTGCATTTAACTTGCCAGTACTCATGTTGTTTCCTGTTGTCATCACTTCACTCTTGTTTCCATTTTCTGAAGGATTTTCTCTTAGCTCTAACAGTCTCCCTCAATATCATCTTCTGTGAATGGTGTGGTATCTGTTACATTCCCATTTGTATATTTGTCAATCATACATGATCCTGCTCCAGGATTTTTTTTGTGAATACAGAATAGAAGTATTTGTTTAGCATTTCCGCTTTTTCAATGTCACTTTCCACAAATCTGTCCTGGGAACTTTTGAGTCTTGCAGTTCCACCTCTGATCTTCCTCTTCTCCGAAATATACCTGAAAAGGGTTTTGTCTGCATGCTTCACATGCTTTGCCATCATTTATTCCATCTTTGCTATCCTTATTTCTTTCTTTTATCTTCATCCTGTATTCCTCTGATTCCATTCTTATGAATTTTGTGCTTTTATTTGTGCAGCCACTTCTTTGGAGAAACAACAGTTCCCCCAGCCTAAGATTGCTGTCTTTTGGTAGGAATTGAACCACCAGCCTGAGTTATTATGTCTTAACCAATAGGCCACTCCTCACAGGTTTCCTCATCCTCTTATTTTTATGTACTTTCCATACATCTATATCTGTGGCCCCTTTTATAGCCTCTTTTAGTTTAACCCATTGTAATTCAACTTCCCTTATCTCCTCCCACACTGCTAACTCCTCCTTCAGGTATTTTGACATTTTACCAAAGTCTATGGCTATATCCCATTCATGAGACTCGTTAAACCATGTTTCTGTAAGGGCCATAGTGTTCAAGTCCATTTCCATCATTAGGACTTCCAGGTCAGGACCTTTGTTGGCTAGACTTCGAGTATTTGCGCTCATTGCCTTCCAGCAATTGTTGGTTGGTTGGCTTGCTTGTATTTTGCATGGATTTTATTCTAGAGTCCTCTTCCCACTGGTCATTAATGTTCAGGTTAATATAGTGACTCTTTCCAATGTTGTTATGTTTTTGCTGGAAGTGACGCCCTGAACTTGTTCTTTTCCATCCGTCAGCCCCTTTCCCTAGTATAAATGCTTGTCCACATACTGCCTGAATTTATCACTTAGGATCCTTTTTCCTGCCACAGAGATGTGCAGCCCATCAAATTCTTCTTGTTTACACCAGGTTTCAGGCCACGTATTAAAGTTGGTTATGTGATGCAGCCTCCCTTCCCCCTGCTATTCCTCCATGAAAAATTCCTAAACTATAGAAACAAAAATGTAATTGATGGAAATCGCGTGGTATGGTGGAAAAACAAAACCTTTAATACACAAATGCCAACCCGACACAGACTGTGTTTCATCACACTTCGTCAGGGGCTTCTGTGGCATATACTAAAAACATAAATATAAACATTAATACTTGGAAACATAAAAGAACAGAGCAATAAACAACATATAAAATGTTTAAAATTAAATAATGTAAATCATGAAAAAGCAATAAAACACATGAGGTGGTGCCTAAGAAAAAAACATTCATTTTTCTAAAATACTCTTATTTTGGTAAATTGTAGCATTTTATCTTTCAAAAACAAAAAATTCCACCAACTCAGCAGGAAAGTCAGGAGCCGTGAGATATTTGTTGCTAAAAAGGTAGGCGGAAGCCCTGATTTCTCCATACCGCGTTGACCAGCAGTCAGTCCTGATTATTGCCAGAGCATGCATGGAGATTTAGTACTGTGTTTGTAAGCAGATTTTAAAATCTCCCTCATTATTTATATATTGCTATTTAAATGCATGATGTCCAAATATGCATTTTTGTATGATTGTTCTGGGAGGGTTGGTGTTGAGATGATAACAACAGAGTTTAATAGTGAAAATTTTGGGCTGAGGCATTATGGATCTAAAAGCTAATTGCAAAAATGTTTTGCATAGGGCTCCAAATATCTTTGCATTGACCCTGCCTGCAAGTAAATGTTTGTGCCGATGGCTCTTTGAATTTGTCTGGCTCTCAGAATCTATTGTTTTATTTTGACTACTGCTGCACTTTGCTGGTCTTCAGAAGCTGCTGCCCTAGGCGTTCACCTAGTGGTTGGACAGGACCTAGGTGGAACTGCACCTCTAGACATTTAATGGAGGAAAACCAGGCCTGGAGAAGCCTGTCTGCATGGGGAGGCAAATACAGAAATAATCACCCTCTTCCCTCATATAGTTATTTTACGAGAGACTTTCAAAGTCAGAGATTCCATTTTGATGGCAATCCCTAGGTAACCTGTGAAAGGCAGCAGGACTCTGGAAGCCAACCATTGCATAATACTAAAGATACTAATGGCAGAATTGCCAAGTTACCCAGTTCCATCAGTGAGATTTGAAGCCAGTCCTGGCTTTCTGACAGGCTCATCCTGATGCTTTATGGGACCTGCACCACTGATTCAATGGATAAAATCAGGAGCTACAAATATCATACTGCAATGCAATGCACATTTAAAACCTGAACTGGCAAAAAATCTCACTTCTGGTACTGGGTAACTTGGCAACTCTCTAATGGTTTTGCATCTAAATCTTCAATCCCCCTCTCCCAGAACAGAGACATTGGCTGTTCTCCCCCTCCCCTTTTCCTATAAGCACCAGTAAGAGCAGTGGAATAGACGTCTTGATGTCCAGAGGTTCCCACCTCAGGTCCTCGGGGAACCGTAGGCTATTAGGGTTTTCAGGATTCCCACAATGAATATGCATCAGATAGATTTGCATGTTCTGCCTTCATTGTATGCAAATCTATCTTATGCATATTTATTATGGGAATCCTGAAAACCTGACTGGCCTGGGGTTCCCCGAGGACTGGGTTGAAAACCCTGATGTAGGCAATGAGTTCGCTCAGCTGCAGCAGAGCAGTATGGAATTGGCTGTACTGTGATGCCACAAAGAGACAAAGCTTTAGCCCTGTGAGAGCAAGGTAGCAGCAGCTGGGCACAGTGGTGCATGCCTGTAATCCTTGCTCCTGAGGAAACTGAAGCTTGTGGAAGGCTTGAATCTGGGGTCATCTTCCCTGTATCAAGCCATGCTGAGCAGGTGCCCACACTAAGTTGGGCATCAGCATGCAGTTTCTGGGGGAGCCCAAAAGCACCAAACTGTATAAAGAGGGGTGAACCAGCCTAGGCTGGGAACAGAGCAGGTCAAAGCCCCTATGTTCAGCAGTGGTAGGATTGTACTTGTGAATAATTGGTACAGTACAACCTGGGCAAGACCCAGCCTCTTTCCTTTAAGGAAAGAGATCTTTAGCAGACATTTCTTTGAAAACTCGCTTTGACCAAAGTTGTTTAATTAATAAAAAGCAAACAAATAGCTCTTCTAAATTGCCCATAAAAAATTGATTTTAAAGAGACACAGCTATAGCAAACACTAACATCTTTTTTCTAACAGAATTGTTATTGAAAAATGCTCAATAAATCACATCAAAAGTGCTTTGGAAAAGAATAGAAAGCAGTACAACGTTCAGTTTGCTCATTACAATACAATGTGTGCCTTCGAGTCAGTCCTGACTCCTGGCGACCCAGAAGCTCCTGGGTTTTTTGAGTGTAAATTGTGGTAGTGAAGTGGGCAAAAGATTAGGCTTATTAAAAAAAGAGAAAGAACAGACTACTTCTCCCATTGCATATAATACTTCTAGGAATGCATCTGATTTTCCATTCTTAAGCTTTGCCTCCTGCATTTTTCTTTTTTGCATCCCTCGATTTTGTCCACCACCTACTAGTGGCTCTGAGGATTACCTGAATTGGAGACATGGAAGGGCAGCAGGATTCCTGCTGGGGTCTCCTCAATGCAGCAGAAGAAATTAGAGGTTGCAGGATTGTGATTCTAAATATACCTCCCTCAAAAATTTCTAACCTATAGAAACAAAATATCATTGATGAAAAACAGCCCCACAATCCTTCCTCTGTGCTCTTGCCAGCAAGTTTTTGTTACTTTCTGGTGCCTGATAGAAAAGTTCCTTTTAAGATAACCTATCAGCAAATGCTAATAGAAGTCACTGCGGAAACATATCAGTGGTTTCTAATTTTCTTAGAAAGACCATCTCCACCTACATCATAATTCCAAAGAACGTGCCCTGTTGGATATTACATAGAAACATAGAAACATGATGACAGAAAAAGACCACAAGGCCCATCTAGTCTGTCCTTCCATAACAACAACTACAACAGTCCACTTTTTACCTTTAGAGATCCTCTGTGTTGGTCCCATGCTTTTTTGAATTCAGTTACTGTCCTCATCTCTACCACCTCCACTGGGAGACTATTCCACGGATCCACTACTCTTTCCGTATTGTGTTGGTCTGGCAGTTTGGGAGGGGGATTATGAAGATGGATATAGGGCCAGCTTGTCCATTGTGTGAGAATGTTGTTCGCATAGGGACCTGCACTAACAACTTCTCACATATACTACAACACAGCTGCTAAAGTGAAGAAAAATGTTGCTCTTCACTTCAGTGGCTGGTGAGCTGGGTCTTCTCTTGCTTCCTCTAAAGTTGACCAGCAACAGTAATAATGGGTGATTTCAATTACCCCGGTATTGAATGGGTCAGTATCACAGCAGGACATGCTAGGGAGATAACGTTTCTAGATGAAATAAAGGACTGCTTCTTCAAGCAGCTGGTTCATGAACCGACCAGAGGGGAAGCCATTTTGGGCTTAGTCCTTAGTGGAACACCAGATCTGGTGCAAGAGATAAGGGTGTTTGGACCACTTGGCAATAGTGATCACATTTGATTTAATTAATGGAGGAGGGATGGTAAGGAAATCCACAGTACTACCATTAAACCCAAAGTGAAATAACTTGGTGTCACACACATCTACCTTGGACTAACAAACCCATCTCTCCGCCCCCTACAAATGGCACAAAACACCGCTTCCTGGATTATAACAGGATCTTCAAAGCATGACCACATCACCCCCATCTTTAACCATCTCCATTGGCTCCCCATTCACTCCCGCATTAAGAATAGTACACTATTAAACATCTTTAAAATCAAACAAAACCTCTCAGCAAACAGCCTGAAGACCCTCTTCACCAGTGATATAAGCACCATACCGAGGAGATGTCGCTCAGTGGATACGATCTCAACCCCCAGTGACTACACTAAGGCTAGTCAATCCACATGCGGAAAGACAGAGAGGTACATAGACGAAACCTAAAGGGATATAGCCCTGAAGTCCCACCTCCAGTCTGGCAGCATCCCTGTTGCCATGGAGGAGAGAGGTCACGTGACAGGAGAGCATCACCCTGGTGTGGCAGGAAGTGATCCTGTAACTAGGACCTGTCCTCCAGGTGATGTAAAACCCTCTCTCACCGAGGAAGTTTCTCCAGGGCCATGTGTCCATGAGGGAAGGGTTAGGACAGCCGTTAGAGTTGGTGATTCGATCATTTGGCATGCAGATAGCTGGGTGGCTGGTGGACATTAGGATCGCCTGGTAACCTGCCTGCCTAGTGCGAAGGTAGCGGACCTCACGCGCCACCTAGATAAGGTCTTAGATAGTGCTGGGCAGGAGTCTGCTGTCTTGGTACATGTCGGTACCAATGACACAGGAAAATGTGTTGGGAGGTTCTGGAGGCTAAATTTAGGCTTTTAGGTAGGAAGTTCAAATCCAGAACTTCCAGGGTAGCGTTCTCCGAAGTGCTTCCTGTTCCACGCGCAGGACCCAAAAGGCATGGAAAGCTCTGGAGTCTCAATGCGTGGATGAGACAATGGTGCAGAGATGAGGGTTTTGGAATTGTTAGGAACTGGGGAACATTCTGGGGAAAGGAGGGGCTCTTCCGAAGGGATGGGCTTCACCTTATCTGGGATGGAACCAAGCTGCTGACATTAACCTTTAAAAAGGAGATAGAGGAGCTTTTAAACTAGATAATAGGGGAAAGCCGACAGTCGCCCAAGAGTGCATGGTTCGGAAGAATGTATCCTTGAAGGATACTACCAAAAGCAGAGAGGTTCAAAAAAAGAGTAAAGTAAAGTAGCCCAAATGCCCTCTAGTATGGAGCAGACAGAGATTACAGATCCCAAATTACCCATGCCTACCAATAGCCAGATTAATATGAATAAAATACAGTCTCTAAAATGCTTGCATGCAAATGCTAGACGTCTAAAAAATAAGATGGGAGAGTTACAATATATAGCACTAAATGAGAGGTTAGATATGATTGGAATATCAGAGACATGGTGGAAGGAGGACAACCAGTGGGACACTGTGATACCTGGGTACAAACTATATCGTAATGATAGAGCTGATCAAATTGGTGGAGGGGTTGCGCTCTATGTTAGAGAGGGCATTGAGTCAGAAAGGATTAATGTTTTGCAGGAAACAAAATTTGCTGTAGAATTTCTATGAATTGCAATTCCATGTAAATTCCATGTGTATAACATGTTAAAACCCTTGGCCCAGTGTGCAGCGGCGGCCAAGAGAGCAAATAAAATGCCTGTATTATATTATAATGCCTGTATATCGTTCCATGGTGAGATCGCACCTTGAATATTGTGTACAATTCTGGTCGCCGTATCTTAAAAAGGATATACTATTGACCGCCTGGCCAGAATGAACAAAGGGATGATAAAATGCTCAAAGAAATCAAGGAAGCTAACAAAAGTTACAGCGCAGTAATAATAATGGGTGATTTCAAATACCCCGGTATAGACTGGGTCAGTGTCACAGCAGGACATGCTAGGGAGATAAAGTTCCTAGATGAAATAAATGACTGCTTCTTGGAGCAGCTGGTTCATGAACCGACCAGAGGGGAAGCCATATTAGACCTAGTCCTTAGTGGAACACCAGATCTAGTGCAAGAGATAAGGGTGTTGTGGCCACTTGGCAATAGTGATCATAGCATGATTCCATTTGATTTAGTTAGTGGAGGAGGGATAGTAAGAAAATCCACAGTACTACCTTTTAACTTTCAAAAGGGAGACTATGATAAAATGAGGAAAATAGTTAACAAAAAACTAAAAGGAGCAGTTGCAAAGGTTAAAGACTTACATCAAGCTTGGGAGTTGTTGAAAAATACTATCTTGGAAGCCCAGACCAGCTGTATTTCACGTTTTAAGAAAAGTGGAAGGAAGTCCAAAAAACTGCCAGCATGGTTTAAAGGTGAGGTCAGAGAGGCTGTTGTTGCCAAAAAAGCATCTTTCAGGAAATGGAAAAAAGAGCCAAACAACGAAAGCTGGAAACAGCACAAGCACTGGCAAGTCAAATGCAAGGCATTGATAAGCCAGGCAAAGAGAGAATTTGAGAAGAGACTTGCTGCAAAAGCATAAATGCGAAATAAAGACTTTTTCAAGTACATTTGTAGCAAAAAACCTGTGAGAGAGTCAGTTGGTCCATTAGATGATAGAGGGGTTAAAGGAGCACTAAGAGACGACAAGGTAATAGTGGAAAGACTGAAAGAATTCTTTCCTTCGGTCTTTACTGAGGAAGATGTAGGGATGTTACCCATGACTGAAGTGGTATTTAAAGGAGCGGAAGAATTGAAGGAAATATCGATACATCGGGAAGATGTATTACAACTATTAGATAAACTGAAGAGTAGCAAATCACCTGGGCTGGATGGTATACATCTAAGGGTGTTGAAAGAACTGAAATATGAGATTGCAGACCTGCTATTAGTAATCTGTGAACTATCATTAAAATCATCTGTAATACCTGAAGATTGGAGGATTTCCAATGTAACGCCAATTTTTAAAAAGGGTTCCAGGGGTGATCCAGGAAACTACAGACCAGTTAGCCTGATGTCAGTAGCGGGAAAAATGATAGAAACCATCATAAAGAACACAATTACTCAGCATGTAGATAGTCATGGCCTAATGGGAGACAGTCAACATGGCTTTAGACAAGGAAGATCTTGTTTTACTAATCTGTTATGTTTTTTGAAGGTGTGAATAAACAGGTGGACAAAGGTGAGTTGGTTGATATAGTGTATCTGGACTTTCAGAAAGCCTTTGACAAGGTCCCTCATCAGAGTCTTTTTGGCAAAACTAAAGAGTCATGGGATAGGAGGCAGTGTAGTATTGTGGATTAGCAACTGGTTAAAAGATAGAAAGCAGAGGGTAGGGCTAAATGGCCAATTTTCCCAATGGAGAAAGGTGAATAGTGGTGTACCCCAAGGATCTGTGCTGGGTCCGCTGCTTTTTGACATATTCATAAATGACCTGGAAAAGGGAATAACGAGTGAGGTTATCAAATTTGCAGATGACACAAAACTATTTAAAGTTGTTAAAACCCAAACGGATTGTGGAAAATTGCAAGAGGATCTTGATAAATTGGAAAAATGGGCATCAAAATGGCAGATGAAATTTAATGTGGACAAGTTTTATTTATTTATTTATTGAACGGTTTTATATACCGCCTTTCAGAAAAATCAAATCAAGTTATGCACCTAGGGAAGAACAACCCAAACTATGCTTATACAATGCAAGGATCCACATTAGGAACCACCACCCATGAAAAAGATTTAGGCGTCATTGTGTATAACATGTTAAAACCCTTGGCCCAGTGTGCAGCGGCGGCCAAGAGAGCAAATAGAATGCCTGTATTATATTATAATGCCTGTATATCGTTCCATGGTGAGATCGCACCTTGAATATTGTGTACAATTCTGGTCGCCGTATCTTAAAAAGGATATAGCGTTATAAGAAAAGGTTCAGAGAAGAGCCACAAAAATGGTAAAAGGGATGGAAAGATACTCCTATGAAGAATGGCTAAAAAGGTTAGGGCTCTTTAACCTGGAAAAGAGACGGCTGAAGGGAGATATGATAGAAGTCTATAAATTAATGTACGGAGTTGAACGGGTAAACGTAGATCGATTGTTTACATTATCAGAATATAGAAAGACTAGGGGACATGCAATGAAGCTATAGGGTAAACTATTTAAGACTAATAAAAAAATATATTTTTTCACTCAACGCATAATCAAACTCTGGAATTTGTTACCGTAGGATGTAGTAAAGGCTGTTAGTGTAGCTGGGTTTAAAAAAGGTTTGGGCAAGTTCTTGGAGGAAAGGTCCATAAACCATTATTAAGAAGGGACCCAGGATATCAATGTTTGACCCAGTACAAGCATTGTGGAGCCTGTGTCTTTTGGGGAAACTTCTAGGTACGTGTGACCTAGATTGGCCACTGTTGGAAACAGGATACTGGGCTTGATGGACCTTGGTCTGACCCAGTATGGCATATCTTATGTTCTTAAGGGCTTTTTCCCTGGCAGCTCCCGCCTTATGGAACTCTCTCCCAGACCACCTAAGAGAAACTTCAGATATCAGGGATTTTCGGAAGATAATTAAAACCACAAGCTATATCGAGCACTATCGAGACACTATATAACTTGGTATCAAGATACAGTCAATTGTTTCACAAAGGCTACCTCTCATCTGCTCCCCACCATCCTTTCATCCCTCCCCTTGCAACCTGCCCCATATCCTGCCCTTCCTCCCCCTACCTTCCATATCACTAATTGTACCTAGTTCCTCGAATTTGTCTCCTAGCTTAGCTCAGCAACCACCCTCTATATAGCACAGTTTTTGTTTTTGTATATAGTTACATTGCAATAATACCCATATGGGGGGAGGAGTGGCTCAGTGGTTGGGACAGGTTACCTCAGGCCAGAGGGCCAGGGGCTCAATTCCCACATGGGGACAAGCAATCTCAGGCCAGAGGGACTGGGGTCTCCAGGGCCATGGCCACCTCCTCATGGCCTTGGGCAAACCACCCGACTCTCCATTGCCTCAGGTACACTTAGATTGGGAGCCCTTCAGGGACAAGGGAATAAACAGTACCTGTTAGCATACATGTAAACCACACTGATTCTAAAGAGCACAGTATAAAAAATAAATAAAACATGTCTACATTGTATAGAACTTCAATTGCAATATCCCCATGTATGACTTCCCCTCCCTCACTTAATGATCCACTGTTGTTATAATGTAAAACATACCTAGTCCCTCAGTTTGTCTCCCACAGAGCTCAACAACCTCTCTGTGTTTAGCAGTTTATATTTGTATATAGGTATATTGCAATAACCCTATATGTCTACAATGTATAGAGCTTCTTTGCAGTATTCCCCTGCATGCTCTCCCACCCTCATTTAATATAACACCTTTGTTTTACTGTAAACCTCTTTGATTTAAGGATAAAGCAGTATAGAAATCCTTTTAAATAAGTAAATTAAATAACTTTTAACTTTCAAAAGAGAGACTATGATAAAATGAGGAAAATAGTTAAGAAAAAACTAAAAGGAACAGTTCAAAGGTTAAAGACTTACATCAAGCTTGGGTATTGTTTAAAAATACAATCTTGGAAGCCCAGACCAGCTGTATTCCATGCTTTAAGAAAAGTGGAAGTAAGTCCAAAAAACTGCCAGCATGGTTTAAAGGTGAGGTCAGAGAGTCAGGTATTGCCAAAAAAAAGCATCTTTCAGGAAATGGGAAAGAGAGCCAAATGACGAAAACAGGAAACAGCACAAACACTGGCAAGCTTTGTTGCTTAGGAGGAGCTTGCTCCGTTACACTACCATGCCAAACTGATGACATCACTGACTCAGATCCATAAAAGGGAACACCCAGTTGAGGCATCATGTCGAAGAAGCATGTCCTGTCCATTTATGCACCCATTCACGTACCCTGTTTTGTATTTTGTAAATAGGCCTGTTACAATGTCGTTGATGATTTCTGTTGTTAACCATAGAAGACACACTGTCTAGCAAAGATAAGTAGGTATTGGCATGTAATTATTTTTGGTTTCCATTATTCCATCTGCAAGTAGCTTTGATAGGGAATTCTTGATAGTTTACTTGGTAAATGCTCTCTGCATGAGCAGTGCCGGCCTCAGAGTTCCTTCAAAGTATTGGGGCTCTAGGCAAACCCTAAGCCTTATTACTAACCCCGTCCTCCCCCTCGGCTGTCAAAATCTATACTTTAGCTTTGAATGCCCTGTTCTTGGCTATCCCCCCAGAGGTTTCTGCCCTAGGCAGCTGCCTTGTTTGCCTAGTGGTTGGGCCAGCCCTCTTTGTGAAACAAAATAAAATTGTACAGGCTACTGTTGTTTATGACAGTTTTGTAACTTAATCCTGGATTTCTGATAGTGGCATACAGATTATAGAGGCATTTTTTCTAAGCCCCACACTAGTAAAGCAGGTTTGGGCTACATTACTAACTCTGGGCGCTGTGCTAGATGCAGGGGAGCGGAGCTTGCTGTATTAATACCACAAAAGGGAGCAACTACCATCACCCATTGGGCTGGTAGTAGTGACTTTCCGCCAGCAACAGAAGCTTTCAAGGCCCACGCTAGCGGTGCCATGGTGCCCACACTCCGCCCAGATGTGGTCAGTACAGGGCCCCGCACTACTTTATGGTGTGGTGCCAAAACCACACGCTGCCCCCATGCTACCCAGGTCACACGCTTTAGTAAACATGCCCCTTCAATCTTCAGTGTCCACAGGGATTCATATATGAATCTTGTCCTAGGGGTGTTGTCCATGGTGTTGATGTGCTGATATTAATTAACAGTAAGCCGTCATACTCTTTAATCACTGTTGCTACTGTTCCAGGATGTGAAATATTATTAATTTCATTTGGTTTATGGGGAATTTGTTTATTGTTCCCCACAGTCACAGTGTGATGATTTAATGCCTTTGAGAAATGTGAATCTTGGCATATTGCGATCTTCAGATTTACGATTTTGTGAGATTTTGACCTATCAATGGAATTTTCATCTTTGCATCTCAAAATGATTTTTCTCGAAGTAAATGTGATCTCTTGGTCCTTTGCAGTTGATTATATCTGCAAAACATAAAGGCAAATTTTGGGAGCGCCTGGAGATAGGAATTGAGACATCAAGTTTGGGAGTTACACAATTCCTATGGTAGTTTAACAAAGGCTCTGCCAAACATGGGCCCTTTACAGATGGATAGTGCATTCTGTTGGCCAACACAAAGAGTTGGTGGATTCATTTTACAAATCTACATGTGGAAAAAATCAGTGGAGGCAATGTGACAACTTAAGTGCAAATAAGCAAACTGAGCAAATTTAAGAATTTTTGTTCACTCCTTTTCCAGTAGAGACTCAAGTTACTTATGTACTTTGGTATCTCGCAAACCTATGGGGAGTATTTTCAAAGCTCTATTCATGATTTAGATGTCTGAACATGAGTATTCAGATGTGCAAATCTCAGAGATGTGTGTGAACCCATTTTAGAAATCAAGTATATCGATGTTCACAGCGCAAGGACAAACTTACATTCCCACCGCAAACGTAACCACAGCTTTCCCATTGTTACTAACTTTTTGCTAATTTCTGTAAATAGTTTGAGTATGTTATCTGGTTAACAGACCATATACTCCATGTAGATAGTTCTCCCATGTTTATCCAAGTTTATACTCCTGTTATATGTAACACCAAACAGCTCGTTGTTCTGGTCTTTGTTTCGTTCTCTGTGAACCGCGCTGATCCCGAATAGCTCGGTATATAAGAAATTTAAATAAATAAATAAATAAATCTATATAGCACAGGGGCAGGGAGGAGGCGTGGTTTGGGTAGAGCAAGGGAGATGCATGTTTTGGTGCAATTTCAGATTGACACAAGTACGTCTGGTCCTGGTTGCTGAGGCGTCCATGTCTATACTTGCTCCTAAACACAAATAAGGTGCAAAAAAGTGCTTGATTCGTGGCTGCAATGCTTCCAGGGGGAAGAGTATAATACACTTCCATTGCCATGGTTAATATTTCCAGGCCGATGAAACTTGCATGTAAATAGAATCTCCAAACATATTACAGGCCTGCCGCTGCACATCTGAGAATCTGAAATAGCCAGTCGGGACGTGCAAGTCTCATAGCATAGTCACACTCCCCCCACCCCCTTTCTGAGATTCCCTGGCCGGTACATCCATGTACCCGATTCCGAGGCCGTGCAATTTGGGGATTTCCACACTTGTAAATGGCCTGTGCTTGGGCATGTACCCAGCCCTGCAATCTGTACGGGACCCATCTCCATAACCGATTACCGGGACGTGCATTTTTCAGGGTGGAGATGGAGCAGTTTCAAAAGGCACTTATACAGGCCTCTCTTCACTGCTGGCTGCCTATTCTAAAATCCCACTTTATATGTATAAACATTGCCAAGTAACTATAGAGGCTGCTAAATTAGCCGGCTGCACAGAGTGTAACTAGGAGTGGAGGAGTTACTGTAGAGCAGCAGGCTAGAAGCAGGGAAATCAGGGTTTGAATCCCACAGTCAATGCTGCTGACTATTCCCGGGGGGCCTGCTCTGATGCTAACCCGTTGTCTCTGTTACATCTAGGCCCGCGTTTAGTTTCGATCGATGTATGGTTCCTGGAGTAATACTTTGCATTTACCAGTGTATTTGTGCATTTTCCACTTGTTTTTTTGTTGTTGCTGTTGTTGTTTGCTGATCTAATTCTTTGAAGAATTCTTCTCATCTTTTGCAAATTCTGTTGCTTCCTTTCTTGGTGCACTGGTGATTTCTCACTCGTTCCTTCTGTTCATCAGAATGTTTGTCCAAGTTTGATGATGGCGTCTGAATCTGGACGTTTACCTTCATGCTTCTACACTTTTTGTGTAGTTATTAGTATCTTTGTATATATAATTATTTTTATTTATTTTTTTATTTGTAAACTTTTATATACCGCCCCTTCCAAAGATCCGGGGCGGTTTACAATGAACAACAGTTAACATACATTGAACTTCTGAACTTTATAACATTACAAGAACAGTTGAACATAACTGAGCATTAACTATATACATTACTGTGGCTATTTATTATAACTATTATTTACATAATCCTTTTCTAGAAGTTCTAGTTCTCCTTTGGCTCAAGGAACGTACAGTCTCAGCATGCACTAGTTCTTATATATGACTCATGGGCATTGAGGAGTTTTCTTGTTCATACACCCAGTTTTTCATGATCACTGTCAGTCCACCATGTCAAAGCTGCATGAGAGTACAGGAATTGCCAGCAGATTGCCTTTTAATCTCCTGTAATATTCTTTTCTGATGTTCGGTTTTCGTAATTTATGCCTGACTGTTGCTCCTTCCTCTACTCCTAGATATTTATATAAAAAGTGCAATGTGTGCCATTGAGTCAGTCCTGACCTAGAGGCTCCTGGGGTGTTTTGGTAGTGTCACTGGAGGTACATTGCCAGGCAAGTCACTTAACCCTCCATTGCCAGGCAATGTACTTCTGAGGCAATGGAGAGTTAAGTGACTTGCCAAAGGTGTGTTAGTAGGAATTGAATCCTGGTTACTTTGTTATTAAGCCAGTGTTCTAACCACTAGGCTACTCCTCCACTCCTTCTGCTACTCCTAGATATTTATATAAGCCTTGTTCAATTTCCTGGATTTCACAGTCATCAGTAAGAAAGATATTTTCAGTTTTACTCGATTTTCCTCTAAATAATATTGCCTTAGCACATTTCTTTCTGACAACTCATGTAGGGGAGAAGCTGTGTTCACAGTGAGCTCCTGCAGCCGAAATAAAAAAATATGTCTTTTTGTGTTCAGGTCCTAGTCCTCAGTTTTAACTGGCATTTCTTTCTTTTATTTATTGTTTTATTTTACCTGCTTGTTGAAAGACTGCAACCTTTCCCTTCCCTGAGTACTACAAGCAGCCTCAGTCAGTCTTAGTTATTGACATGTACATACACAGAGATGTAATACTTGTTTATTTTTTGTTGTTGTTTTTTTAATAATGGAGAACTACATCTCCAGACATGCAAGGTGTTAAACCCAGACCTGTATCAGCCAGTCTGCTTGGACAGTGAGATACATAAAAGATCACCTTCTCCCCCATATAGATCTATTTTAAGAGATTCTCAAAGACTGGGTTCTTGTTTGGAACTCAAGGAAACCTATCTGTAGGTAGCCAGTGTGAAGCAACAGGATATGGAAGCCAACTAGTACATAATACTTCAAATGCTAATTGTCTTAGGCTAAATCTTCAATCCCCCTCTCTGAGAACAGAGACATTGGCCGATCCCTTCATTTTCCTATGAGGCCCCTCTAAGAGCAGTGGAATGGACGTCTTGATGTAGGCAATGAGTTTGCTTAGTGGAATCCGCTCTGCTGTGATATCACAAAGCCCAATGAGAGCAGACTAACAGCAGCTGGGCACAGTGGCTTGTGCCTGTAATCCTTGCTCCTGGGGAAACTGAGGCTGGTGGAGGATTGAGTCTGGGATCTTCTGCACAATGTCAAGCTATGTTGAGCAGGTGTCCACACTAAGCTAGACAACAACATGGGGTTTCTGGGGGAACCTAGGTACAGCGGGTTCCTTAAAGAGAGCAGGCCAAAGCCCCTGTGTTCAGCAGTGGTGGGATTGCACTTGTGAATACTTGGTACAGTGCAGCCTGGGTAAGACAGCAAGACCCAGTTTCTTTCCTTTTAAGGAAAGAGATCTTTAGCAGACATTTCTTTGGACTCCCGCTTTGACAAATGTTTTACTGAATTAATAAGACAAAAAAAGAATGGTTCTGATAAAGTGCCAATAAAAAATAAATTGAGTTTAAAGAGACACAACTATAACAAACACTAAAATCTTTTTTTCTAAAAGAATTGTTATTGAAAAATGCTGATTAAAATCACATCAGTGGTGCATTGGAAAAGAAAAGAAAGCAGCCCAACTTTCAGTTTGCTCTTTTATTGAGTGTAAATTCTGGTAGTGAAGGAGGCAAAAGAATGGCCTGAGAAACAAAAGAGAAAGAACAGAACCCTTCACCCATTACATATAATACTTCTAAGACTGCATCTCATTTTCAGTTCTGAAGCTTCACCTCCTGCATTTTTCTCTTTGCATCCCTGGATTTTGTCCACCACCTACTGGTGGCTCTGAGGATTACCTGGATTGGAGACAAGGAGAGGCAGCAGGATTCCTGCAGGGGTCTCCTCAATACAGCAGAAGAAATTAGAGGTTGCAGGATTGTAATTCTAAACAAAATATAATTGATGAAAAACAGCCCCACAATCCTTCCACTGTGTTCTTAAGTGTCAGCAATTTTTTGTTGCTTCCTGGTGGAAAGGTTTCTCCTGAGATAAGAAGCAATGGAAGTCACTACGTAAAGATATCAGTGGTTTCCACCTTTCTTAGCAAGACCATCTCCACCTACATCACAATTCCAAAGAACATGTTGTGTTGGATATTGTGTTGGTCTAGAAGCTTGGGAAGGTGATTGTGCAGATGGGTCATTGTGTTTTGCATTTTATGGGGCTCATGTCTGTATTATTCCACTGAGATTACCACTAAGCTACATAAAATCTTCCAGTCCTGCCCACTTGAACCTTGCAGAACAAAGACAGTACAGCTGGCTAGCAGAAGCCTCACTGAAGGGGCCACAAAAATTGCCAACGACTCTTGCGGAAGGAAGCTGCCAACAGCACTAAAAAAGGGATTTTATTTATTTATTTTATTTACATTCTCTTATATACCGTGTTATTCTGCATCAGTACGGTTTACATTGAACAAACTGAAATTACATTGAACAGAGCATTATAACTTGGAGATAACTATTTTACAGGGAACATGTGCTATGGAGGGTTAAGTGCCTTGCCCAAGACCATGTGGTGTGCTCCCTCCTGATAAAAAAACCAAAAACTCCCTTGGTCAGGATAAGCCCGACAACTACCGACCAGTGTCCAGCATCCCTTTTCTGGGAAAATTTATATAACAGACATCTGCTTTCAACTCAGTGATCGGTTAAAAGAAAGAAACTGGCCAGACCCATGTCAATCTGGCTTCAGAACAGAGTCAGTACTTGTATCCCCCTGCTTGATGACCTCCATAAAACTGTTTCAAGGGATCTAGTTTGATACTTGTGCTGCTGGTTTCTCTGCAGCATTTGACACTGTGGATCACGATATCATGTTTGCACAGCTGGAGGAAACAAGCATCGGTGGTACGGTATTTGCATGACACAAATCCTATCTGTCAGACAAGCAACAGTCAGTTCTGTTCATCAATACCACATCATTACCTTAACATCGAACTGTGCAAACCACAAGGATCCACCTTGTCACTTATCATATATTAATATTTACCTCCACTCTTCAGCTGAACTGTTTCTGGTGACAAAGAGCTACTCATACCCTTGGAGCAGGGAGGGACACATCTGTTTATCATGCCGGCGAGAAGGCTTAAGGGGCGCATTTTAGCTGTCTGTCATTGCCTGCCCCCACTGAGAGAAGAAAAAGTGCCGGCGGCAGGCAACATCAGACAGCTAATATGTGTCCCTTAAGCTTTTGTGTCCCGTGCGGCCGCACCGCTCGCACAGGGCTAGGTATGGGCCTGAGCATTGTACAGACACATGTAGATAAAGTTTATAATCTAGTCAAGACAATCAACACAGTAGCTGTAGACATAGAATACATCTAGAGGGAATGGTAAAGAAACACAAAGGAGATTAGCAACTTGCCCAAGGAGCAAGAAAAGCTTGTGAGAATTGAACTCTGGTTTCTTTACTACCAAGCCAGCAATTCAACCAGAAGACGACTCCTCTACTTTAAAGTAAAATTAATAAATCCCTTTAAATAAGGAAAGAACTTGTGAATGTACTGCTAAAGGCTTTGAACAGACTGTTTTCTATATTTGTGGTATCTAAGCAATTAAAAAAATGCAATTTCTGCTGTGCTATCATAATCTGATGTTTTCAAAGCTTCCATTGCATGAGATGTGCCAGAAAAAGAAACCAGGGGAGGTGCTTGGTCAATGGCTGCCAAACTTGGGTCTGCACAACAAATGGGGTCACATCATCTTGGACGAGTTGACAGAAGCATGGCTATTTCTCCTTCTCTCTGGAGTTATATTGTGACCTGTGCCAAGTAGTGACAACCACCAGTCTGCATGTGGCCTGTGAGGCAGTTGGAATTCACTGGTCCTTGCCCCTCCTGGGTAAACTTCCTGTTGGACTGGAAGCCCCTGTGGAGTACTGGGGTCTGTGAGCACACACTGTACACTGACACAAGGGAGCCTGTGCTGCTGCTGAAGTTGACCCTCCTGTCAGTGCTGCCTTCCTGCTTGAGATGAGTGGAGGGACGGGAAGGAAGCCGGAGATCTGCTGTGTTGATTTCATCATCGTCGGGGGTAATGTGAAATTTCATTTCTTAAAATGAGGTCATATGGGATGACAGTTTGAAAAACACTGTATGAAGTAGTCCCAGAGGTCATATATGGCAGAGGCTTTGGAGGGAAAAGTGTCTTTTTGAATCCGCAAACACCTGGGACAGTGGGGAGTGAGGAGCTAAACAAGACTGCAGCAATTGAGAAAGCAAGGGTATAGTGTAACAGGCTAGCTTCAGTACAGCCACTAGAAGGAAAGGGAGGAATATTCTCTTGTGAAAAGTGAAGCAGCCTGCAGTCTTGAAACTTAGAAGTTTTGGGAGCTGAGAAGCCACATTGGTCCTAGGATAGAGGCAAAGTAAAGGGTCCAGTAGAAGGCAGCCTATGTGTGTGACGAAGTGCCTAAGAGAAATCATAGATTTTTCTAACCTTTAATAAATTGTGGCTTTCATCTACACCTACAGGCATGCAAGGGGTTAAAACCAGACCTGGATCAGCCAGTCTGCTTAGATAGGAAGATACATAAAATATCAGTCCCTGAGATTGTCAAATACTGAGCTCCTGTTTAGAAGGCAAACAAACATTTCTGTAGGTAGCCAGTGTGAGGAAGCAGGACTATGGCAGCCAACAATTACATAATACTAATACTCTTGAACCTAAAACTTCAATACCACTACCCCAAAACATAGACATTGGCCATTCCCCCCGCCCCCCTTTTCCTATGAGCCCCCTGTAAGAGCAGTGGAATGGACGTCTTGATGTAGGCAATGAGTTTGCTCAGCTGCAGCGGAGCAGTGTGGAATCGGCTGGGCTGTGATGTCACAAAGAGACAGAGCTTTAGCCCAATGAGAGCAAGCTGACAGCAGCTGGGCACAGTGGCGTGTGCCTGTAATCCTTGCTCCTGGGGAAGCTGAGGCTGGTGGATGGTTTGAGTCTGGGGTGTTCTGCACTGTGTCAAACTATGTTGAGCAGGTGTCCACACTAAGCTGGGCATCAACATGGGGTTTCTAGGGGAGCCTAGAAGCACCAGGTTGTGTAAAGAGGGGTGAACAGGCTCAGGCTGGGAACAGAGCAGGTCAAAGCCCCCATGTTCAGCAGTGGTGGGATTGCACTTGTGAATAGTTGGCAAAGTGCAGCCTGGGTAAGACAGCAAGACCCAGTCTCTTTCCTTTAAGGAAAGAAAAGTTTAGCAGACATTTCTTTGAAAACCCGCTTTGACCAAAATTTTGCTTAATGAGACACAAAGGATTGGTTCTGCTAAAGCTCCTATAAAGAAAATCAATGGGGTTAAAGAGACACAACTATAACAAACATTAACATATTTTTTCTAAAAAAATTGTTTTTGAAAAGTGAAAGTGCACATAAAAGGTACTTTTGAAAAGAATAGAAAACAGCTCAATTTTCAGTTTTGTTCTTTATTTGAGTGTAGAATATGGTAGTCAAGGGGGCAAAAGATTAGCCTGAGAAAGGACAAAACTCTTCTCCCATTGCATATAATACTTCTAGGAATACATTTGATTTTCAGTTTTGAAACTTCAACTCGTATATTTTTCTCTTTGTATCACTCGATTTTGTCCACCACCTACTGGTGGCTCTGAGGATTACCTGGATTGGAGACATGCAAAGGCAGCTGAATTCCTGCAGGGGTCTCATCAATGCAGCAGAAGAAATTTGAGATTTCAGACCTGCAATTATAAATATGCATAGTAAATGACTGTGGAGTGGAGGAGTAGCCTAGTGGTTAGAACACTGGATTGGTAACCAAGTAACCAGGGTTCAATTCCCACTAGTACTCCTTGTGGGCTTTGGCAAATCACTTAACCCTCCATTGCTTCAGAAGAAAGGCCTGGCAATCTACTTCCAGTCACACTGTCAAGAAAACCCAGCAGCTTCTGGATTGCCAGGAGTCAGCACTGACTCAAAGACACACACATTGAATTTGAAATGACTGCAAATAAAGACCAGTATGGTCCATCTAGTCTGTCCAGTAAGGCAGCTAGAGTAGGTGTACCCACCAATCTATGCAAGTCACTCCACTTTTTTTGTTGAAGTATAAAAAAATAGTTACATTTATTTTGATTTTATCTTCTTGCTATAAAGGGATCCACTGCGCTTTCCCATGGCATTTTGAATTCCGACACTGTATTTGCCCCACCACCTCTGTCGGAGGGCATTCTAAACATCTACCACACTTTCAGTGAAAAAGTATTTCCTGACGTTGCTCTTAAGTTTATGTCATTGCAGCTTCATTTAATGCCCTGTAGTTTTACAGCTTCCCCTTCGTTGAAAAAAGTTTGTTGGTTCATAAATACCCTTTAAGTATTTAAATGTCTATGATATCATGTCTCCCCTGTCCCTCCTCCTCTCCTCTCCGGTATACATATTTAGGTCTTTCTTCTCATATGTCTTCTGGTGCAGGCTCCAAATCATTTTGATCAACTTCCTCTAACCATTTCAAGTCTTTTAATTTATTTAACATTATTTATTCCACCTTTTCCTTAAATCAAGATGCTTTACATAGAACTCTAACTCTCCACATTGTAACAAAGTGGTTTATATCCAACTCTATTATAACATCACAGAGGGGCTGGATTTTCAGAACATTTTCTAAACTATAGAAAGAAAAGAAAATATAATTGAGGAAAAACAGTCCCACAATCCTTCCACTGTGTTCTTAAGTGCCAGCAAGTTTTTGCTGTTTTCCTGGTGGAAACATTCTCTCTTTAGGTAACCTATCAGCAAATGCTTATGGAAGTCTCTACAGAAAAATATCAGTGGTTTCCCCATTTCTTAGCATGGCCATTTCCACCTACATCACAATTCCAAAAAACATATCATGTTGGGAGGGTGATTGTGCAGATGGGTCATTGTGTTCTGTATTTTATGGGGCTCATGCCTGTGTTATTCCACTGAGACTACTACTAAGCTTCTCCATAAAATCTTCAAATCTTCCTCCTTGACCCTTGCAGAGCAAAGACTATGCAGCTGGCTAGCAGAAGCCTCATTGAAGGGGCCACAAAAATTGCCTATGACTCTCTTGTGGAATGAAGCTGCCAACAGCACTAAAAAAGGGATGCGGTGTGCCCTCTCCTGAAAAAAAACTCTCTTGGCCAGGTCAAGCCCGACAACTACTGACCAATATTGAGCATCCCTTTCTGCTTTCAACTCAGTGATTGGCTAAAAGAAAGAAACTGGCCAGACCCATGTCAATCTGGCTTCAGAACAGAGTCAGTTCTTGTATCCCCCTGCTTGATGACCTCCATAAAACTGTTTCAAGGGATCTAGTTCGATACTTGCGCTGCTGGTTTCTCTGCAGCATTTGACACTGTGGATCACGATATCATGTTTGCACAGCTGGAGGAAACAAGCATCGGTGGTACGGTATTTGCATGACACAAATCCTATCTGTCAGACAGGCAACAGTTATTTCTGTTCAACATACCACATCATTACCTTAACATCGAACTGTGCAAACCACAAGGATCCACCTTGTCACTTATCATATGTTAATATTTACCTCCACTCTTCAGCTGAACTGTTTCTGGTGACAAAGAGCTACTCATACCCTTGGAGCAGGGAGGGACAGATCTGTTTATCATGCCGGCGAGAAGGCTTAAGGGGCGCATTTTAGCTGTCTGTCATTGCCTGCCCCCACTGAGAGAAGAAAAAGTGCCGGCGGCAGGCAACATCAGACAGCTAAAATGCGGCCCTTAAGCTTTTGCATCCCGTGCGGCTGCACCGCTCGCACAGGGCTAGGTATGGGCCTGAGCATTGTACAGACACATGTAGATAAAGTTTATAATCTAGTCAAGACAATCAACACAGTAGCTGTAGACATAGAATACATCTAGAGGGAATGGTAAAGAAACACAAAGGAGATTAGTAACTTGCCCAAGGAAGCAAGAAAAGCTTGTGGGAATTGAACACTGGTTTCTTTACTACCAAGCCAGCAATTCAACCAGAAGACGACTCCTCTACTTTAAAGTAAAGTTAATAAATCCCATTAAATAAGGAAAGAACTTCTGAATGTACTGCTAAAGGCTTTGAACAGACTGTTTTCTATATTTGTGGTATCTAAGCAATTAAAAAAATGCAATTTCTGCTGTGCTATCATAATCTGATGTTTTCAAAGCTTCCATTGCATGAGATGTGCCAGAAAAAGAAACCAGGGGAGGTGCTTGGTCAATGGCTGCCAAACTTGGGTCTGCACAACAAATGGGGTCACATCATCTTGGACGAGTTTGACAGAAGCATGGCTATTTCTCCTTCTCTCTGGAGTTATATTGTGACCTGTGCCAAGTAGTGACAACCACCAGTCTGCATGTGGCCTGTGAGGCAGTTGGAATTCACCGGTCCTTGCCCCTCCTGGGTAAACTTCCTGTTGGACTGGAAGCCCCTGTGGAGTACTGGGGTCTGTGAGCACACACTGTACACTGACACAAGGGAGCCTGTGCTGCTGCTGAAGTTGACCCTCCTGTCAGTGCTGCCTTCCTGCTTGAGATGAGTGGAGGGACGGGAAGGAAGCCGGAGATCTGCTGTGTTGATTTCATCATCGTCGGGGGTAATGTGAAATTTCATTTCTTAAAATGAGGTCATATGGGATGACAGTTTGAAAAACACTGTATGAAGTGGTCCCAGAGGTCATATATGTCAGAGGCGTTGGAGGGAAAAGTGTCTTTTTGAATCCGCAAACACCTGGGTCAGTGGGGAGTGAGGAGCTAAACAAGACTGCAGCAATTGAGAAAGCAGGGGTATAGTGTAACAGGCTTGCTTCAGTACAGCCACTAGAAGGAAAGGGAGGAATATTCTCTTGTGAAAAGTGAAGCAGCCTGCAGTCTTGAAACTTAGAAGTTTTGGGAGCTGAGAAGCCACATTGGTCCTAGGATAGAGGCAAAGTAAATGGTCCAGTAGAAGGCAGCCTATGGGTGTGAGGAAGTGCCTAAGAGAAATCATAGATTTTTCTAACCTTTAATAAATTGTGGCTTTCATCTACACCTACAGGCATGCAAGGGGTTAAAACCAGACCTGGATCAGCCAGTCTGCTTAGATAGGAAGATACATAAAATATCAGTCCCTGAGATTGTCAAATACTGAGCTCCTGTTTAGAAGGCAAACAAACATTTCTGTAGGTAGCCAGTGTGAGGAAGCAGGACTATGGCAGCCAACAATTACATAATACTAATACTCTTGAACCTAAAACTTCAATACCACTACCCCAAAACATAGACATTGGCCATTCCCCCCGCCCCCCTTTTCCTATGAGCCCCCTGTAAGAGCAGTTGGAATGGACGTCTTGATGGTAGGCAATGAGTTTGCTCAGCCGCAGCGGAGCAGTGTGTAATTGGCTGGGCTGTGATGTCACACAGAGAAAGAGCTTTAGCCCAATGAGAGCAACCTGATAGCAGCTGGGCACAGTGGTTTGTGCCTGTAATCCTGGGGAAGCTGTGGATGGTTTGAGTTGGGGGTCTTCTGCACCATGTCAAACTATGTTGAGCAGGTGTCCACACTAAACTGGGCAGCAACATGGAGTGAACTGGCCCAGGTTAGGAACAGAGCAGGTCAAAGTCCCATGTTCAGCAGTAGTGGGATTGCACTTGTGAATAGTAGGCAAAGTGCAGCCTGGGTAAGACAGCAAGACCCAGTCTCTTTCTTTTAAGGACAGAAAGGTTTAGCAGATATTTCTTTGAAAACCCGCTTTGACCAAAATTTTGCTTAATGAGACACAAAGGATTGGTTCTGCTAAAGCTCCTATAAAGAAAATCAATGGGGTTAAAGAGACACAACTATAACAAACATTAACACCTTTTTTCTAAAAGAATTGTTTTTGAAAAGTGCTTAAGAAAGTCACATAAAAGGTACTTTTGAAAAGAATAGAAAGCAGCTCAATTTTCAGTTTTGTTCTTTATTTGAGTGTAGAATATGGTAGTCAAGGGGGCAAAAGATTAGCCTGAGAAAGGACAAAACTCTTCTCCCATTGCATATAATACTTCTAGGAATACATTTGATTTTCAGTTTTGAAACTTCAACTCGTATATTTTTCTCTTTGTATCACTCGATTTTGTCCACCACCTACTGGTGGCTCTGAGGATTACCTGGATTGGAGACATGCAAAGGCAGCTGAATTCCTGCAGGGGTCTCATCAATGCAGCAGAAGAAATTTGAGATTTCAGACCTGCAATTATAAATATGCATAGTAAATGACTGTGGAGTGGAGGAGTAGCCTAGTGGTTAGAACACTGGATTGGTAACCAAGTAACCAGGGTTCAATTCCCACTAGTACTCCTTGTGGGCTTTGGCAAATCACTTAACCCTCCATTGCTTCAGAAGAAAGGCCTGGCAATCTACTTCCAGTCACACTGTCAAGAAAACCCAGCAGCTTCTGGATTGCCAGGAGTCAGCACTGACTCAAAGACACACACATTGAATTTGAAATGACTGCAAATAAAGACCAGTATGGTCCATCTAGTCTGTCCAGTAAGGCAGCTAGAGTAGGTGTACCCACCAATCTATGCAAGTCACTCCACTTTTTTTTGTTGAAGTATAAAAAAATAGTTACATTTATTTTGATTTATCTTCTTGCTATAAAGGGATCCACTGCGCTTTCCCATGGCATTTTGAATTCCGACACTGTATTTGCCCCACCACCTCTGTCGGGAGGGCATTCTAAACATCTACCACACTTTCAGTGAAAAAGTATTTCCTGACTTGCTCTTAAGTTTATGTCATTGCAGCTTCATTTAATGCCCTGTAGTTTTACAGCTTCCCCTTCGTTGAAAAAAGTTTGTTGGTTCATAAATACCCTTTAAGTATTTAAATGTCTATGATATCATGTCTCCCCTGTCCCTCCTCTCCTCTCCGGTATACATATTTAGGTCTTTCTTCTCATATGTCTTCTGGTGCAGGCTGCAATCATTTTGATCAACTTCCTCTAACCATTTCAAGTCTTTTAATTTATTTAACATTATTTATTCCACCTTTTCCTTAAATCAAGATGCTTTACATAGAACTCTAACTCTCCACATTGTAACAAAGTGGTTTATATCCAACTCTATTATAACATCACAGAGGGCTGGATTTTCAGAACATTTTCTAAACTATAGAAAGAAAAGAAAATAGAATTGAGGAGGAAAAACAGTCCCACAATCCTTCCACTGTGTGTTCTTAAGTGCCAGCAAGTTTTTGCTGTTTTTCCTGGTGGAAACATTCTCTCTTTAGGTAACCTATCAGCAAATGCTTATGGAAGTCTCTACAGAAATATATCAGTGGTTTCCCCATTTCTTAGCATGGCCATTTCCACCTACATCACAATTCCAAAAAAACATATCATGTTGGGAGGGTGATTGTGCAGATGGGTCATTGTGTTCTGTATTTTATGGGGCTCATGCCTGTGTTATTCCACTGAGACTACTACTAAGCTTCTCCATAAAATCTTCAAATCTTCCTCCTTGACCCTTGCAGAGCAAAGACTATGCAGCTGGCTAGCAGAAGCCTCATTGAAGGGGCCACAAAAATTGCCTATGACTCTCTTGTGGAATGAAGCTGCCAACAGCACTAAAAAAGGGATGCGGTGTGCCCTCTCCTGAAAAAAAACTCTCTTGGCCAGGTCAAGCCCGACAACTACTGACCAATATTGAGCATCCCTTTTCTGCTTTCAACTCAGTGATTGGCTAAAAGAAAGAAACTGGCCAGACCCATGTCAATCTGGCTTCAGAACAGAGTCAGTTCTTGTATCCCCCTGCTTGATGACCTCCATAAAACTGTTTCAAGGGATCTAGTTCGATACTTGCGCTGCTGGTTTCTCTGCAGCATTTGACACTGTGGATCACGATATCATGTTTGCACAGCTGGAGGAAACAAGCATCGGTGGTACGGTATTTGCATGACACAAATCCTATCTGTCAGACAGGCAACAGTCATTTCTGTTCAACAATACCACATCATTACCTTAACATCGAACTGTGCAAACCACAAGGATCCACCTTGTCACTTATCATATGTTAATATTTACCTCCACTCTTCAGCTGAACTGTTTCTGGTGACAAAGAGCTACTCATACCCTTGGAGCAGGGAGGGACAGATCTGTTTATCATGCCGGCGAGAAGGCTTAAGGGGCGCATTTTAGCTGTCTGTCATTGCCTGCCCCCACTGAGAGAAGAAAAAGTGCCGGCGGCAGGCAACATCAGACAGCTAAAATGCGGCCCTTAAGCTTTTGCATCCCGTGCGGCTGCACCGCTCGCACAGGGCTAGGTATGGGCCTGAGCATTGTACAGACACATGTAGATAAAGTTTATAATCTAGTCAAGACAATCAACACAGTAGCTGTAGACATAGAATACATCTAGAGGGAATGGTAAAGAAACACAAAGGAGATTAGTAACTTGCCCAAGGAAGCAAGAAAAGCTTGTGGGAATTGAACACTGGTTTCTTTACTACCAAGCCAGCAATTCAACCAGAAGACGACTCCTCTACTTTAAAGTAAAGTTAATAAATCCCATTAAATAAGGAAAGAACTTCTGAATGTACTGCTAAAGGCTTTGAACAGACTGTTTTCTATATTTGTGGTATCTAAGCAATTAAAAAAAATGCAATTTCTGCTGTGCTATCATAATCTGATGTTTTCAAAGCTTCCATTGCATGAGATGTGCCAGAAAAAGAAACCAGGGGAGGTGCTTGGTCAATGGCTGCCAAACTTGGGTCTGCACAACAAATGGGGTCACATCATCTTGGACGAGTTGACAGAAGCATGGCTATTTCTCCTTCTCTCTGGAGTTATATTGTGACCTGTGCCAAGTAGTGACAACCACCAGTCTGCATGTGGCCTGTGAGGCAGTTGGAATTCACCGGTCCTTGCCCCTCCTGGGTAAACTTCCTGTTGGACTGGAAGCCCCTGTGGAGTACTGGGGTCTGTGAGCACACACTGTACACTGACACAAGGGAGCCTGTGCTGCTGCTGAAGTTGACCCTCCTGTCAGTGCTGCCTTCCTGCTTGAGATGAGTGGAGGGACGGGAAGGAAGCCGGAGATCTGCTGTGTTGATTTCATCATCGTCGGGGGTAATGTGAAATTTCATTTCTGAAAATGAGGTCATATGGGATGACAGTTTGAAAAACACTGTATGAAGTGGTCCCAGAGGTCATATATGTCAGAGGCGTTGGAGGGAAAAGTGTCTTTTTGAATCCGCAAACACCTGGGTCAGTGGGGAGTGAGGAGCTAAACAAGACTGCAGCAATTGAGAAAGCAGGGGTATAGTGTAACAGGCTTGCTTCAGTACAGCCACTAGAAGGAAAGGGAGGAATATTCTCTTGTGAAAAGTGAAGCAGCCTGCAGTCTTGAAACTTAGAAGTTTTGGGAGCTGAGAAGCCACATTGGTCCTAGGATAGAGGCAAAGTAAATGGTCCAGTAGAAGGCAGCCTATGGGTGTGAGGAAGTGCCTAAGAGAAATCATAGATTTTTCTAACCTTTAATAAATTGTGGCTTTCATCTACACCTACAGGCATGCAAGGGGTTAAAACCAGACCTGGATCAGCCAGTCTGCTTAGATAGGAAGATACATAAAATATCAGTCCCTGAGATTGTCAAATACTGAGCTCCTGTTTAGAAGGCAAACAAACATTTCTGTAGGTAGCCAGTGTGAGGAAGCAGGACTATGGCAGCCAACAATTACATAATACTAATACTCTTGAACCTAAAACTTCAATACCACTACCCCAAAACATAGACATTGGCCATTCCCCCCGCCCCCCCTTTTCCTATGAGCCCCCTGTAAGAGCAGTGGAATGGACGTCTTGATGTAGAGGCAATGAGTTTGCTCAACTGCAGCGGAGCAGTGTGGAATCGGCTGGGCTGTGATGTCACAAAGAGACAGAGCTTTAGCCCAATGAGAGCAAACTGATAGCAGCTGGGCACAGTGGCGTGTGCCTGTAATCCTTGCTCCTGGGGAAGCTGAGGCTGGTGGATGGTTTGAGTCTGGGGTCTTCTGCACTGTGTCAAACTATGTTAAGCAGGTGTCCACACTAAGCTGGGCATCAACGTGGAGTTTCTAGGGGAGCCTAGAAGCACCAGGTTGTGTAAAGAGGGGTGAACCGGCCCAGGCTGGGAACAGAGCAGGTCAAAGCCCCCATGTTCAGCAGTGGTGGGATTGCACTTGTGAATAGTTGGCAAAGTGCAGCCTGGGTAAGACAGCAAGACCCAGTCTCTTTCTTTTAAGGAAAGAAAAGTTTAGCAGACATTTCTTTGAAAACCCGCTTTGACCAAAATTTTGCTTAATGAGGCACAAAGGATTGGTTCTGCTAAAGCTCCTATAAAGAAAATCAATGGGGTTAAAGAGACACAACTATAACAAACATTAGCATCTTTTTTCTAAAACAATTGTTTTTGAAAAGTGCTTAAGAAATTCAGATAAAAGGTACTTTTGAAAAGAATAGAAAACAGCTCAATTTTCAGTTTTGTTCTTTATTTGAGTGTTGAATGTGGTAGTCAAGGGGGCAAAAGATTAGCCTGAGAAAGGACAAAACTCTTCTCCCATTGCATATAATACTTCTAGGAATACATTTGATTTTCAGTTTTGAAACTTCACCTCGTATATTTTTCTCTTTGTATCACTCGATTTTGTCCAACACCTACTGGTGGCTCTGAGGATTACCTGGATTGGAGACATGCAAAGGCAGCTGGATTCCTGCAGGGGTCTCATCAATGCAGCAGAAGAAATTTGAGATTGCAGGCCTGCAATTATAAATATGCATAGTAAATGACTGTGGAGTGGAGGAGTAGCCTAGTGGTTAGTACACTGGATTGGTAACCAAGTAACCAGGGTTCAATTCCCACTAGCACTTCTTGTGGGCTTTGGCAAATCACTTAACCCTCCATTGCTTCAGAAGAAAGGCCTGGCAATCTACTTCCAATCACACTGTCAAGAAAACTCAGCAGCTTCTGGATTGCCAGGTGTCAGCACTGACTCAAAGGCACACACATTGAATTTGAAATTACTGCAGATAAAGACCAGTATGGTCCATCTAGTCTGTCCAGTAAGGCAGCTAGAGTAGGCATACCCACCAATCTATGCAAGTCACTCCTCTTTTTTTGTTGAAGTATAAAAAAATAGTTACATTTATTTTGATTTTATCTTCTTGCTATAAAGGGATCCACTGCGCTTTCCCATGCCATTTTGAATTCCGACACTGTATTTGCCCCCACCACCTCTGTCGGGAGGGCATTCTAAACATCTACCACACTTTCAGTGAAAAAGTATTTCCTGACATTGCTCTTAAGTTTGTCATTGCAACTTCATTTAATGCCCTGTAGTTTTACAGCTTCCCATACGTTGAAAAAAGTTTGTTGGTTTATAAATACCCTTTAAGTATTTAAATGTCTATGATATCATGTCTCCCCTGTCCCTCCTCTCCTCTCCGGTATACATATTTCGGTCTTTCTTCTCATATGTCTTCTGGTGCAGGCTCCAAATCATTTTGATCAACTTCCTCTAACCATTTCAAGTCTTTTAATTTATTTAACATTATTTATTCCACCTTTTCCTTAAATCAAGATGCTTTACATAGAACTCTAACTCTCCACATTGTAACAAAGTGGTTTATATCCAACTCTATTATAACATCACAGAGGGGCTGGATTTTCAGAACATTTTCTAAACTATAGAAAGAAAAGAAAATATAATTGAGGAAAAACAGTCCCACAATCCTTCCACTGTGTTCTTAAGTGCCAGCACGTTTTTGTTGTTTTCCTTGTGGAAACATTCTCTCTTTAGGTAACCTTTCAGCAAATGCTTATGGAAGTCTCTATGGAAAAATATCAGTGGTTTCCCCGTTTCTTAGCATGACCATTTCCACCTACATCACAATTCCAAAAAACATATCATGTTGGGAGGGTGATTGTGCAGATGGGTCATTGTGTTCTGTATTTTATGGGGCTCATGCCTGTGTTATTCCACTGAGACTACTACTAAGCTTCTCCATAAAATCTTCAAATCTTCCCCCTTGACCCTTGCAGAGCAAAGACTATGCAGCTGGCTAGCAGAAGCCTCATTGAAGGGGCCACAAAAATTGCCTATGACTCTCTTGTGGAATGAAGCTGCCAACAGCACTAAAAAAGGGATGCGGTGTGCCCTCTCCTGAAAAAAAACTCTCTTGGCCAGGTCAAGCCCGACAACTACTGACCAATATTGAGCATCCCTTTTCTGCTTTCAACTCAGTGGCTAAAAGAAAGGAACTGGCCAGACCCATGTCAATCTGGCTTCAGAACAGGATACACAACAGAGGCAGTTGTCAGAAAGCCACGCCCCAGCTCCATGGTAACTGAGGGTGGTTAATGCAGGACAGCTGGGGGTGGGGTGGAAAGATACCGGTCAGACCCACTCATATAAACCCCAGAGAACAGGGAAAGACAGATCAACAGCAAGATCAGCAGCAGGATTAGCATCAAGAGGAGCAGCAAGTTTAGCCGGTGCAGGAAACAGGAACAAGATAGCAGAAAGAGTAACAGGAAGGCACGAGAAGAGGAGAGCTGAATCTGATTCAGAGGTGGAGACTGAACAGGAATCTCTGTCTGTGCCAGAGTTTCACTCTTGCAGGAGGAAAAGGGACGTGAGAGCTAACTTATCCAGGAACCAGCATGGCCAGGGGAGTGGCAGTGAAGCACCACTGAAAAGAATCCCTAAAGGTATTGCTCAGAAGGATTTTAGCCAAAGCTCTCAGGAAAGGTTCCTAGACGGCAGTTGGAGGGAAGGATATCCCCAAAGCCAGCTCCAGCATTCAGGCCAGACCCAGGGTTACAGGAAGCCTGCAGGTGGTTCAAGAACCCAGGAAGGGCTGGTAAGGAAACCTCTTAACAAACAAAGCCTAAAGGTTTTAAAAGGTCTGTTAAAAGACCAGGAGATAGCCTGTGGTAATAACAGCTCTGTGTACCGAGAGAGGTCTCAAGGGGAACAGCTGTTTTACAACGACGTCACAGATTCATTGTGTTCAGAATGTGAATCAATGGAATTAGGAGAAAATGATACTGTCTTGAGCCAGCCGGAGATAGAAATGGAGTGTGATCTGTCAATAGCAGTAAAGTAAGAATGTCTGGAAAATTCTAACTTTGAAGAAATATCCATTTGTTTGCTGTGCATGTTATGCTAAGAAGCCAGGAAGTTTTAATTAGCAGGGCTGCTGCTTGAGAAGAGACTGGTTAAGGAAGACTGCCTGAAGTCTCTAGGAAGCTAATTAAAACCCTGGAAGAAATAAGCTAAGAAGAAAAGTTTATTGTTTGAGTTTGGTAGCATTGAAGTTTTCAATGGACATTTAAGTTTCAGTTAAGCAATGTGAATGGAAGCTTTTACTTTTGAAGAAAACTACATGTGCCTTGTTGAAATAAGGAAGAGCAAGTGATATCTTTATTTTCCTGTAAAAAGTCTGTACACGTGAAAAGCCAAGCTTCATTGAGAAGTTCCTGTTTATTACGGGAGGTGAATAAAATTCCTGTGTTTGCTTTCAACCCTCGGCTCAGCATTTTTTTTCTACAACTACAATTTAACTACAACTCCCAGAGGCCTTTGCCCTGGAATACAATTGAAAGGAACATTCGCACCCCCTTTCCTCGTCAGGCAACCGCCTAGGTGGGGGAAGGGCGCGACAGGTGGCGTAGTATTTAGGATTCGCCTTTGTCACGTGTTCCCAAGACACCGGAACTACAGGAAGAAGAAAGAAAGAAAAGGAAAAAAAAAAAGGGAAAAATTTTTTTTTTTCACATGCACAAAAGGATACAAGTTGCTGCTGGAAGTAAGACCCGGATCACCAACAGAGGGGCCGGAGTGGAGCAGAGTCCTGAGGCCGTTCCTGCTCGTTGATAAGCCCGAGTCTACACCTGCCTGAGGTAACCAGTATTCATAAGGGATATAAGTGGATACCAGAGCCGGGTGGGACTGCAGCAGTACACCAGGGAGAGAGAGCCTATACTTTGGAGGGCCACACTTGGTGTTTGTCTCTTTGTTTTTCTCGTTTCAGCCAATATTAAGCATGGAGCAGACGGAGCTATTGAGATGCATAGCAGACCAGTTCCAGCGACAACAAGAGATGTCGGCGCGGACACTGGACCAGATAGCAGCAATGTTCCAATCCCAGCAGAAGCCGTTACTGGAGAAGATGGACGATTGGCTGGGAATGCAGAAACCACCAACAGAGTCTTCAAGGACAGTACCAGGTTCCCTAAGGGATACACCAGGGTTTGGGATGCTTGGTACTGGGACACTTTCCTTTGGACAGTTAACAAAAGAGGACGATGTTGATGACTTTTTAGCTGCATTTGAAAGGGTAGCAATGTTATCAGGTTGGCATAAAGAGCAATGGGCCATATGCCTTGCCGCTTCTTTAACCGGAGAAGCTCTAGCAGCATATAGGGCTATGCCCGTGGAATTAGCCACTGATTACAAGGAGGTACAGAAGGCAATAAGAGACCGCCTGGGCCTAAACCCCATGGTCTACCGCCGCCTTCTGCGAAGCTCCCAGTTAAACTCGGTGAAACACCGCGTGCTCTATGCCAGCGGATCAAGGGGTTGGCGGTAAAATGGCTAACACCTGAGACTCGAACCAAGGAGTCATTATTCGACTGCATTATCTTGGAGCAGTTTATGGACGCTGTTCCAAGTGACCTGAGATCCTTCCTGATCCTACAAGACTGCAGGACCACAGAGGCAGCGACCGCACTGGCTGAGCGTTACCTGGAGGCCAGTGTGGTGAGCCCGGTTAAAGTGGGTGGTCTAACACAGGCAGTCAAGGTAGCTTCAGAAAGGAAGGAAAAGCCTATATGGGGAGAAGGTATGGAAGCAGTGCCTTTTGATAAACCTGGTTATAGGAGCAGAAAATGTTTTTCATGTGGGGAAGAGGGACACATGAAGAAAGACTGCAGAGCTAGGACAGCCCTGATGACCTCCCACTCTGAAGAGAGCGGGGAAGGATTCCTTCTGGATGTAGAAGTGGAGGGTGTCCAGGTAGAAGCTTTGTTGGACTCCGGAGCGGACCAGTCAATGATCTCAAAGAAGCTCTGGAAAGAGATAGCATCCCAGAGTGGTCCGGGTCCCGAGCCTCAAGAAAAGTCTATCAAGATACGATGCATTCATGGGACAGCCTCATCGTACCCTGTGTATGTTGTATCTGTAAAAGGCTTAGTGCTAAAGAGGAAAGTACCTGTGGCGGTAGTACCAAGGCTCCCACAAGCGTTGGTCCTGGGAAGGGACTGGCCCCAGTTCAGGCGTGGGATGGCAGAGGGTCTCCAGAGTAAAGCAGGTAAGGCATCCACCTTAGCACCCCCAAAAGACAAGAGAGAAGCACCACCAGGGGATTCACCTCATTTGGAGGGTGGGAGAGTACCCCGAGCAAAGGAGAGTGAGGGAGACCGAGCACCGTCTACCAGTACAGGGAACACTAACGTTAGGGCAGTACCCCAACCATTGTTTGGTTCCAAACAGCGACAGGCCAAAGGGGAGGTAGCTAAGAGAGAGAACATCCCTAAGAAGTCCCCATTCGTTCTTAGGTTCTGCCGCACTACCCCCAATGCCAAAGTTCCTAAGCGGGCTACCCAGATGGCAGCCGGCTTTGATCTGTGTAGTGCAGAAGAGATAGTCGTTCCCCATCAAGGAAAAGCCCTGGTAGAAACGGGAGTACAAGTGGAAATACCCCCGGGTTGCTATGGACGTCTTGCCCCTCGTTCAGGCCTAGCCTGGAAGAACTTCATTGATATAGGCGCCGGAGTAATCGACCCCGACTACCGAGGGACGATTAAGGTACTATTATTCAATTTTGCCAAAGAGGACTTTAGGGTAAATATAGGGGACCGCATAGCCCAAATGATCTGTGAGCGGGTGGGTTTTCCGGTCCTGGAAGAGGTAACGGAGTTAACTCCTACCACTAGGGGGACCGGAGGTTTTGGTTCCACCGGAAAAACCGAAGTAAAAGGTTTAGCTGCCAGCTGTGAGGTGACCGAGGAGGAGGATCTAGGCCCGCAATTAACTGATTGCAAGGGAGATCCAGTCCCCAGGTTAGGGGAAGAACTTTCCTGGTCTCAACCGCAGGAGATATTAGGGCTCCTAAGGAAGTACCCCAATTTTTTAACACCCATACCAAGTGAGTCATGTGTCGCTTGCCAACAGGTAGCCTCAATCCATCCACCAAAAGTACCTATGATTCCCATACCTAGGGTATCAGAACCCTTACACCGGTTAGCTAGGGATAGTGGGGGCCCGTATGAGTTACTATATGGACGGACCCCTCGTGGTGTCATGGATATATTAAGAGAACAGTGGGTAGAGCCAAATATTGAAGAAGTAGGTATACCCCACTTCTTGAAAGATTTAAAAGGACGGCTACGTCGCACCTCTCAAGTGGCGGAAGTAAATATGGCAGCCAGCCAGTGGCGCCAAAAGACCTACTATGACAGGCGTGCAAAGCCTCGTCAACTTGAAATAGGAGAGAAGGTAATTGTTATGGTAGCCGGACCTAGTACAAAATTTGAGAGTAAATGGAAGGGACCCTACCGTGTGGTAAAACAGGTAGGCCCTGTATCCTATTCTGTACAGAACAGAAGGGGGCGCCAACAAATTTACCATATTAATGTCCTACGCCCATGGCATGAGCGAATAGCCTTGGCACGACTGGCCACAGTAGAGGATAGGACAGATGAAAATCAGATCACACATGACACCCTTATGCGTATTATGAGCTGTGCTGAAATTGATTCGCCAGCCCGTAATATCTTAAGTGGGGGGATATGTGGTGGCAAAGACAGCCAGGTCCCTATGGAGATAGAGAAAGTGCAGGCAGTTTCCCATAGTCAGAGGGAAAATGCAAGAAATGGTTACTTTAAAAGTGCAGCTAACATGGAAAGAAACCTGTCAAAAGTTGTCAGAAAGCCACGCCCCAGCTCCATGGTAACTGAGGGTGGTAATACAGGACAGCTGGGGGCAGGGTGGAAAGATACCGGTCAGACCCACTCATATAAACCCCAGAGAACAGGGAAAGACAGATCAACAGCAAGATCAGCAGCAGGATTAGCATCAAGAGGAGCAGCAAGTTTAGCCGGTGCAGGAAACAGGAACAAGACAGCAGAAAGAGTAACAGGAAGGCACGAGAGGAGGAGAGCTGAATCTGATTCAGAGGCGGAGACTGAACAGGAATCTCTGTCTGTGCCAGAGTTTCACTCTTGCAGGAGGAAAAGGGACGTGAGAGCTAACTTATCCAGGAACCAGCATGGCCAGGGGAGTGGCAGTGAAGCACCACTGAAAAGAATCCCTATAGGTATTGCTCAGAAGGATTTTAGCCAAAGCTCTCAGGAAAGGTTCCTAGACGGCAGTTGGAGGGAAGGATATCCCCAAAGCCAGCTCCAGCATTCAGGCCAGACCCAGGGTTACAGGAAGCCTGCAGGTGGTTCAAGAACCCAGGAAGGGCTGGTAAGGAAACCTCTTAACAAACAAAGCCTAAAGGTTTTAAAGGTTTTAAAAGGTCTGTTAAAAGACCAGGAGATAGCCTGTGGTAATAACAGCTCTGTGTACCGAGAGAGGTCTCAAGGGGAACAGCTGTTTTACAACGACGTCACAGATTCATTGTGTTCAGAATGTGAATCAATGGAATTAGGAGAAAATGATACTGTCTTGAGCCAGCCGGAGATAGAAATGGAGTGTGATCTGTCAATAGCAGTAAAGTAAGAATGTCTGGAAAATTCTAACTTTGAAGAAATATCCATTTGTTTGCTGTGCATGTTATGCTAAGAAGCCAGGAAGTTTTAATTAGCAGGGCTGCTGCTTGAGAAGAGACTGGTTAAGGAAGACTGCCTGAAGTCTCTAGGAAGCTAATTAAAACCCTGGAAGAAATAAGCTAAGAAGAAAAGTTTATTGTTTGAGTTTGGTAGCATTGAAGTTTTCAATGGACATTTAAGTTTCAGTTAAGCAATGTGAATGGAAGCTTTTACTTTTGAAGAAAACCACATGTGCCTTGTTGAAATGAGCAAGTGATATCTTTATTTTCCTGTAAAAAGTCTGTACACGTGAAAAGCCAAGCTTCATTGAGAAGTTCCTGTTTATTACGGGAGGTGAATAAAATTCCTGTGTTTGCTTTCAACCCTCGGCTCAGCATTTTTTTTCTACAACTACAATTTAACTACAACTCCCAGAGGCCTTTGCCCTGGAATACAATTGAAAGGAACATTCGCACCCCCTTTCCTCGTCAGGCAACCGCCTAGGTGGGGGAAGGGCGCGACACTACTGGAAAAAGTTTTTACTTTTTAGTATAAAAGAACCTTTTTTTTTTGTTTCAATAAATATCACCAGTATTCCGCCACCAGTGTGTTTCCAAAATGCTATTGGACAATTACAAAAGCTATTTAACAAGCTTATCTTTATCCACTGTATCTCAGTGGTCCTCTAACTTTTCTTGATCTTTCTCAGATTCTCATAACCATTGTCTTGGTCTTTCTCTACGCCTCGCACAGCGTCTCTTTGAGCGTTTCTCTACTTTTCGGAGGTTCTTCAGGAGGATCTATAAGCGAGAAATAAAATAATACAATAGCACCAACCTTCCATGATATTCTCTGCTGCTTAGTGATTATGGCCTGAAGTTAGAACAATTTATATCTGATGATCAGTGAAATAATCTTCTAACTTGCAAACAGCTTATCCACCGTTAGTAAGTCCTACTCACTAATAATTGCTGCCCACGTCTCTCCGTGTCTTCTGATGGATCAAAAAACGCCGCGCATGCGATCTAACTCTCCCGCCTCCTTTTATACTCCCTACTAATTCAACACCACGGAATTCACCACTCTATCTACATACTTGCCATTCCACCGAGGAATTTAAACCCAAAGGTTTTACCGTATTCACTGTGAAAATCCAACGTTGTTCTTGGAACAACAATGTTTCGTCCAGAGTTTTGCCCCTCTTCGGTATGCTGACTCGATCTATACAGAAACATCTTAATTGTGTGAACTCATGACCGAATTCTACACAATGTTGGACTAAGGGTGCAGTCATAGTTTTATTGTGTAAACGACTTCTATGTTCTTGCATTCGAACTCTGAAAGAACGACTAGTTTTGCCTATATAAAGTTGATTGCAGGGGCATCTGATTGCATACATCACCGAGGTAGTACTACAAGATGTTGTGTTTGTTTAAGAGTGTATGTTTTACCTAAGTATTGAAATTCTGTCATGTCCTCTGTGATGCTGGTTTCTCTTTAGCATTTGACACTGTGGATCACAATATCATGTTTGCACAGCTGGAGGAAACAATCATTGGTTGCACGGTATTTGCAGGACACGATTTCTATCTGTCAGAAAGGCAACAGTCAGTTCTGTTCAACAACACCACATCGTAACCTTGGACATCGAACTGTGCAATCCAAAAGATCCATCCTGTCACTAATCTTATTTAATATGTACCTCAAGTCTCTAGCTGAGCTGTTTCGTGTGAGGAACAGCTATTCAAAACCTTTGAACCAGATCTACCCATATGTATGAGCAAATTGATTGTCTAACATCAATTCAAGAATGGGCAAAAAACAACAAACTCCACCTAAACCAAATTATAACAAAGATTCTGCGGTTTTCTGATGCAGGCATATATGTACCTGGCATCAAAATCCCAATTGGGAACTATGTGGTTTCCCTGATCTCACAGGCCAGGAATCTTGGGATACTGCTGATCTCTACTCTCACCAAAGGAATCACATTTTGTAACATGCACCAGACAACCTTCTTAGGAGTAGCCCCCACACTCTTGAACACTCCCAGAGGGGACTATGTCTGACTCGTCTACCTTCTCTTCAGGAAGCAGGTGAAAGCCTATCTCTTCCCCCAAACCTTTAATGGCTCTGATGACTGACTTTCTATTCACACATACTGCTTCAGGACTAGCCTGCTGAACACCCTGAAACTGAGACCACATCCACATGCCTTCCTCATCTGTATATATAATTTCCTTCCAATCTAGCTACCCATTTTCATTTACCGCTATGCGTTTGTCTTACCTATCTTTCTGTCTGTATGTCCCAACTGCTCTTATCCCTTCTGCCGCTGTTTCATTGAACAATGGAGGAGTAACCTAATAGTTACAGCCTTAGCTTAATAACCAAAAGACCACAGTTTGATTCATATTAGCCCTCCTATTCTCCTTGGCAAGTCACTTAAGCCTCCATTGCCTCATGAGAAAGGTTTGGCATTCTACACACTGGCAAGAGAACTTAAGAGTTGCTGGTTCACCAGGAGTCAGCATTGACTCGATGACACCACATGTGTGTGTAACATTGTTAGTATCCTGTCTGTTATAAGAATGTTCTACTGTGCTGCCTTTATGATGCATTATTACTACTGTGCTGACATTGGCAGATCCCATCTCTGTTATTTGAATGTTCTATCGTGCAGCCCATTAAGACATTTCTATTCAACTTACATTGTATCATATTTCTGTTTTTTGACTTATCTACTGTGCTGTTTTAAGGTATACATTACTGACATTGTATCATATTAGTGCTCTCTGTTATTGCCTATCTCCAAGTTTATCTCACTGTCCTAATTGTCCATTAAGCTGTCAGGGACGTCACTTTGCTATTGCTATGCTGCTACTATAATGTAAATTGTCTATGTCAAGGGACAGAATCTCTCCATAAAAATGGTCAATGCAAAAGAAGCATAATTCGCACATTTGAGACAATGTTGACTCCTGCCAACTCCGCATCTGCTGTGTTTTTTGGCAGTGGTACCAGAAGTAAACAGCCAGACCTTTCTTCAGAAGGATTGGCAAGCTAAATGACTTGTATAAGGATGTAATGAGTATTTGTGGGAATTGAACCTTGGTCTTTTGTTTAACAAGCCAGTGCTTGAACCATTAAGCTACTCCACTACTGTAGGTGGGTTTTTCTACAAAAGCATCCCTAATGCACGGTGCACGGGTCTCAGCAAGCAAGCTTAATAAATCCTGTTAAATAAATAAAGAAAGAGAAATTGTGAGCGCACTACTACTAAAGGCTTTGAACAGACCGTTCTCTATATTTGTGGTATCTAAGCGTTTAAAAAAACTGCAAATTCTGCTGTGCCACCATACTCTGATGTTTTCAAAGCTTCCAATGCATGAGATGTGCCAGAAGGAGAAAACTGGTGAGGTGCTAAGTCAGTGGTACCCAAACTTTGGGTTGGGACCCCAAATGGGGTCACATCATCATTGGATGAGGCCACAGAAATGTGGTCATTTCTCCTGCTCTCTGGATTTTTATTGTGAACTATGCAAAGTAGTGACAGCCACCAGTCAGCATGCAGCTTGTGAGCTAGTTGGCATTCACTGGTCCTTGCACCTTCCTGGCTAAGCTTCCTGCTGGACTGGAAACCCATGCTGAGAAGTGGGGTCTGTCAGCACCCACTACACACTGACACAAGGGACTCTGTGCTGACTGCTGCTGCTGAAGTTGCCCCTCCTGTCGCTGCTGCCTTCTTGCTTGAGATGAGGGGAAGGAGGCTGGAGACCTGCTGTGTTGATTTCATCATCATCTGGGGTCTGTGAATTTTCAGTCCTTAAAATGGAGTCATATGGGATAAAGGTTTGAAAAACAGTACACTAAGTGGTCCCAGGTAGAGTTTTTGGAGGGAAAAGTGTCTTTTTGCCTTCCTTTTCTGACAGGTTGACAGCTGGAAAAGCAAACCCCCGGGGATAATGTGGGGTGAGGAGCTAAGCGAGACTTCACTAAGTGAGACAGGAAGGGTACTGAGTAATGGTCTAGCCTCAGTACAGCCACTAGAAGGGAAGAGAGGATTTATTCTCTTGTGCAGAATGGAGCCTTACAAAATCTTGAGTCTTGGGACCTCAAGAATCACCCAGGTCCTAGGTCAGAGAAGGAGAGTGCCCAGAAAAGACAGCCTATGTGTGTGAGGAGGTGCCTAAGAGAAATCATAGACTTTTCTAACCCTTATTTTGGTAAATTCTGGTGTTTCATCTTTCAAAAACAAAAAATCAACCAGCTCAAAAAACAACAGTGGGAAACTTGTTACTAAATTGGTAGGGGGCAGCTCAGTCAGTCTTGGTTATTGCCACATACATGCATAAAGATGTTATACTGCTTTTTGTTATTTTTTTGAAATATAGGAGAACTACATCTCCAGACATGCAAGGGGTTAAAACCAGACCTGGATCAGTCAGTCTGCTTGGACAGTGAGATACACAAAACATCACCTTCTCCCCCATATAGATCTATTTCAAGATTCTGAAAGGCTGAGCTTCTCTTCGGAACCCAAGGAAACCTTTCTGTAGGTAGCCAGTATGAAGCAGCAGGATATGGAAGCCCACAATTACATAATACTTCAAATGCTAATGTTCTTGAAGCTAAATCTTCAATCCCCCTCTCTCAGAACAGAGACATTGGCTCTCTCCCCCCCCCCCCTTTTCCTATGAGCCCCCTGTAAGAGCAGTGGAATGGACGTCTTGATGTAGGCAATGAGTTTGCTCAGCTGCAGCAGAGCAGTGTGGAATCGGCTGGGCTGTGATGTCACAAAGAGACAGAGCTTTAGCCCAATGAGAGCAGACTAGCAGCAGCTGGGCACAGTGGCTTGTGCCTGTAATCCTTGTTCCTGGGGAAGCTGAGGCTGGTGGATGGCTTGAGTCCGGGGTCTTCTTCACTGTATCAAGCTATGTTGAGCAGGTGTCCACACTAAGCTGGGCATCAACATGGAGTTTCTGGGGGAGCCTAGGAGAACCAGGTTGTGTAAAGAGGGGTGAACCAGCCCAGGCTGGGAACAGAGCAGGTCAAAGCCCCCATGTTCAGCAGTGGTGGGACTGCACCTGTGAATAGCTTGTACAGTGTAGCCTGGGTAAGACAGCAAGACCCAGTCTCTTTTCTTTAAGGAAAGAGATCTTTAGCAGACATTTCTTTGAAAACCCGCTTTGACCAAAGTTTGCTTAATTAATAAAAAACAAACAAATAGCTCTTTTAAATTGCCAATAAAAATTTATTTTAAAGAGTTACAACTATAGCAAACACTAATCTTTTTTCTAACAGAATTGAAAAATGCTCAATAAATCACAATCAAAGGCGCTTTGAAAAGAATAGAAGCAGCCCACCTTTCAGTTTGCTCTTTATTTGAGAGTAAATTTTGGTAGTGAAGGGAGAAAAAGATTAGCCAGGAAATAAAAGAGAAAGAACAGAATGCTTCTCCCATTGCATATAATACTTCTAGGAAGGCATCTGCTTTCAGTTCTGAAGCGTCACCCCCTGCATTTTTCTCTTTGCATCCCTGGATTTTGTCTACCACCTACTGGTGGCTCTGAGGATTACCTGGACTGGAGACATGGAAAGGCAGCAGGATACCTGCAGGGGTCTCCTCAATGCAGCAGAAGAAATTAGAGGCTGCAGGATTATAATTCTAAATATACCTCCTCAAAAATTTCTAACCTATAGAAACAATATATAATTGATGAAAAACAGTCCCGCAATCCTTCCACCGTGTTCTTAAGTGTCAGCAATTTTTTGTTGCTTCCTTGTGGAAAAGTTCCTTCTGAGTTAAGCTATCAGCAAATGCTTATGAAAGTCACTGCAGAAGCATATTAGTGGTTTCTCTTTTTCTTAGCATGATCATCTCCAGCTACATCACAATTCCAAATAACTTGCTGTGTTTGGTATTGTGTTGGTCTAGCAGCTTGGTAGGGCAATTGTGCAGCTGGATCATTGTGTTCTGTATTTTATGGGATTCATGTCTGTTATTCAACTGAGACTACCACAAAGCTTCTCCATAAAATCTTCCAATCCTGCCCACTTGACCATTGCAGAGCACAGACAGTACAGCTGGTTAGCAGAAGCCTCATTGAAGGGGTCACAAAAATTGCCAATGACTCGCTTGTGGAAGGAATCTGCCAACAGCACCAAAAAAGGGATGTGGTGTACTCTCTCCTGTTGTCTTCCACCTTGAGATGGGTGGAGGTAGGGGAAAGAAGCTGGGGACCTGCTGTGTTGAGTCTGTCATCATCTGGGGTCACGTGAATTTTCATTTCTTAAAATGGGGTCATAGGGATGTTTGAAAAACACTGTGTTAAGTGGTCCCAGAGGTCATATATTGTAGAGGTTTTGGAGGGAAAAGTATAATTTTGCCAGGTTGACAGATGGGAGAGTGAACCTCTGGGGTCAATGGGAGGTAATGTGCTAAACAAGTCTTCACCAGGTGAGAAAGGAAGGGTGTTGTGTGATGGTCTATCCTCAGTACAGCCACTAGGACAGAAGGGAGGATTATTCTCTTGTGCAGACTGGAGCATCCTGCAGTCTTGAGTCTATGAGGGTTGGGTTGTGAAGAACCTCCTGTTCCCTAGGGTAGAAGAGAAGGAAAATACCCAGAAAAAGACAGCATATACGAGTGAGGAAATACCTAACAGAAATCATAGATTTTTCTAATCCTTATTTTGGTAAATTCCAGCATTTCATTTTTCAAAAACAAGAACTCCACCAGCTCATACAAGAACAGTAGGATACTTGTTAATAAATTGCTAAAGGGCAGGTCAGTCAGTCTTGGTTATTGCCACGTATGTGCACAGAGATGTCATACTGTTTTTTGTTGCTTTTTTTTAAAGTATAGGCAAACTACATCTCCAGACATGCAAAGGGTTAAAACCAGACCTGGATCAGCCAGTGTGCTTGGACAGGGCAATACATAAAAGATCACCTTTTCCCCCATATAGATCTATTTCAAGAGATTGTCAAAGACTTAGCTCCTGTTTGGAAGGCAAACAAACCTTTCAGTAGCCAGTGTGAGGCATCAGGATATGGATACTTCAAATGCTAATAGGCTAAATCTTCACACCCCCTCTTCCAGAATAGAGACATTAGCCCTTCCCCTTTTCCTATGAACCCCCTGTAAGAGCAGTAGAATTGAGGATTTGATGTAGGCAATGAGTTTGCTCGGCTGCAGAGGAGCAGTGTGGAATTGGCTGGTCTGTGATGTCATAAAGAGACGGAGATTCAGCCCAATGAGCCCAACGGCGCCATGGATGGAAATACTCTCCAATAGCTCAGAAGAGTCTAAAACTCTTCTGAGCATGTGCTAGTAGCCCCCACCACAGTGCTCACCCCTTCCTCCTCAGTCTATTCTATCTGCCTGGCCATGCGGGCGGATTCTTCTACTCTCCTCTTTCTATCTTCTTATTGAAATGCACTAATTTGAAATTTTGTGTGTTTATACTTTATTCCTTATTCCAGTTTGCAATTCTTCCTGTCTGTCTTCTCTTCTGATCATCGGTCCAGCCCTGCGAAGCGCCACAGAGAAATAATTGTGTGCCTGGTCCTCACTCTGAAAATGGCGGCAAGGCCTCAGAGGATCGCCACTCCAGCGGCCCCCACTCAGAGCCGATGGCAACGTCTCCCCTATGGGCAGCCCTCCTCCACATTGGGGAGTCCTGCCAGGGCTAGGAGAAAACCGAGCACGGGATGTGCTGCAAAAAGCCTCCATCCACGGCCCGGCTCAGAGCGAGGACCTCTGGCGGCTCATGGCTACTCAAGCATGCCTCAGGGATTGCCCCGATCTCAACAGAGCCACGGCGACATTGTTACTTCAGCTTGCCTAGTGCATCGGAATCCTGTCTCGGACTTACATCTGTGATCACAGCAATTGCTGGAGCTGATCGCTGCTGCGCTCCCGGTCTACTCCGCGGGCGTTTCAAATTCACCCGCCTCCTGCTCAAAGGACAGTGATGACCGATGGAGCATGACGGCCCGACGCAGATAGGTGTCTGCCATAGTCATCGCCGTGGTAGCGCTCCCAAAAAACCCCCAAAACCACGGATCGGCACTGATCTCGATGAGGCGGGGTCATGGCACAAGCAGCGATGGCGCCGACATGGCCTGACTTATGCCCGGCACTGCATGGTCCCACAACAACAGACTCAGCCTCCCCAACCTACCTCAGAGGACCTCAGCACCACCCGATGAGCTCAACAGCGGACAGACCGGCAAGGGCAGGCCATGACTTTGGATATGCTGCTAAGCCTCTATCCCCGGCCCGACTCTTGGAAGGATCCCGGGAGCTGTTCCCCCTCCCCATGGCGATCTCTGCACACATGGCGATCTCCGCACTGTGAAACTTCGACGCTGAGAACCTCGCCTCCATTCTTCGTTTCTCTGGCACCGAGGACCCTGCCGGTGAAGAATACCTCTGGCGCCCAGAACCGCCACTCTTCTTCCGATCCCCGTGGTGATCTCCGCACATAGGGCTATCTCTGAGCAGAGCAACTTTGGCGCCGAGGACCTCGCCTCCCTCGAGGACCCCTGCGATTTCTCCTGCACCTCTTCTGTAACGAGGACGCGCGAAGCTCCAGAGCCTTCTCTCTCCACTCCTCCTGGTGCAGCAGATGCAGTGCATGTTGGCAATTGTGCCTCACCACCCTACCCAGGTGACTTCAAGCCCCGAACTGTTGGACCCCTTCCTGACTGCAAATTGCTGCAAAGACAAGGGAAGGGGCAGCCCCCAGCTGCCTGAAACGAGTTCACAGGGCGCAAAAAAACCAAACCCCTCAACACGATGACCTCAGTCCTCCACAAATCTCACTCTGACTTCTGCAACAGCAAACCGCAGTGCTTTCTCAGAGGCACACAGAGCCAGCCACCTCTCTCTCTCTGGCCGAGGTCCCAAGTCATTCCTATCACTACAGGCATCGCCATGGCCAGATGGGGGCCCTCATGAAAGACAGGTCCTGTACATGACTGGCAGCCACAACTTGGACCAACAGTACCGCCCATATGAAGCCCTACAGTGCTGAGAGCACACTTTCTTCTATGAAAGTACAATGCAGGGGATGCTGAGAAGGGGCAGATCTCGCCACATAAGTGAAAGAGCAGTCTAGCGGATAGTGCTCCAACCTATTACTCAAGAGTCCAGGGTTCATCCCCCTGGCACTCCTTGATACTTGAGCAAGTTCTATCGACCCATCTTTGCCTCCAGAGGACTACCCACTAATCTACTTCTCTTACCAAACAATCAAACAAGGAGTTTGTCATTCTCTTACTGAGAAGGTAGACAGCTCGCCTGCAATTATCTGATCCCATGAGACATGCTCATCGGCCAAAGGGCTGACTGAACTCTACTCCTTCCTTTAGTTTGTGGTACATGGGCTCAGTCCTCCATGCCCTCTACCTAGGCCAGACTAGGTGGTCGCCTATAGCAGCAACCTCTGGAAGGCAACAAGCACAGGCCATTCGAAGCTAATAACCACAGGGTTCCAACAATTCGGGCCAACGCTAGGGCAGGCCCTGGTTCCATGCATACCTGCACTGGTTTTAACCTCAATAGAGATGCACCTTTCCAGGCCAGAGTGGAAGTCAGTTCTCAAATAGCCCATCAATGGCCATTCTACAGGCACCATACCATACCCTCACGGGATTCATAAGATCCATTATACATGGACGCCCTATCATGGCACACTGGGGAATCCATTCATTCAGTCTAATCAAGCCTGTGGCACCCAACAGGACGAAGAAAAAGCGGCAGCCTCTTTTGCGTACAGCAGTCATGCACATGGGTCTCTGCACCATGGCAGCTCATTACTCCCCGACATCCCTTCAGTGCCAGTGTGGCCACAAGACCATTGGCCCTGTGGGGAGGGTGCCACCCGCATCCGGGCCAGGGACTCCAGGATGGTGCACGCCACTAGGCACAGTTTTCTCGGAAGGCTCTCCGCAAGGGGATGGCAGAACAGCATATCCCGAGTCCACTACCTCTGAGCACATTGTCATAACACTGGGCACAAGGTGCTACGGTCTCGAGGGTACTGTATGTAGCCACGGCAGGAGTCCTGGCATTAACAATAAGCTTGATGGCTCAGCGGTTGGATCGCTGATATTATGACCAGGGTCTAAGCCTAGTACAGTACATCCCCTTTAACATGGGGATAAACACAGGCCCTGCCCTGTAAATCCAGCCCATGCCTCTCCGGGTAGTTCCTCAATTCTCTCGGTCTTCAAGAGCCAATTAGGGTAAAGAAAGGATATGCCATGCTGCATCAGACCAAGGATCCATCAAGTCTGATATCTTGTCTAGAGCAGTGCCCATTCAAGACCATAAGTACCTGTCAGATTACCAAAGGTTAGAGCACTGGGTAAGGAACTATAAAAGCCAGTCCTTATCTCACTGCTGCTTGCTAGACACCAGTCACCACGGTGACTCAATGCGGGAATCTATTTGGACTGACACCTCAGTCTCCCATTGGGAAATCCTGGCAACCTGTTTTTGCAGGCTAGATTCTCCCAGGCTCCTGCTACCCCTGATTTGAATTGTATGAACATAGAAGAGGTTCCTCTTTTCTAAACCCGAAGATTGAACCATGCCGCACCATATATTGGCCCTTCTAGTAACATGATACCATGGCAGCCTGCCTGGATATGGTCCAGGATCCTCTCATATGTTTGCATCCCAGTAAGTCCTTAGGCCTCTGGTTTCCAGAGGTTATGGTCTAGCTTGAATGCGAATGCTCAGCTCTTGCCGCTCCCATCCTAAGGACTGCCTGACATCCAGGGATTCCAAACTAATCCATTGCAGGCTAACCCTCTCTACCATCCTGCCTTGGTAACACTATTGAACTTGATAATCAGTGCCTTTGTACCTCTACTACTTTGCCATTGCACCTCAAGGGCTGCCTATCCCCGATATCAGCTTGCCTCCAGCTCTCCCAGTCTGCAGGGACTCTGTCCCCACAACAAAGAATCAAATACATGATTGGGAATAGTCCACTAGGGACATGTCATAAAGTCAACATGCTACCAACTGCTAAAGGAGAAGCCCCACCGATGCAGGAGAGGGATTCCCTGACCCCTTGGGTCATGCCAAGCGGTGGTATGTGGGAGAGGGGTTCCTCCCACTCTCCAGACAGGACATATTCTACAGAGATTAGTCGACTATCACACCATCTCTCGCCAATGCATATAGGGGCTGTCTCCCTATCCGCTCACATCCCAAAGACATAGAAAGGAGGTCATATCTTCCCGAAATGCAAAGCCATGTCCACACATACCAATGTCTACACCGCTGGTCCAGTGCTCAGAGCTCTGCTCAAATGACCTCATTGCACCCAAAGCTAAGGACCCCTTGTCCTCACAGGTTCTGCCGATGTCTCTCGAACAAAGTTCATCTCTCGCGGCCAGCTGCGTGCCTTCAGCCATTCTTGGTGACTAGCACAGGTCCAGGGATGAGTTCTCTACCCATCCCTCCAAATGGTGCAAAACACGTTTGGGTCATATATGCTGAGTAGCAAACACGCCCATATCACCTGCAGTGAGGACACACTTTAGCCCCACCCCAAAGGGATGATCGGGTGAGCCATCCGGGACCAGTGGGCAGGGCAGCAATGCCCACATCCGCAACCAAGATCATCGGCATATGTTTTCACTTCCATCTTGCACAGTCAAATAGCCAATAGCAAGCCAAAGGACCCTTCGACTACTACCCTACTCCCCAACCTCCCATCTATTCCAGTCAGTCTCTTACACCCTCAAGAAGGGACGGCAAGCCAGCTAGTCAACTAAGCCATTACTCTTGATGCCTGTCTACTCAAAGAGAAGTCTGTCCTCATATAGATCAGTGGGGTTCGAAGTATTGCAGTAAAGTAATGTCAATATATACTTTCCCACACACCAAGTGGACCTCTTCTCTTCTCACAACTTCAGCCCTTATACACTTGGTCCCTGTGAGACAGGACCAGGTCAAGACACATACATACACGGTGCCTCAGGAGGACCAAAACTGGAAATATCACTAGGACACAGCACAGGCCACGGGAGACTATCCCCTGACTATCAAAACAGTCTATGGTTATTTGGATTATGCCACCTTCAACACCTGCCTGGGCCAAGCCAGCCACATCTGAGGCTTCAAGCACACAGCCATCCTTCACATAGGTCATGGCAGTTAGGCCAACATGGGGTCATCCTCCCCATAGGGTTATAGTACGTCCGGGGCTTGTGTCATCATCGCTACTGGGGCACTCCAGTCCAGCCCCTAGCAGATAGCCTTTTCGACCAGGATGTCTCTCTCCTGCTTCCCACTCAGCATGGGAAAGACAGGCACAACAGAAGCAGTTGCCTCTTACCTAGGGGATCCAAATGCCTCAAGTTCATGTGTCTCCATAACACTCTGGATACACTGGCTGGCAGTGATAACTTCAACAAGATGGCACCACACCATCATGGGTGTCAAACACATGTCGGCATCACTATGCCACAAGGGAATCGCATCTCTGTCATCGAGCACAGCTTTATCCTACCACAGCAGATCTCGTGGGCTGTGAAAGGGGATCACTAACTCCTACAATAAACATATCTTCACAGCCCACAGCTGGGGAGTCACCCAGGTGTGGCTGACTCATCCTGCTTGTCCATGGAGAAAGCGAGGTTACTTACCTATAACAGGAGTTCTCTGTGGACAGCAGGATAGTCAGCCACACAAACCCGCCCGCCTCCCCTCTAGAATGAACCCACCTTCAAAGATGAACCTTCCTTCTCTAAGTTGGAACATGTCCATAGCTAGGGAACAGACTGAGGAGGAAGGGGCGGGCACTGTGGTGGGGGCTACTAGCACATGCTCAGAAGAGTTTTAGACTCTTCTGAGATATTGGAGAGTATTTCCATCCATGGTGCCGTTGGATGACGTCACACAGGTGTGGCTGACCTATCCTGCTGTCCACGGAGAACCCCTGTTACTGGTAAGTAACCTCGCTTGACTACTGGGTACAGTGGCCTGTGTCTGTAATCCTTGCTCCTGAGGAAACTGAAGCTTGTGGATGGCTTGAGTCTGGGGTCATCTTCCCTGTATCAAGCCATGCTGAGCAGGTGCCCACACTAAGCTGGGCATCAGCATGCAGTTTCTGGGGGAGCCCAAAAGCACCAAACTGTATAAAGAGGGGTGAACCAGCCCAGGCTGGGAACAGAGCAGGTCAAAACCCCTATGTTCAGCAGTAGTGGGATTGCAATTGTGAATAATTGGTACAGTACAACCTGGGTAAGACAGCAAGACACAGCCTCTTTCCTTTAAGGAAAGAGATATTTAGCAGACATTTCTTTGAAAACTCGATTTGGCCAAAGTTGCTTAATTAATAAAAAGCAAACAAATAGCTCTTCGAAATTGCCAATAAAAAATTGATTTTAAAGAGACACAGCTATAGCAAACACTAACATCTTTTTTCTAACAGAATTGTTATTGAAAAATGCTCAATAAATCAAAAGTGCTTTGGAAAAGAATAGAGAGCAGCCCAACTTTCAGTTTGCTCATTATTTGAGTGTAAATTGTGGTAGTGGAGGGGGCAAAAGATTAGGCTTATTAAAAAAAGAGAAAGAAAAGACTACTTCTCCCATTGCATATAATACTTCTAGGAATGCATCTGATTTTCCATTCTTAAGCTTTGCCTCCTGCATTTTTCTTTTTTGCATCCTTGGATTTTGTCCACCACCTACTGGTGGCTCTGAGGATTACCTGAATTGGAGTCATGGAAGAGCAGCAGGATTCCTGCAGGGGTCTCCTCAATGCAGCAGAAGAAATTAGAGGTTGCAGGATTGTAATTCTAAATATACCTCCCTCAAAAATTTCTAACCTATAGAAACAAAATATAATTGATGAAAAACAGCCCCACAATCCTTCCTCTGTGCTCTTTGCCAGCAAGTTTTTGTTACTTCCTGGTGCCTGATAGAAAAGTTCCTTTTAAGATATCCTATCAGCAAATGCTAATAGAAGTCACTGAGGAAACATATCAGTGGTTTCTTATTTTCTTAGAAAGACCATCTCTACCTACATCGTAATTCCAAAGAACGTGCCCTGTTGGATATTGTGTTTTTCTGGCAGTTTGGGAGGGTGATTATGAAGATGGATATAGGGCCAGCCTGTCCATTGTGTGAGAATGTTGTTCGCATAGGGACCTACACTAACAACCTCTCACTTATACTACAACACAGCTGCTAAAGTGAAGAAAAATGTTGCTCTTCACTTCAGTGGCTGGTGAGCTGGGGCCTCTCTGGCTTCCTCTAAAGTTGACCAGCAAGAGTAATAATGGGTGATTTAAATTACCCCGGTATTGAATGGGTCAGTGTCACAGCAGGACATGCTAGGGAGATAAAGTTTCTAGATGAAATAAAGGACTGCTTCTTGGAGCAGCTGGTTCATGAACCGACCAGAGGGGAAGCCATTTTGGACTTAGTCCTTAGTGGAACACCAGATCTGGTGCAAGAGATAAGGGTGTTTGGACCAGTTGGCAATAGTGATCACATTTGATTTAATTAATGGAGGAGGGATGGTAAGGAAATCCACAGTACTACCATTAAACCCAAAATGAAATAACTTGGTGTCACACACATCTACCTTGGACTACCAAACCCATCTCTCCGCCCCCTACAGATGGCACAAAACACCGCTTCCTGGATTATAACAGGATCTTCAAAGCACGACCACATCACCCCCATCTTGAAACATCTCCATTGGCTCCCCATTCACTCCCGCATCAAGTATAGAACACTATTAAACATCTTTAAAATCAAACAAAACCTCTCAGCAAACAGCCTGAAGACCCTCATCACCAGTGATAGAAGCACCAGACCGAGGAGATGTCGCTCCGTGGATACGATCTCAACCCCCAGTGACTGCACTAAGGCTAGTCAATCCACATGCGGAAAGACAGAGAGGTACATAGACGAGACCTACAGGGATATAGTCCTGAAGTCCCACCTCCAGTCTGGCAGCATCCCTGTTGCCATGGAGGAGAGAGGTCACGTGACAGGAGAGCACCACCCTGGTGTGGCAGGAAGTGATCCTGTAACTAGGACCTGTCCTCCAGGTGATGTAAAACCCTCTTGCACCGAGGAAGTTTCTCCAGGGCCATGTGCCCATGAGGGAAGGGTTAGGACAACCGTTATAGTTGGTGATTCGATCATTTGGCATGCAGATAGCTGGGTGGCTGGTGGACGTGAGGATCGCCTGGTAACACGCCTGCCTAGTGCGAAGGTAGCGGACCTCACGCGCCACCTAGATAAGGTCTTAAATAGTGCTGGGGAGGAGTCTGCTGTCTTGGTACATGTCGGTACCAATGACATACGAAAATGTGGTAGGGAGGTTCTGGAGGCTAAATTTAGGCTTTTAGGTAGGAAGTTGAAATCCAGAACTTCCAGGGTAGCATTCTCCAAAGTGCTTCCCGTTCCACACGCAGGACCCAAAAGGCAGGCAGAGCTCCGGAGTCTCAATGCGTGGATGAGACAATGGTGCAGAGATGAGGGTTTTGGATTTATTAGAACCTGGGGAACATTCTCGGGAAAGGAGGGGCTCTTCCGAAGGGATGGGCTTCACCTTATCTGGGATGGAACCAAGCTCCTGGCATTAACCTTTAAAAAGGAGATAGAGGAGCTTTTAAGCAAGTTAATAGGGGAAAGCCGACAGTCGCCCAAGAGCGCGTGGTTCGGAAGAATGTATCCTTGAAGGATACTACCAAAAGCAGAGAGGTTCCAAAAAAGAGTAAAGTAGCCCAAATGCCCTCTAGTATGGAGCAGACAGAGATTACAGATCCCAAATTACCCATGCCTACCAATAGCCAGATTAATATGAATAAAATACAGTCTCTAAAATGCTTGTATGCAAAAGCTAGATGTCTAAAAAATAAGACGAGAGAGTTAGAATATATAGCAGTAAATGAGAGGTTAGATATGATTGGTATATCAGAGACATGGTGGAAGGAGGACAATCAGTGGGACACTGTGATACCTGGGTACAAACTATATCGTAATGATAGAGCTGATCAAATTGGTGGAGGGGTTGCGCTCTATGTTAGAGAGGGCATTGAGTTAGAAAGGATTATAGTTTTGCAGGAAACAGAATTTGCTGTAGAATTTCTATGGATTGCAATTCCATGTAAAAAGGAGAAGGCGATGGCAATGGGGGTGTACTATCGACCGCCTGGCCAGAGTGAACAAAGGGATGATGAAATGCTCAAAGAAATCAAGGAAGCTAACAAACGTTACAGCGCAGTAATAATAATGGGTGATTTCAAATACCCCGGTATCGACTGGGTCAGTGTCACAGCAAGACATGCTAGGGAGATAAAGTTCCTAGATGAAATAAATGACTGCTTCTTGGAGCAGCAGGTTCATGAACCGACCAGAGGGGAAGCCATATTAGACCTAGTCCTTAGTGGAACACCAGATCTAGTGCAAGAGATAAGGGTGTTGTGGCCACTTGGCAATAATGATCATAGCATGACCGCGTTTGATTTAGTTAGTGGAGGAGGGATAGTAAGGACCACAGTACTACCTTTTAACTTTCAAAAGGGAGACTATGATAAAATGAGGAAAATAGTTAAGAAAAAACTAAAAGGAGCAGTTGCAAAGGTTAAAGACTTACATCAAGCTTGGGAGTTGTTGAAAAATACTATCTTGGAAGCCCAGACCAGCTGTATTCCACGTTTTAAGAAAAGTTGAAGGAAGTCCAAAAAACTGCCAGCATGGTTTAAAGGTGAGGTCAGAGAGGCTGTTGCCAAAAAAGCATCTTTCAGGAAATGGAAAAAAGAGCCAAACGACGAAAGCTGGAAACAGCACAAGCAGTGGCAAGTGAAATGCAAGGCATTGATAAGCCAGGCAAAGGGAGAATTTGAGAAGAGGCTTGCTGCGGAAGCAAAAACACGAAATAAAGACTTTTTCAAGTACATTCGTAGCAAAAAACCTGTGAGAGAGTCAGTTGGTCCATTAGATGATAGAGGGGTAAAGGAGCACTAAGAGACGACAAGGTGATAGTGGAAAGACTGAATGAATTCTTTCCTTCTGTCTTTACTGAGGAAGATGTAGGGATGTTACCCATGACTGAAGTGGTATTTAAAGGAGCGGAAGAATTGAAGGAAATATCGATACATCGGGAAGATGTACTATAACTATTAGATAAACTGAAGAGTAGCAAATCATCTGGGCCGGATGGTATACATCCAAGGGTGTTGAAAGAACTGAAATATGAGATTGCAGACCTGCTATTAGCAATCTGTGAACTATCATTAAAATCATCTGTAAGACCTGAAGATTGGAGGATCGCCAATGTAACGCCAATTTTTAAAAAGGGTTCCAGGGGTGATCCAGGAAACTACAGATGGGTGAGCCTGACATCAGTAGCGGGAAAAATGATAGAAACCATCATAAAGAACACAATTACTCAGCATGTAGATAGTCATGGCCTAATGGGAGACAGCCAACATAGCTTTAGACAAGGAAGATCTTGTCTTACTAATCTGTTATGTTTATTGAAGGTGTGAATAAACAGGTGGACAAAGCTGAGTTGGTTGATATAGTGTATCTGAACTTTCAGAAAGCCTTTGACAAGGTCCCTCATCAGAGACCTTTTGGCAAAACTAAAGAGTCATGGGATAGGAAGCAGTGTACGTTTGTGGATCAGGAACTGGTTAAAAGATAGAAAGCAGAGGGTAGGGCTAAATGGCCAGTTTTCCCAATGGAGAAAGGTGAATAGTGGTGTACCCCAAGGATCTGTACTGGGTCCGCTGCTTTTTGACATATTCATAAATGACCTGGAAAAGGGAATAATGAGTGAGGTTATCAAATTTGCAGATGACACAAAACTATTTAAAGTTGTTAAAACCCAAGAGGATTGTGGAAAATTGCAAGAGGATCTTGATAAATTGGAAGAATGGGTATCAAAATGGCAGATGAAATTTAATGTGGACAAGTTTTATTTATTTATTTATTTATTGAACGGTTTTATATACCGCCTTTTATATACCGCCTTTCAGAAAAATCAAATCAAGTTATGCACCTAGGGAAGAACAACCCAAACTATGGTTATACGATGCAAGGTTCCACATTAAGAACCACCACCCAGGAAAAAGATTTAGGCGTCATTGTGTATAACATGTTAAAACCCTTGGCCCAGTGTGCAGCGGCGGCCAAGAGAGCAAATAGAATGCCTGTATTATATTATAATGCCTGTAAATCGTTCCATGGTGAGATCGCACCTTGAATATTGTGTACAATTCTGGTCGCCGTATCTTAAAAAGGATATAGCGTTATAAGAAAAGGTTCAGAGAAGAGCCACAAAAATGGTAAAGGGGATGGAAAGATACTCCTATGAAGAAAGGCTAAAAAGGTTAGGGCTCTTTAACCTGGAAAAGAGACGGTTGAAGGGAGATATGATAGAAGTCTATAAATTAATGTGCGGAGTTGAACGGGTAAACGTAGATCGATTGTTTACGTTATCAGAATATAGAAAGACTAGGGGACATGCAATGAAGCTATAGGGTAAACTATTTAAGACTAATAAAAGAAAATATTTTTTCACTCAACGCATAATCAAACTCTGGAATTTGTTTCCGGAGGATGTAGTAAAGGCTGTTAGTGTAGCTGGGTTTAAAAAAGGTTTGGACAAGTTCTTGGAGGAAAGGTCCATAAACCATTATTAAGAAGGGACCCAGGATATCAATGTTTGACCCAGTACAAGCATTGTGGAACCTGTGTCTTTTGGGGAAACTGCTAGGTACGTATGACCTAGATTGGCCACTGTTGGAAACAGGATACTGGGCTTGATGGACCTTGGTCTGACCCAGTATGGCATATCTCATGTTCTTATGTTCTTATTAAGGGCTTTATCCCTGGCAGCTCCCGCCTTATGGAACTCTCTCCCGGACCACCTAAGAGAAACTTCAGATATCAGGGACTTTTGGAAGATACTTAAAACCACAAGCTATATCGAGCACTATGGAGACACTATATAACTTGGTATCAAGATACAGTCAATTGTTTCACAAAGGCTACCTCTCATCTGCTCCCCACCATCCTTTCATCCCTCACCTTGCAGCCTGCCCTATATCCTGCCCTTCCTCCCCCTACCTCCCATATCACTAATTGTACCTAGTTCCTCGGATTTGTCTCCTTGCTTAGCTCAGCAACCACCCTGTATATAGCACAGTTTTTGTTTTTGTATATAGTTACATTGCAATAATACCCATATGGGGGGAGAAGTGGCTCAGTGGTTGGGACAGGTTACCTCAGGCCAGAGGGCCAGGGGCTCAATTCCCACATGGGGACAAGCAACCTCAAGCCAGAGGGACTGGGGTCTCCAGCGCCATGGCCACCTCCTCATGCCTCAAGTACGCTTAGATTGTGAGACCTTCAGGGACAAGGGAATAAAAAGTACCTGTTAGCATACATGTAAACCATACTGATTCTAAAGAACACAGTATAAAAAATAAATAAAACATGTCTACATTGTATAGAACTTCAATTGCAATATCCCCATGTATGACTTCCCCTCCCTCACTTAATGATCCACTGTTGTTATAATGTAAAACATACCTAGTCCCTCAGTTTGTCGCCCACAGAGCTCAACAACCTCTCTGTGTTTAGCAGTTTATATTTGTATATAGTTATATTGCAATAACCCTATATGTCTACAATGTATAGAGCTTCTTTGCAATATTCCCCTGCATGCTCTCCCACCCTCATTTAATGTAACACCTTTGTTTTACTGTAAACCTCTTTGATTTAAGGATAAAGCAGTATAGAAATCCTTTTAAATAAGTAAATTAAATAACTTTTAACTTTCAAAAGGGAGACTATGATAAAATGAGGAAAATAGTTAAGAAAAAATAAAAAGGAGCAGTTCAAAGGTTAAAGACTTACATCAAGCTTGGGTATTGTTTAAAAATACAATCTTGGAAGCCCAGACCAGCTGTATTCCATGCTTTAAGAAAAGTGGAAGGAAGTCCAAAAAACTGCCAGCATGGTTTAAAGGTGAGGTCAGAGAGTCAGGTATTTCCAAAAAAAGCATCTTTCAGGAAATGGGAAAGAGAGCCAAATGACGAAAACAGGAAACAGCACAAACACTGGCAAGCTCTATTCTATTCATTCATGATTTAGATGTCTGAACATGAGCATTCAGATGTGCAAATCTCAGAGATGTGTGTGAACCCATTTTAGAAATCAAGTATATCGATGTTCACAGCGCAGGGACATCTATATAGCACAGGGGCAGGGAGGAGGCGTGGTTTGGGTAGAGCAAGGGAGATGCATGTTTTGGTGCAATTTCAGATTGACACAAGTACGTCTGGTCCTGGTTGCTGAGGCGTCCATGTCTATACTTGCTCCTGACCACAAATAAGGTGCAAAAAAGTGCTTGATTCGTGGCTGCAATGCTTCCAGGGGGAAGAGCATAATACACTTCCAATGCCATGGTTAATATTTCCAGGCCAATGAAACTTGCATGTAAATAGAATCTCCAAACATATTACAGGCCTGCCGCTGCACATCTGAGAATCTGAAATAGCCAGTCGGGATGTGCAAGTCTCATAGCATAGTCACCCTCCCCCCACCCCCTTTCTGAGATTCCCTGGCCGGTACATCCATGTACCCGATTCCGAGGCCGTGCAATTTGGGGATTTCCACACTTGTAAATGGCCTGTGCTTGGGCATGTACCCAGCCCTGCAATCTGTACGGGACCCATCTCCATAACCGATTACCGGGACGTGCATTTTTCAGGGTGGAGATGGAGCAGTTTCAAAAGGCACTTATACAGGCCTCTCTTCACTGCTGGCTGCCTATTCTAAAATCCCACTTTATATGTATAAACATTGCCAAGTAACTATAGAGGCTGCTAAATTAGCCGGCTGCACAGAGTGTAACTAGGAGTGGAGGAGTTACTGTAGAGCAGCAGGCTACAAGCAGGGAAATCAGGGTTTGAATTAGGGTTGCCAACTGGCTCCAGATGCGCCCGACAGACTTGATCCAGTCCTGTGTTTACCCCATTGCATGCAGTGACTTGTAGTTTTTCATTTCTTATGGAGTGCAAAGGAGAAATCAGAACTACATATCCCTGCATGCAATGGGGTACACCCAGGACTGGATTGACACTGTCAGGCGCATCTGGAGCCAGTTGGCAACCCTAGTTTGAATCCCACAGTCAATGCTGCTGGCTATTCCCGGGGGGCCTGCTCTGATGCTAACCTGTTGCCTCTGTTTACATCTAGGCCCGTGTCCAGTTTCGATCGATGTATGGTTCCTGGAGTAATACTTCGCATTTACCAGTGTATTTGTGCTTTTTCCACTTGTTTTTTTGTTGTTGCTGTTGTTGTTGTTTGCTGATCTAATTCTTTGAAGAATTCTTCTCATCTTTTGCAAATTCTGTTGCTTCCTTTCCTAGGTGCACTGGTGAATTCTCACACGTTCCTTCTGTTCATCATAATGTTTGTCCAAGTTTGATGATGGCGTCTAAATCTGGATGTTCACCTTCATGCTTCTACACTTTTTGTGTAGTTATTAGTATCTTTGTATATATAATTATTTTTATTTATTTTTTTATTTGTAAACTTTTATATACCGCCCCTTCCAAAGATCCGGGGCGGTTTACAATGAACAACAGTTAACATACATTGAACTTCTGAACATTATAACATTACAAGAACAGTTGAACATAACTGAGCATTAACTATATACATTACTGCAGCTATTTATTATAACTATTATTTACATAATCCTTTTCTAGAAGTTCTTGTTCTCCTTTGGCTCAAGGAACGTACAGTCTCAGCATGCACTAGTTCTTATATATGACTCATGGGCATTGAGGAGTTTTCTTGTTCATACACCCAGTTTTTCATGATCACTGTCAGTCCACCATGTCAAAGCTGAATGAGAGTACAGGAATTGATAGCAGATTGCCTTTTAATCTCCTGTAATATTCTTTTCTGATCTTCGGTTTTCGTAATTTATGCCTGACAGTTGCTCCTTCCTCTACTCCTAGATATTTATATAAAAAGTGCAATGTGTGCCTTTGAGTCAGTCCTGACTCCTGGTGACCTAGAGGCTCCTGGGGACCCAGAAGCTCCTGGGTTTTTTGGCAGTGTCACTGGAAGCACATTGCCAGGCCTTTCTTCTGAGGCAATGGAGGGTTAAGTGACTTGCCCAAGGCGTGCTAGTAGGAATTGAATCCTGGTTACTTTGTTATTAAGCCAGTGTTCTAACCACTTGGCTACTCCTCCACTCCAGATATTGATATAAGCCTTGTTCGATTTCCTGGATTTCACAGTCATCAGTGAGAAAGATATTTTCAGTTTTACTCGATTTTCCTCTAAATAATATTGCCTTAGCACATTTCTTTCTGACAACTCATGCAGAGGAGAAGCTGTGTTCACAGTGAGCTCCTGCAGCTAAAATAAAAAAATATGTCTTTTTGTGTTCAGTTATTAGTCCTCAGTTTTAATTGCCATTTCTTTCTTTTATTTATTGTTTTATTTTACCTGCTTGTTGAAAGACTGCAACCTTTGCTTTCCCTGTGTACTACAACTAGCCTCTCAGTCTTTATTTGCAATTTAAGCTGGACTTAGAGTGGAGTAGCCTAGTAGCAGCAGTCTGGTAACTAAAGAGACAAAGGTTTGAATCCCACTGGCTTTCTCCTTGTGGCCTTGGGTGAGGGCGGCAGATAATCTTCCACTGCCTCGTATACAAACTTAGATTATAAACCCTCTGGGGACAGAAAAGTGCCTGCCTGTAACTTGCCCTGAGCTACTATTGGAAAGACATGAGTGAAATACTAATACTGTCTCCTGGACAGCAAGGCAAAATCTCCAGTGACCTGCTTGAGCAAAAGGAGAGCTTCCCAGCCTATGTGTGTGAGGAGTTGCCTAAAAGACATCATAGATTTTTGTAATACTTGTTTTGGTAAATTCTGATGTTTCATCTTTCAAAAACAAAAAATCCACCAGCTCAAACAAGAACAGCAGGATGTGTTTTACTAAATTGGTAGGGAGCAGCTCAGTCAGTCTTAGTTATTGACATGTACATGTACAGAGATGTAATACTTTTTTATTTTTTGTTGTTGTTGTTTTTTTTAATAATGGAGAACTACATCTCCAGACATGCAAGGTGTTAAACCCAGACCTGTATCAGCCAGTCTGCTTGGACAGTGAGATACATAAAAGATCACCTTCTCCCCCATATAGATCTATTTTAAGAGATTGTCAAAGACTGGGTTCCTGTTTGGAACTCAAGGAAACCTATCTGTAGGTAGCTGGTGTGAAGCAACAGGATATGGAAGCCAACTAGTACATAATACTTCAAATGCTAATTGTCTTAGGCTAAATCTTCAATCCCCCTCTCTGAGAACAGAGACATTGGCCGATCCCTCCATTTTCCTATGAGGCCCCTCTAAGAACAGTGGAATGGACGTCTTGATGTAGGCAATGAGTTTGCTTAGTGGAATCCGCTCTGCTGTGATATCACAAAGAGACAGAACTAAAGTCCAATGTGAGCAGACTAACAGCAGCTGGGCACAGTGGCTTGTGCCTGTAATCCTTGCTCCTGGGGAAACTGAGGCTGGTGGATGGCTTGAGTCTGGGATCTTCTGCACAGTGTCAAGCTATGTTGAGCAGGTGTCCACACTAAGCTGGACATCAACATGGTGTTTCTGGGGGAGCCCAGGAACACCAGGTTGCTTAAGGAGAGGTGAACCAGCCCAAGCTGGAAACAGAGCAGGCCAAAGCCCCTCTGTTCAGCAGTGGTGGGATTGCACTTGTGAATACTTGGTACAGTGCAGCCTGGGTAAGACAGCAAGACCCAGTCTCTTTCCTTTTAAGGAAAGAGATCTTTAGCAGACATTTCTTTGGACTCCCGCATTGAAAAATGTTTTACTGAATTAATAAGACAAAAAAAGAATGGTTCTGATAAAGTGCCAATAAAAAATAAATTGAGGTTAAAGAGACACAACTATAACAAACACTAAAATCTTTTTTTCTAAAAGAATTGTTATTGAAAAATGCTGATTAAAGTCACATCAGTGGTGCATTGGAAAAGAAAAGAAAGCAGCCCAACTTTCAGTTTGCTCTTTTATTGAGTGTAAATTCTGGTAGTGAAGGAGGCAAAAGATTGGCCTGAGAAACAAAAGAGAAAGAACAGAACACTTCACCCATTACATATAATACTTCTAAGACTGCATCTGATTTTCAGTTCTGAAGCTTCACCTCCTGCATTTTTCTCTTTGCATCCCTGGATCTTGTCCACCCCCTACTGGTGGCTCTGAGGATTACCTGGATTGGAGAAAAGGAGAGGCAGCAGGATTCCTGCAGGGGTCTCCTCAATACAGCAGAAGAAATTAGAGGTTGCAGGATTGTAATTCTAAACAAACTATAATTGATGAAAAACAGCCCCACAATCCTTCCACTGTGTTCTTAAGTGTCAGCAATTTTTTGTTGCTTCCTGGTGGAAAGGTTTCTCCTGAGATAAGAAGCAATGGAAGTCACTACGTAAAGATATCAGTGGTTTCCACCTTTCTTAGCAAGACCATCTCCACCTACATCACAATTCCAAAGAACATGTTGTGTTGGATATTGTGTTGGTCTAGAAGCTTGGGAAGGTGATTGTGCAGATGGGTCATTGTGTTTTGCATTTTATGGGGCTCATGTCTGTATTATTCCACTGAGACTACCACTAAGCTACATAAAATCTTCCAGTCCTGCCCACTTGAACCTTGCAGAACAAAGACAGTACAGCTGGCTGGCAGAAGCCTCACTGAAGGGGCCAGAAAAATTGCCTACGACTCTTGCGGAAGGAAGCTGCCAACAGCACTAAAAAAGGGATTTTATTTTATTTACATTATCTTATATACTGCGCTATTCTGCATCAGTACGGTTTACATTGAACAAACTGAAATTACATTGAACAGGGCATTATAACTTGGAGATAACTATTTTACAGGGAACATGTGCTATGGAGGGTTAAGTGGCTTGCCCAAGACCATGTGGTGTGCTCCCTCCTGATAAAAAAAACAAAAACTCCCTTGGTCAGGATAAGCCCGACAACTACCGACCAGTGTCGAGCATCCCTTTTCTGGGAAAATTTATATAGAAGACATCTGCTTTCAACTCAGTGATTGGTTAAAAGAAAGAAACTGGCCAGACCCATGTCAATCTGGCTTCAGAACAGAGTCAGTTCTTGTATCCCCCTGCTTGTTGACCTCCATAAAACTGTTTCAAGGGATCTAGTTCGATACTAGTGCTGCTGGTTTCTCTGCAGCATTTGACACTGTGGATCACGATATCATGTTTGCACAGCTGGAGGAAACAAGCATCGGTGGTACAGTATTTGCATGACACGAATCCTATCTGTCAGACAGGCAACAGTCAGTTCTGTTCAACAATACCACATCATTACCTTAACATCGAACTGTGCAAACCACAAGGATCCACCTTGTCACTTATCATATGTTAATATTTACCTCCACTCTTCAGCTGAACTGTTTCTGGTGACAAAGAGCTAGTCATACCCTTGGAGCAGGGAGGGACAGATCTGTATATCATGCCGGCGAGAAGGCTTAAGGGGCGCATTTTAGCTGTCTGTCATTGCCTGCCCCCACTGAGAGAAGAAAAAGTGCCGGCGGCAGGCAACATCAGACAGCTAAAATGCGGCCCTTAAGCTTTTGCATCCCGTGCGGCTGCACCGCTCGCAAAGGGCTAGGTATGGGCCTGAGCATTGTACAGACACATGTAGATAAAGTTTATAATCTAGTCAAGACAATCAACACAGTAGCTGTAGACATAGAATACATCTAGAGGGAATGGTAAAGAAACACAAAGGAGAGTAGTAACTTGCCCAAGGAAGCAAGAAAAGCTTGTGAGAATTGAACACTGGTTTCTTTACTACCAAGCCAGCAATTCAACCAGAAGACGACTCCTCTACTTTAAAGTAAAGTTAATAAATCCCATTAAATAAGGAAAGAACTTGTGAATGTACTGCTAAAGGCTTTGAACAGACTGTTTTCTATATTTGTGGTAACTAAGCAATTAAAAAATGCAATTTCTGCTGTGCTATCATAATCTTCCATTGCATGAGATGTGCCAGAAAAAGAAACCAGGGGAGGTGCTTGGTCAATGGCTGCCAAACTTGGGGTCTGGACCACAAATGGGGTCACATAATCTTGGACGAGTTGACAGAAGCATGGCTATTTCTTCCTTCTCTCTGGAGTTATATTGTGACCTGTGCCAAGTAGTGACAACCACCAGTCTGCATGTGGCCTGTGAGGCAGTTGGAATTCACCGGTCCTTGCCCCTGCGGGGTAAACTTCCTGTTGGACTGGAAGCCCCTGTGGAGTACTGGGGTCTGTGAGCACACAGTGTACACTGACACAAGGGAGCCTGTGCTGTTGCTGAAGTTGACCCTCCTGTCAATGCTGCCTTCCTGCTTGAGATGAGTGGAGGGAGGGGAAGGACGCTGGAGATCTGCTGTGTTGATTTCATCATCGTCGGGGGTAATGTGAAATTTCATTTCTGAAAATGAGGTCATATGGGATGACAGTTTGAAAAACACTGTATGAAGTGGTCCCAGAGGTCATATATGGCAGAGACTTTGGAGGGAAAAGTGTCTTTTTGAATCCGCAAACACCTGGGTCAGTGGGGAGTGAGGAGCTAAACAAGACTGCAGCAATTGAGAAAGCAAGGGTATAGTGTAACAGGCTAGCTTCAGTACAGCCACTAGAAGGGAAGGGAGGAATATTCTCTTGTGAAAAGTGAAGCAGCCTGCAGTCTTGAAACTTAGAAGTTTTGGGAGCTGAGAAGCCACATTGGTCCTAGGATAGAGGCAAAGTAAAGGGTCCAGTAGAAGGCAGCCTATGTGTGTGAGGAAGTGCCTAAGAGAAATCATAGATTTTTCTAACCTTTAATAAATTGTGGCTTTCATCTACACCTCCAGGCATGCAAGGGGTTAAAACCAGACCTGGATCAGCCAGTCTGCTTAGATAGGAAGATACATAAAATATCAGTCCTGAGATTGTCAAATACTGAGCTCCTGTTTAGAAGGCAAACAAACATTTCTGTAGGTAGCCAGTGTGAGGAAGCAGGACTATGGCAGCCAACAATTACATAATACTAATACTCTTGAACCTAAAACTTCAATACCACTACCCCAAAACATAGACATTGGCCGTTCCCCCCAAAGCATAGACATTGGCTGTTCCCCCCGCCCCCTTTTCTTATGAGCCCCCTGTAAGAGCAGCGGAATGGATGTCTTGATGTAGAGGCAATGAGTTTGCTCAACTGCAGCGGAGCAGTGTGGAATCGGCTGGGCTGTGATGTCACAAAGAGACAGAGCTTTAGCCCAATGAGAGCAAACTGATAGCAGCTGGGCACAGTGGCGTGTGCCTGTAATCCTTGCTCCTGGGGAAGCTGAGGCTGGTGGATGGTTTGAGTCTGGGGTCTTCTACACTGTGTCAAGCTATGTTGAGCAGGTGTCCACACTAAGCTGGACACCAACATGGGGTTTCTAAGGGAGCCTAGAAGCACCAGGTTGTGTAAAGAGGGGTGAACCGGCCCAGGCTGGGAACAGAGCAGGTCAAAGCCCCCATTTTCAGCAGTGGTGGGATTGCACTTGTGAATAGTTGGCAAAGTGCAGCCTGGGTAAGATAGCAAGACCCAGCCTCTTTCTTTTAAGGAAAGAAAAGTTTAGCAGACATTTCTTTGAAAACCCGCTTTGACCAAAATTTTGCTTAATGAGACACAAAGGATTGGTTCTGCTAAAGCTCCTATAAAGAAAATCAATGGGGTTAAAGAGACACAACTATAACAAACATTAACATATTTTTTCTAAAAAAAATTGTTTTTGAAAAGTGCTTAAGAAAGTCACATAAAAGGTACTTTTGAAAAGAATAGAAAACAGCTCAATTTTCAGTTTTCTTCTTTATTTGAGTGTTGAATGTGGTAGTCCAGGGGGCAAAAGATTAGCCTGAGAAAGGACAAAACTCTTCTCCCATTGCATATAATACTTCTAGGAATACATTTGATTTTCAGTTTTGAAACTTCACCTCGTATATTTTTCTCTTTGTATCACTCGATTTTGTCCACCACCTACTGGTGGCTCTGAGGATTACCTGGATTGGAGACATGCAAAGGCAGCTGGATTCCTGCAGGGGTCTCATCAATGCAGCAGAAGAAATTTGAGATTGCAGGCCTGCAATTATAAATATGCATAGTAAATGACTGCAGAGTGGAGGAGTAGCCTAGTGGTTAGAACACTGGATTAATAACCAAGTAACCAGGGTTCAATTCCCACTAGCACTCCTTGTGGGCTTTGGAAATCACTTAACCCTCCATTGCTTCAGGAAAAAAGGCCTGGCAATCTACTTCCAGTCACACTATCAAGAAAACCCAGCAGCTTCTGGATTGCCAGGAGTCAGCACTGACTCAAAGGCACACACATTGAATTTGAAATGACTGCAGATAAAGACCAGTATGGTCCATCTAGTCTGTCTAGTAAGGCAGCTAGAGTAGGTGTACCCACCAATCTATGCAAGTCACTCCCCTTCTTTTGTTGAAGTATAAAAAAATAGTTACATTTATTTTGATTTTATCTTCTTGCTATTAAGGGATCCACTGCGCTTTCCCATGCCATTTTGAATTCCGACACTGTATTTGCCCCCACCACCTCTGTCGGGAGGGCATTCTAAACATCTACCACACTTTCGGTGAAAAAGTATTTCCTGACGTTGCTCTTAAGTTTGTCATTGCAACTTCATTTAATGCCCTATAGTTTTACAGCTTCCCATACGTTGAAAAAAGTTTGTTGGTTCATAAATACCCTTTAAGTATTTAAATGTCTATGATATCATGTCTCCCCTGGCCCTCCTCTCCTCTCCGGTATACATATTTCGGTCTTTCTTCTCATATGTCTTCTGGTGCAGGCTCCAAATCATTTTGATCAACTTCCTCTAACCATTTCAAGTCTTTTAATTTATTTAACATTATTTATTCCACCTTTTCCTTAAATCAAGATGCTTTACATAGAACTCTAACTCTCCACATTGTAACAAAGTGGTTTATATCCAACTCTATAACTAGAATACATTATAACATCACAGAGGGGCTGGATTTTCAGAACATTTTCTAAACTATAGAAAGAAAAGAAAATATAATTGAGGAAAAACAGTCGCACAATCCTTCCACTGTGTTCTTAAGTGCCAGCAAGTTTTTGTTGTTTTCCTTGTGGAAACATTCTCTCTTTAGGTAACCTTTCAGCAAATGCTTATGGAAGTCTCTGCGGAAAAATATCAGTGGTTTCCCCGTTTCTTAGCATGACCATTTCCACCTACATCACAATTCCAAAAAACATATCATGTTGGGAGGGTGATTGTGCAGATGGGTCATTGTGTTCTGTATTTTATGGGGCTCATGCCTGTGTTATTCGACTGAGACTACTACTAAGCTTCTCCATAAAATCTTCAAATCTTCCCCCTTGACCCTTGCAGAGCAAAGACTATGCAGCTGGCTAGCAGAAGCCTCATTGAAGGGGCCACAAAAATTGCCTATGACTCTCTTGTGGAATGAAGCTGCCAACAGCACTAAAAAAGGGATGCGGTGTGCCCTCTCCTGAAAAAAACTCTCTTGGCCAGGTCAAGCCCGACAACTACTGACCAATATTGAGCATCCCTTTTCTGCTTTCAACTCAGTGATTGGCTAAAAGAAAGAAACTGGCCAGACCTATGTCAATCTGGCTTCAGAACGGGATACGCAACAGAGACAGTTCTTGTATCCCTGCTTGATGATCTCCATAGAAACTGTGACAGGGGATCCAGTTCGATACCAGTGCTGCTGGTTTCTCTGTTGTGAAAATAGTAAATTACTCCACTCTAACAAGCATCTATAATTCGGGTTACCAGCAATATTTCTTAATCACTTAATCACTTCTGTTCCCATATGTAGTCTCAGACCTGTATAGCGCTTTTTACCACTACTTGAGTGAAAACAAATAGCGCTTCAATTGCATTAATGACTACTGGAAAATTTTTTTACTTTTTAGTATAAAAGAACCTTTTTTTTTGTTTCAATAAATATCACCAGTATTCCGCCACCAGTGTGTTTCCAAAATGCTATTGGACAATTACAAAAGCTATTAAACAAGCTTATCTTTATCCACTGTATCTCAGTGGTCCTCTAACTTTTCTTGATCTTTCTCAGATTCTCATAACCATTGTCTTGATCTTTCTCTACGCCTCGCACGGCGTCTCTTTGAGCGTTTCTCTCCTTTTCGGAGGTTCTTCAGGAGGATCTATAAGCGAGAAATAAAATAATACAATAGCACCAACCTTCCAAGATATTCTCTGCTGCTTAGTGATTATGGCCTGAAGTTAGAACAATTTATATCTGATGATCAGTGAAATAATCTTCTAACTTGCAAACAGCTTATCCACCGTTAGTAAGTCCTACTCACTAATAATTGCTGCCCACATCTCTCCGTGTCTTCTGATGGATCAAAAAACGCCGCGCATGCGGTCTAACTCTCCTGCCTCCTTTTATACTCCCTACTAATTCAACACCACGGAATTCACCACTCTATCTACATACTTGCCATTCCACCGAGGAATTAAAACCCAAAGGTTTTACCGTATTCACTGTGAAAATCCAACGTTGTTCTTGGAACAACAATGTTTCGTCCAGAGTTTTGCCCCTCTTCGGTATGCTGACTCGATCTATACAGAAACATCTTAATTGTGTGAACTCATGACCGAATTCTACACAATGTTGGACTAAGGTTGCAGTCATAGTTTTATTGTGTAAACGACTTCTATGTTCTTGCATTTGAACTCTGAAAGAACGACTAGTTTTGCCTATATAAAGTTGATTGCAGGAGCATCTGATTGCATACACCACCGAGGTAGTACTACAAGATGTTGTTTGTTTAAGAGTGTATGTTTTACCTAAGTATTGAAATTCTGTCGTGTCCTCTGTGATGCTGGTTTCTCTTTAGCATTTGACACTGTGGATCACAATATCATGTTTGCACAGCTGAAGGAAACAATCATTGGTTGCACGGTATTTGCAGGACACGATTTCTATTTGTCAGAAAGGCAACAGTCAGTTCTGTTCAACAACACCACATCGTAACCTTGGACATCGAACTGTGCAATCCACAAGATCCATCCTGTCACTAATCTTATTTAATATCTACCTCAAGTCTCTAGCTGAGCTGTTTCGTGCAGAGGCGTAGCGTGGGGGGTGCAGGGGGGGCCGGCCGCACCGGGCGCAACATGGGGGGGGGGGCGCTCACTCGCAGCTCTCTCAGCACGCCGATTGGCTAAGGCAACCGTTCGCTCTCACCCCCCCTTTTCTAATTTGAACGCTCCGCCGGTCCCCGTCGCGCCGGGAGACCCGCCTCCGCAGGCTACGGATTGGCAGCAGACCAAGCATCACCGCTTCCCCTTGGCCACTACCCATTAGGAGTCTGGAAATGCGACCAATAAGAGCGTCGCGCTCAACTCCTGAAGCGCTAAGTGTGATGATTGGGTGTGGCTCGTGTCACATGCCCTGGTTATCCACCAATGGACGGGGGCTCTGACGGCCCGTTTCCCTAGAGACGCTCTAAGGGCTCTTTGTGACGCTCCCACTCCTGGGCCTTAGGGCTGCTGCACTATCGCACTGTGCGTCGCGTGAACCCTCAGCACGAGGCGCCGGTGCAGCAGCACATGAAGTGCAGAGGGATGGCTCTAAAGAGCAGCGCCAGCGCCGCGAGAGATCCCGATTCTTTCCACGCTCGCTGAGCAACCTGCACACTGCTGGCTTCTCCCTCCCCTAGTACCCAGCCGTTTCCCCCAAAAGGCACACAAGGCTTGTATTAAGTCAAGCATTGATAGCCTCGATCTTTTTAAATAAAGGTTTATGGACCTTTCCTCCAGGAACTTGTCCAAACCTTTTTTAAATCCAGCTACAGTAACAGCCTTTACTGCATCCTCCGATAACAAATTCCAGAGTTTGATTACACATTGAGTAAAAAAAATATTTTCTCTTATTAGTCTTAAATAGGTTATATAATCCACAGGTTTATTCTCCTGGAGGAGAAAACCTAGCCTGCTGACTGCTGTGATCGGGTCCGGGACAGCCGGTGAAAAAAAAGGTAGGAGTCACGGGTTAGGGGGCGCAAATTACTTGCCTTGCCCCGGGTGCTGACAACTCACGCTACGCCACTGGTTTCGTGTGAGGAACAGCTATTCAAACCCTTTGAACCAGATCTACCCATATTTATGAGCAAATTGATTGTCTAACATCAATTCAAGAATGGGCAAAAAACAACAAACTCCACCTAAACCAAATTATAACAAAGATTCTGCGGTTTTCTGATGCAGGCATATATGTACCTGGCATCAAAATCCCAATTGGGAACTACCGGTATGTGGTTTCCCTGATATCACAGGCCAGGAATCTTGGGATACTGCTGATCTCTACTCTCACCAAAGGAATCACATTTTGTAACATGCACCAGACAACCTTCTTAGGAGTAGCCCCCACACTCTTGAACACTCGCAGAGGGGACTATGTCTGACTCGTCTACCTTCTCTTCAGGAAGCAGGTGAAAGCCTTTCTGTCTGTATGTCCCAACTGCTCTTATCCCTTCTGCTGCTCTTTCATTGAACAATGGAGGAGTAACCTAATAGTTACAGCCTTAGCTTAATAACCAAAAGACCACAGTTTGATTCATATTAGCCCTCCTATTCTGCTTGGCAAGTCACTTAAGCCTCCATTGCCTCATGAGAAAGGTTTGGCATTCTACACACTGGCAAGAGAATTTAAGAGGCGCTGGTTCACCATGAGTCAGCATTGACTCGATGACACCACATGTGTGTGTAACATTGTTAGTATCCTGTCTGTGTTATAAGAATGTTCTACTGTGCTGCTTTTATGATGCATTATTACTACTGTGCTGACATTGCAGGATCCCATCTCTGTTATTTGAATGTTCTATCGTGCAGCCCATTAAGACATTTCTATTCAGCTTACATTGTATCATATTTCTGTTATTTGACTTATCTACTGTGCTGTTTTAAGGTATACATTACTGACATTGTATCATATTAGCGCTCTCTGTTATTGCCTATCTCCAAGTTTATCTCACTGTCCTAATTGTCCATTAAGCTGTCAGGGAGGTCACTTTGCTATTGCTATGCTGCTACTATAATGTAAATTGTCTATGTCAAGGGACAGAATCTCTCCATAAAAATGGTCAATGCAAAAGAAGCATAATTAGCACATTTGAGACAATGCTGACTCCTGACAACTCAGCATCTGCTGTGTTTTTTGGCAGTGGCACCAGAAGTAAACAGCCAGACCTTTCTTCAGAAGGATTAGCAAGCTAAACGACTTGTATAAGGATGTAATGAGAATTTGTGGGAATTGAACCTCGGTCTTTTGTGTATCAAGCCAGTGCTTGAACCATTAAGCTACTCCACTACTGTAGGGGGGTTCTTTTCTACAAAAGCATCCCTAATGCACGGTGCACGGGTCTCAGCAAGCAAGCTTAATAAATCCTGTTAAATAAAGAAAGAAATTGTGAGCGCACTACTACTAAAGGCTTTGAACAGACCGTTCTCTATATTTGTGGTATCTAAGCGTTTAAAAAAACTGCAAATTCTGCTGTGCCACCATACTCTGATGTTTTCAAAGCTTCCAATGCTTGAGATGTGCCAGAAGGAGAAAACTGGTGAGGTGCTAGGTCAGTGGTACCCAAACTTTGGGTTGGGACCCCAAATGGGGTCACATCATCATTGGATGAGGCCACAGAAATGTGGCCATTTCTCCTGCTCTCTGGATTTTTATTGTGAACTATGCAAAGTAGTGACAGCCACCAGTCAGCATGCAGCTTGTGAGCTAGTTGGCATTCACTGGTCCTTGCACCTTCCTGGCTAAGCTTTCTGTTGGACTGGAAAACCCATGCTGAGAAGTGGGGTCTGTCAGCACCCACTACACTCTGACACAAGGGACTCTGTGCTGACTGCTGCTGCTGCTGAAGTTGCCCCTCCTGTCGCTGCTGCCTTCCTGCTTGAGATGAGGGGAAGGCGGCTGGAGACCTGCTGTGTTGATTTCATCATCATCTGGGGTCTGTGAATTTTCAGTCCTTAAAATGGAGTCATATGGGATAAAAGTTTGAAAAACAGTGCGCTAAGTGGTCCCAGAGGTCATATAAGGTAGAGTTTTTGGAGGGAAAAGTGTCTTTTGCCTTCCTTTTCTGACAGGTTGACAGCTGGAAAAGCAAACCCCAGGGGTTAATGTGGGGTAAGGAGCTAAGCTAGACTGCACTAAGTGAGACAGGAACAGTACTGAGTAATTGTCTAGCCTCAGTATAGCCGCTAGAAGGGAAGGGAGGATTATTCTCAAGTGCAGAATGGAGCCTTACACAGTCTTGAGTCTTATGAGTCTTGGGACCTCAAGAATCACCCAGGTCCTAGGTCAGAGAAGGAGAGTACCCAGAAAAGACAGCCTCTGTGTGTGAGGAGGTGCCTAAGAGAACTCATAGACTTTTCTAACCCTTATTTTGGTCAATTCTGGCGTTTCAACAAAAAAAATCCACCAGCTCAAACAAGAACAGTGGGATACTTGTTACTAAATTAGTAGGGGGCAGCTCAGTCAGTCTTGGTTATTGCCACGTACATGCACAGAGATGTAATACTGCTTTTTGCTATTTTTTTGAAATACAGGAGAACTACATCTCCAGACATGCAAGGGGTTAAACCCAGACCTGGATCAGTCAGTCTGCTTGGACAGTGAGATACACAAAAAATCACCTTCTCCCCCATATAGATCTATTTCAAGATTCTCAAAGGCTGAGCTTCTGTTCTGAACCCAAGGAAACCTTTCTGTAGGTAGCCAGTATGAAGCAGCAGGATATGGAAGCCCACAATTACATAATACTTCAAATGCTAATGTTCTTGAAGCTAAATCTTCAATCCCCCTCTCTCAGAACAGAAACATTGGCCCTTCCCCCCATTTTCCTATGAGCCCCCAATGACAGTCTTGAGGTAGGCAATGAGTTTGCTCAGCTGCAGCGGAGCAGTGTGGGATCAGCTGGGCTGTGATGTCACAAACACACAGAGCTTTAGGCCTGTGAGAGCAAACTCACAACAGCTGGGCACGGTGGCTTGTGCCTGTAATCCTTGCTCCTGGGGAAGCTGAGGCTGGTGGATGGCTTGAGTCTGGGGTCTTCTGCAGTGTGTTAAGCTATGTTGAGCAGGTGTCCACACTAAGCTGGGCATCAACATGGGGTGGTTTCTGGGGGAGCTCAGATGCACCAGGTTGTGTAAAGAGGGGTGAACCGGCCCAGCCTGGGAACAGAGCAGGTCAAAGTCCCCATGTTCAGCAGTGGTGGGACTGCACTTGTGAATAGTTGGTACAGTGCAGCCTGGGTAAGACAGCAAGACCCAGTCTCTTTATTTTAAGGAAAGAGATCTTTAGCAGACATTCCTTTGAACCCATTTAACCAAAGTTTTGCTTAATTAATAAAAAAAAAAACAAATAATTCTTCAAAAGTGCCAATAAAAAATTGCTTTTAAAGAAACACTATAGCAAAATGCTCAATAAATCACAGCTGGGGAGAGTGATTGTGCAGATGGGTATAGGGCCGGCCTGTCCATTGTGTGAGAATGTTGTTCACACAGGGTCCTGCGCTTCAGGGGCCCTGCGCCAACAACATCTCACATTTACTACAATACATCTTCCAAAATGAAGAAAAATGTTGCTCTTCAATTTGGTAGCTGTCAGAGGTGAGGCGGGGCCTCTCCTGCTCCCCCTAAAGCCTGTCGGACAGCCACAGGGCTCTTTGGAGGGGGGGGGGGTGCAGGCTTGGACTCGAAATAGTTGATGGGGAGGTGGGCTTTAACTGGAAAAGGGCTGAGTAGGAGAGAGTTTGGACTGGAAATGGGCTGATGGGGGGCTAGGATAGGACTGGAAAGGGATGATGGGGGGCTAGTATTAGAAATGGGCTGATGGGGAGACTAGGATTAGAAACGGGCTGATGAGGGAGCTAGGATTGGAGATGGGCTAATGGGGGGGCTAGGACTGAAAATGGACTAATAGGAGGCTGGGATAGGACTGGAAAGGGCTTAATGGGGGAGCTAGGATTGGAAATGGGCTGATGGGGCTAGGATAGGATTCGATAGGGCTGATGGGGGGGACTAGAATTGGAAATGGGCTGATGGGGAGACTAGAATTGGAAATGGGCTGATGGGGGGGCTACGATAGGACTAGAAATGGCTGATGGCTAGTGCCCCTTTTGCCCCTCTTATCATGTAAAGGTCCAACTGACTCTCTGATAGGTATTTTGCTACAAACGTACTTGAAGTTTTTATTATGCGCTTTATCTTCCACGGCAAGCTTCCTTTCAGATCGTCCTCACCTGCCCTACGAATGCGTTGCATTTAACTTGCCAGTACTCATGTTGTTTCCTGTTGTCATCACTTCACTCTTGTTTCCATTTTCTGAAGGATTTTCTCTTAGCTCTAACAGTCTCCCTCAATATCATCTTCTGTGAATGGTGTGGTATCTGTTACATTCCCATTTGTATATTTGTCAATCATACATGATCCTGCTCCAGGATTTTTTTTGTGAATACAGAATAGAAGTATTTGTTTAGCATTTCCGCTTTTTCAATGTCACTTTCCACAAATCTGTCCTGGGAACTTTTGAGTCTTGCAGTTCCACCTCTGATCTTCCTCTTCTCCGAAATATACCTGAAAAGGGTTTTGTCTGCATGCTTCACATGCTTTGCCATCATTTATTCCATCTTTGCTATCCTTATTTCTTTCTTTTATCTTCATCCTGTATTCCTCTGATTCCATTCTTATGAATTTTGTGCTTTTATTTGTGCAGCCACTTCTTTGGAGAACCATATATTTATTTAATGAGTTTTCTACAATGCCTTATCCTTCAATCAAAGCAGTTTTACATTTTGTAATCACTACAAACAGGGAATGGACACATTCCCTCAAAGGCTCACAAGATGTGTGTACCTGAGACAATGGAGAATTAAGTGATTTGCTCAAGGAATGCCTTTAGGACTAGAAACAACAGTTCCCCCAGCCTAAGATTGCTGTCTTTTGGTAGGAATTGAACCACCAGCCTGAGTTATTATGTCTTAACCAATAGGCCACTCCTCACAGGTTTCCTCATCCTCTTATTTTTATGTACTTTCCATACATCTATATCTGTGGCCCCTTTTATAGCCTCTTTTAGTTTAACCCATTGTAATTCAACTTCCCTTATCTCCTCCCACACTGCTAACTCCTCCTTCAGGTATTTTGACATTTTACCAAAGTCTATGGCTATATCCCATTCATGAGACTCGTTAAACCATGTTTCTGTAAGGGCCATAGTGTTCAAGTCCATTTCCATCATTAGGACTTCCAGGTCAGGACCTTTGTTGGCTAGACTTTGAGCATTTGCGCTCATTGCCTTCCAGCAATTGTTGGTTGGTTGGCTTGCTTGTATTTTGCATGGATTTTATTCTAGAGTCCTCTTCCCACTGGTCATTAATGTTCAGGTTAATATAGTGACTCTTTCCAATGTTGTTATGTTTTTGCTGGAAGTGACGCCCTGAACTTGTTCTTTTCCATCCGTCAGCCCCTTTCCCTAGTATAAATGCTTGTCCACATATTGCCTGAATTTATCACTTAGGATCCTTTTTCCTGCCACAGAGATATGCAGCCCATCAAATTCTTCTTGTTTACACCAGGTTTCAGGCCACGTATTAAAGTTGGTTATGTGATGCAGCCTCCCTTCCCCCTGCTATTCCTCTATGAAAAATTCCTAAACTATAGAAACAAAAATGTAATTGATGGAAATCGCGTGGTATGGTGGAAAAACAAAACCTTTAATACACAAATGCCAACCCGACACAGACTGTGTTTCATCACACTTCGTCAGGGGCTTCTGTGGCATATACTAAAAACATAAATATAAACATTAATACTTGGAAACATAAAAGAACAGAGCAATAAACAACATATAAAATGTTTAAAATTAAATAATGTAAATCATGAAAAAGCAATAAAACACATGAGGTGGTGCCTAAGAAAAAAACATTCATTTTTCTAAAATACTCTTATTTTGGTAAATTGTAGCATTTTATCTTTCAAAAACAAAAAATTCCACCAACTCAGCAGGAAAGTCAGGAGCCGTGAGATATTTGTTGCTAAAAAGGTAGGCGGAAGCCCTGATTTCTCCATACCGCGTTGACCAGCAGTCAGTCCTGATTATTGCCAGAGCATGCATGGAGATTTAGTACTGTGTTTGTAAGCAGATTTTAAAATCTCCCTCATTATTTATATATTGCTATTTAAATGCATGATGTCCAAATATGCATTTTTGTATGATTGTTCTGGGAGGGTTGGTGTTGAGATGATAACAACAGAGTTTAATAGTGAAAATTTTGGGCTGAGGCATTATGGATCTAAAAGCTAATTGCAAAAATGTTTTGCATAGGGCTCCAAATATCTTTGCATTGACCCTGCCTGCAAGTAAATGTTTGTGCCGATGGCTCTTTGAATTTGTCTGGCTCTCAGAATCTATTGTTTTATTTTGACTACTGCTGCACTTTGCTGGTCTTCAGAAGCTGCTGCCCTAGGCGTTCACCTAGTGGTTGGACAGGACCTAGGTGGAACTGCACCTCTAGACATTTAATGGAGGAAAACCAGGCCTGGATAAGCCTGTCTGCATGGGGAGGCAAATACAGAAATAATCACCCTCTTCCCTCATATAGTTATTTTACGAGAGACTTTCAAAGTCAGAGATTCCATTTTGATGGCAATCCCTAGGTAACCTGTGAAAGGCAGCAGGACTCTGGAAGCCAACCATTGCATAATACTAAAGATACTAATGGCAGAATTGCCAAGTTACCCAGTTCCATCAGTGAGATTTGAAGCCAGTCCTGGCTTTCTGACAGGCTCATCCTGATGCTTTATGGGACCTGCACCACTGATTCAATGGATAAAATCAGGAGCTACAAATATCATACTGCAATGCAATGCACATTTAAAACCTGAACTGGCAAAAAATCTCACTTCTGGTACTGGGTAACTTGGCAACTCTCTAATGGTTTTGCATCTAAATCTTCAATCCCCCTCTCCCAGAACAGAGACATTGGCTGTTCTCCCCCTCCCCTTTTCCTATAAGCACCAGTAAGAGCAGTGGAATAGACGTCTTGATGTCCAGAGGTTCCCACCTCAGGTCCTCGGGGAACCGTAGGCTATTAGGGTTTTCAGGATTCCCACAATGAATATGCATCAGATAGATTTGCATGTTCTGCCTTCATTGTATGCAAATCTATCTTATGCATATTTATTATGGGAATCCTGAAAACCTGACTGGCCTGGGGTTCCCCGAGGACTGGGTTGAAAACCCTGATGTAGGCAATGAGTTCGCTCAGCTGCAGCAGAGCAGTATGGAATTGGCTGTACTGTGATGCCACAAAGAGACAAAGCTTTAGCCCTGTGAGAGCAAGGTAGCAGCAGCTGGGCACAGTGGTGCATGCCTGTAATCCTTGCTCCTGAGGAAACTGAAGCTTGTGGAAGGCTTGAATCTGGGGTCATCTTCCCTGTATCAAGCCATGCTGAGCAGGTGCCCACACTAAGTTGGGCATCAGCATGCAGTTTCTGGGGGAGCCCAAAAGCACCAAACTGTATAAAGAGGGGTGAACCAGCCTAGGCTGGGAACAGAGCAGGTCAAAGCCCCTATGTTCAGCAGTGGTAGGATTGTACTTGTGAATAATTGGTACAGTACAACCTGGGCAAGACCCAGCCTCTTTCCTTTAAGGAAAGAGATCTTTAGCAGACATTTCTTTGAAAACTCGCTTTGACCAAAGTTGTTTAATTAATAAAAAGCAAACAAATAGCTCTTCTAAATTGCCCATAAAAAATTGATTTTAAAGAGACACAGCTATAGCAAACACTAACATCTTTTTTCTAACAGAATTGTTATTGAAAAATGCTCAATAAATCACATCAAAAGTGCTTTGGAAAAGAATAGAAAGCAGTACAACGTTCAGTTTGCTCATTACAATACAATGTGTGCCTTCGAGTCAGTCCTGACTCCTGGCGACCCAGAAGCTCCTGGGTTTTTTGAGTGTAAATTGTGGTAGTGAAGTGGGCAAAAGATTAGGCTTATTAAAAAAAGAGAAAGAACAGACTACTTCTCCCATTGCATATAATACTTCTAGGAATGCATCTGATTTTCCATTCTTAAGCTTTGCCTCCTGCATTTTTCTTTTTTGCATCCCTCGATTTTGTCCACCACCTACTAGTGGCTCTGAGGATTACCTGAATTGGAGACATGGAAGGGCAGCAGGATTCCTGCTGGGGTCTCCTCAATGCAGCAGAAGAAATTAGAGGTTGCAGGATTGTGATTCTAAATATACCTCCCTCAAAAATTTCTAACCTATAGAAACAAAATATCATTGATGAAAAACAGCCCCACAATCCTTCCTCTGTGCTCTTGCCAGCAAGTTTTTGTTACTTTCTGGTGCCTGATAGAAAAGTTCCTTTTAAGATAACCTATCAGCAAATGCTAATAGAAGTCACTGAGGAAACATATCAGTGGTTTCTAATTTTCTTAGAAAGACCATCTCCACCTACATCATAATTCCAAAGAACGTGCCCTGTTGGATATTACATAGAAACATAGAAACATGATGACAGAAAAAGACCACAAGGCCCATCTAGTCTGTCCTTCCATAACAACAACTACAACAGTCCACTTTTTACCTTTAGAGATCCTCTGTGTTGGTCCCATGCTTTTTTGAATTCAGTTACTGTCCTCATCTCTACCACCTCCACTGGGAGACTATTCCACGGATCCACTACTCTTTCCGTATTGTGTTGGTCTGGCAGTTTGGGAGGGGGATTATGAAGATGGATATAGGGCCAGCTTGTCCATTGTGTGAGAATGTTGTTCGCATAGGGACCTGCACTAACAACTTCTCACATATACTACAACACAGCTGCTAAAGTGAAGAAAAATGTTGCTCTTCACTTCAGTGGCTGGTGAGCTGGGTCTTCTCTTGCTTCCTCTAAAGTTGACCAGCAACAGTAATAATGGGTGATTTCAATTACCCCGGTATTGAATGGGTCAGTATCACAGCAGGACATGCTAGGGAGATAACGTTTCTAGATGAAATAAAGGACTGCTTCTTCAAGCAGCTGGTTCATGAACCGACCAGAGGGGAAGCCATTTTGGGCTTAGTCCTTAGTGGAACACCAGATCTGGTGCAAGAGATAAGGGTGTTTGGACCACTTGGCAATAGTGATCACATTTGATTTAATTAATGGAGGAGGGATGGTAAGGAAATCCACAGTACTACCATTAAACCCAAAGTGAAATAACTTGGTGTCACACACATCTACCTTGGACTAACAAACCCATCTCTCCGCCCCCTACAAATGGCACAAAACACCGCTTCCTGGATTATAACAGGATCTTCAAAGCATGACCACATCACCCCCATCTTTAACCATCTCCATTGGCTCCCCATTCACTCCCGCATTAAGAATAGTACACTATTAAACATCTTTAAAATCAAACAAAACCTCTCAGCAAACAGCCTGAAGACCCTCTTCACCAGTGATATAAGCACCATACCGAGGAGATGTCGCTCAGTGGATACGATCTCAACCCCCAGTGACTACACTAAGGCTAGTCAATCCACATGCGGAAAGACAGAGAGGTACATAGACGAAACCTAAAGGGATATAGCCCTGAAGTCCCACCTCCAGTCTGGCAGCATCCCTGTTGCCATGGAGGAGAGAGGTCACGTGACAGGAGAGCATCACCCTGGTGTGGCAGGAAGTGATCCTGTAACTAGGACCTGTCCTCCAGGTGATGTAAAACCCTCTCTCACCGAGGAAGTTTCTCCAGGGCCATGTGTCCATGAGGGAAGGGTTAGGACAGCCGTTAGAGTTGGTGATTCGATCATTTGGCATGCAGATAGCTGGGTGGCTGGTGGACATTAGGATCGCCTGGTAACCTGCCTGCCTAGTGCGAAGGTAGCGGACCTCACGCGCCACCTAGATAAGGTCTTAGATAGTGCTGGGCAGGAGTCTGCTGTCTTGGTACATGTCGGTACCAATGACACAGGAAAATGTGTTGGGAGGTTCTGGAGGCTAAATTTAGGCTTTTAGGTAGGAAGTTCAAATCCAGAACTTCCAGGGTAGCATTCTCCGAAGTGCTTCCTGTTCCACGCGCAGGACCCAAAAGGCATGGAAAGCTCTGGAGTCTCAATGCGTGGATGAGACAATGGTGCAGAGATGAGGGTTTTGGAATTGTTAGGAACTGGGGAACATTCTGGGGAAAGGAGGGGCTATTCCGAAGGGATGGGCTTCACCTTATCTGGGATGGAACCAAGCTGCTGACATTAACCTTTAAAAAGGAGATAGAGGAGCTTTTAAACTAGATAATAGGGGAAAGCCGACAGTCGCCCAAGAGTGCATGGTTCGGAAGAATGTATCCTTGAAGGATACTACCAAAAGCAGAGAGGTTCAAAAAAAGAGTAAAGTAAAGTAGCCCAAATGCCCTCTAGTATGGAGCAGACAGAGATTACAGATCCCAAATTACCCATGCCTACCAATAGCCAGATTAATATGAATAAAATACAGTCTCTAAAATGCTTGCATGCAAATGCTAGACGTCTAAAAAATAAGATGGGAGAGTTACAATATATAGCACTAAATGAGAGGTTAGATATGATTGGAATATCAGAGACATGGTGGAAGGAGGACAACCAGTGGGACACTGTGATACCTGGGTACAAACTATATCGTAATGATAGAGCTGATCAAATTGGTGGAGGGGTTGCGCTCTATGTTAGAGAGGGCATTGAGTCAGAAAGGATTAATGTTTTGCAGGAAACAAAATTTGCTGTAGAATTTCTATGAATTGCAATTCCATGTAAATTCCATGTGTATAACATGTTAAAACCCTTGGCCCAGTGTGCAGCGGCGGCCAAGAGAGCAAATAAAATGCCTGTATTATATTATAATGCCTGTATATCGTTCCATGGTGAGATCGCACCTTGAATATTGTGTACAATTCTGGTCGCCGTATCTTAAAAAGGATATACTATTGACCGCCTGGCCAGAATGAACAAAGGGATGATAAAATGCTCAAAGAAATCAAGGAAGCTAACAAAAGTTACAGCGCAGTAATAATAATGGGTGATTTCAAATACCCCGGTATAGACTGGGTCAGTGTCACAGCAGGACATGCTAGGGAGATAAAGTTCCTAGATGAAATAAATGACTGCTTCTTGGAGCAGCTGGTTCATGAACCGACCAGAGGGGAAGCCATATTAGACCTAGTCCTTAGTGGAACACCAGATCTAGTGCAAGAGATAAGGGTGTTGTGGCCACTTGGCAATAGTGATCATAGCATGATTCCATTTGATTTAGTTAGTGGAGGAGGGATAGTAAGAAAATCCACAGTACTACCTTTTAACTTTCAAAAGGGAGACTATGATAAAATGAGGAAAATAGTTAACAAAAAACTAAAAGGAGCAGTTGCAAAGGTTAAAGACTTACATCAAGCTTGGGAGTTGTTGAAAAATACTATCTTGGAAGCCCAGACCAGCTGTATTTCACGTTTTAAGAAAAGTGGAAGGAAGTCCAAAAAACTGCCAGCATGGTTTAAAGGTGAGGTCAGAGAGGCTGTTGTTGCCAAAAAAGCATCTTTCAGGAAATGGAAAAAAGAGCCAAACAACGAAAGCTGGAAACAGCACAAGCACTGGCAAGTCAAATGCAAGGCATTGATAAGCCAGGCAAAGAGAGAATTTGAGAAGAGGCTTGCTGCAAAAGCATAAATGCGAAATAAAGACTTTTTCAAGTACATTTGTAGCAAAAAACCTGTGAGAGAGTCAGTTGGTCCATTAGATGATAGAGGGGTTAAAGGAGCACTAAGAGACGACAAGGTAATAGTGGAAAGACTGAAAGAATTCTTTCCTTCGGTCTTTACTGAGGAAGATGTATGGATGTTACCCATGACTGAAGTGGTATTTAAAGGAGCGGAAGAATTGAAGGAAATATCGATACATCGGGAAGATGTATTACAACTATTAGATAAACTGAAGAGTAGCAAATCACCTGGGCTGGATGGTATACATCTAAGGGTGTTGAAAGAACTGAAATATGAGATTGCAGACCTGCTATTAGTAATCTGTGAACTATCATTAAAATCATCTGTAATACCTGAAGATTGGAGGATTTCCAATGTAACGCCAATTTTTAAAAAGGGTTCCAGGGGTGATCCAGGAAACTACAGACCAGTTAGCCTGATGTCAGTAGCGGGAAAAATGATAGAAACCATCATAAAGAACACAATTACTCAGCATGTAGATAGTCATGGCCTAATGGGAGACAGTCAACATGGCTTTAGACAAGGAAGATCTTGTTTTACTAATCTGTTATGTTTTTTGAAGGTGTGAATAAACAGGTGGACAAAGGTGAGTTGGTTGATATAGTGTATCTGGACTTTCAGAAAGCCTTTGACAAGGTCCCTCATCAGAGTCTTTTTGGCAAAACTAAAGAGTCATGGGATAGGAGGCAGTGTAGTATTGTGGATTAGCAACTGGTTAAAAGATAGAAAGCAGAGGGTAGGGCTAAATGGCCAATTTTCCCAATGGAGAAAGGTGAATAGTGGTGTACCCCAAGGATCTGTGCTGGGTCCGCTGCTTTTTGACATATTCATAAATGACCTGGAAAAGGGAATAACGAGTGAGGTTATCAAATTTGCAGATGACACAAAACTATTTAAAGTTGTTAAAACCCAAACGGATTGTGGAAAATTGCAAGAGGATCTTGATAAATTGGAAAAATGGGCATCAAAATGGCAGATGAAATTTAATGTGGACAAGTTTTATTTATTTATTTATTGAACGGTTTTATATACCGCCTTTCAGAAAAATCAAATCAAGTTATGCACCTAGGGAAGAACAACCCAAACTATGCTTATACAATGCAAGGATCCACATTAGGAACCACCACCCATGAAAAAGATTTAGGCGTCATTGTGTATAACATGTTAAAACCCTTGGCCCAGTGTGCAGCGGCGGCCAAGAGAGCAAATAGAATGCCTGTATTATATTATAATGCCTGTATATCGTTCCATGGTGAGATCGCACCTTGAATATTGTGTACAATTCTGGTCGCCGTATCTTAAAAAGGATATAGCGTTATAAGAAAAGGTTCAGAGAAGAGCCACAAAAATGGTAAAAGGGATGGAAAGATACTCCTATGAAGAATGGCTAAAAAGGTTAGGGCTCTTTAACCTGGAAAAGAGACGGCTGAAGGGAGATATGATAGAAGTCTATAAATTAATGTACGGAGTTGAACGGGTAAACGTAGATCGATTGTTTACATTATCAGAATATAGAAAGACTAGGGGACATGCAATGAAGCTATAGGGTAAACTATTTAAGACTAATAAAAAAATATATTTTTTCACTCAACGCATAATCAAACTCTGGAATTTGTTACCGTAGGATGTAGTAAAGGCTGTTAGTGTAGCTGGGTTTAAAAAAGGTTTGGGCAAGTTCTTGGAGGAAAGGTCCATAAACCATTATTAAGAAGGGACCCAGGATATCAATGTTTGACCCAGTACAAGCATTGTGGAGCCTGTGTCTTTTGGGGAAACTTCTAGGTACGTGTGACCTAGATTGGCCACTGTTGGAAACAGGATACTGGGCTTGATGGACCTTGGTCTGACCCAGTATGGCATATCTTATGTTCTTAAGGGCTTTTTCCCTGGCAGCTCCCGCCTTATGGAACTCTCTCTCCCAGACCACCTAAGAGAAACTTCAGATATCAGGGATTTTCGGAAGATAATTAAAACCACAAGCTATATCGAGCACTATCGAGACACTATATAACTTGGTATCAAGATACAGTCAATTGTTTCACAAAGGCTACCTCTCATCTGCTCCCCACCATCCTTTCATCCCTCCCCTTGCAACCTGCCCCATATCCTGCCCTTCCTCCCCCTACCTTCCATATCACTAATTGTACCTAGTTCCTCGAATTTGTCTCCTAGCTTAGCTCAGCAACCACCCTCTATATAGCACAGTTTTTGTTTTTGTATATAGTTACATTGCAATAATACCCATATGGGGGGAGGAGTGGCTCAGTGGTTGGGACAGGTTACCTCAGGCCAGAGGGCCAGGGGCTCAATTCCCACATGGGGACAAGCAATCTCAGGCCAGAGGGACTGGGGTCTCCAGGGCCATGGCCACCTCCTCATGGCCTTGGGCAAACCACCCGTCTCTCCATTGCCTCAGGTACACTTAGATTGGGAGCCCTTCAGGGACAAGGGAATAAACAGTACCTGTTAGCATACATGTAAACCACACTGATTCTAAAGAGCACAGTATAAAAAATAAATAAAACATGTCTACATTGTATAGAACTTCAATTGCAATATCCCCATGTATGACTTCCCCTCCCTCACTTAATGATCCACTGTTGTTATAATGTAAAACATACCTAGTCCCTCAGTTTGTCTCCCACAGAGCTCAACAACCTCTCTGTGTTTAGCAGTTTATATTTGTATATAGTTATATTGCAATAACCCTATATGTCTACAATGTATAGAGCTTCTTTGCAGTATTCCCCTGCATGCTCTCCCACCCTCATTTAATATAACACCTTTGTTTTACTGTAAACCTCTTTGATTTAAGGATAAAGCAGTATAGAAATCCTTTTAAATAAGTAAATTAAATAACTTTTAACTTTCAAAAGAGAGACTATGATAAAATGAGGAAAATAGTTAAGAAAAAACTAAAAGGAACAGTTCAAAGGTTAAAGACTTACATCAAGCTTGGGTATTGTTTAAAAATACAATCTTGGAAGCCCAGACCAGCTGTATTCCATGCTTTAAGAAAAGTGGAAGTAAGTCCAAAAAACTGCCAGCATGGTTTAAAGGTGAGGTCAGAGAGTCAGGTATTGCCAAAAAAAAAGCATCTTTCAGGAAATGGAAAAGAGAGCCAAATGACGAAAACAGGAAACAGCACAAACACTGGCAAGCTTTGTTGCTTAGGAGGAGCTTGCTCCGTTACACTACCATGCCAAACTGATGACATCACTGACTCAGATCCATAAAAGGGAACACCCAGTTGAGGCATCATGTCGAAGAAGCATGTCCTGTCCATTTATGCACCCATTCACGTACCCTGTTTTGTATTTTGTAAATAGGCCTGTTACAATGTCGTTGATGATTTCTGTTGTTAACCATAGAAGACACACTGTCTAGCAAAGATAAGTAGGTATTGGCATGTAATTATTTTTGGTTTCCATTATTCCATCTGCAAGTAGCTTTGATAGGGAATTCTTGATAGTTTACTTGGTAAATGCTCTCTGCATGAGCAGTGCCGGCCTCAGAGTTCCTTCAAAGTATTGGGGCTCTAGGCAAACCCTAAGCCTTATTACTAACCCCGTCCTCCCCCTCGGCTGTCAAAATCTATACTTTAGCTTTGAATGCCCTGTTCTTGGCTATCCCCCCAGAGGTTTCTGCCCTAGGCAGCTGCCTTGTTTGCCTAGTGGTTGGGCCAGCCCTCTTTGTGAAACAAAATAAAATTGTACAGGCTACTGTTGTTTATGACAGTTTTGTAACTTAATCCTGGATTTCTGATAGTGGCATACAGATTATAGAGGCATTTTTTCTAAGCCCCACACTAGTAAAGCAGGTTTGGGCTACATTACTAACTCTGGGCGCTGTGCTAGATGCAGGGGAGCGGAGCTTGCTGTATTAATACCACAAAAGGGAGCAACTACCATCACCCATTGGGCTGGTAGTAGTGACTTTCCGCCAGCAACAGAAGCTTTCAAGGCCCACGCTAGCGGTGCCATGGTGCCCACACTCCGCCCAGATGTGGTCAGTACAGGGCCCCGCACTACTTTATGGTGTGGTGCCAAAACCACACGCTGCCCCCATGCTACCCAGGTCACACGCTTTAGTAAACATGCCCCTTCAATCTTCAGTGTCCACAGGGATTCATATATGAATCTTGTCCTAGGGGTGTTGTCCATGGTGTTGATGTGCTGATATTAATTAACAGTAAGCCGTCATACTCTTTAATCACTGTTGCTACTGTTCCAGGATGTGAAATATTATTAATTTCATTTGGTTTATGGGGAATTTGTTTATTGTTCCCCACAGTCACAGTGTGATGATTTAATGCCTTTGAGAAATGTGAATCTTGGCATATTGCGATCTTCAGATTTACGATTTTGTGAGATTTTGACCTATCAATGGAATTTTCATCTTTGCATCTCAAAATGATTTTTCTCGAAGTAAATGTGATCTCTTGGTCCTTTGCAGTTGATTATATCTGCAAAACATAAAGGCAAATTTTGGGAGCGCCTGGAGATAGGAATTGAGACATCAAGTTTGGGAGTTACACAATTCCTATGGTAGTTTAACAAAGGCTCTGCCAAACATGGGCCCTTTACAGATGGATAGTGCATTCTGTTGGCCAACACAAAGAGTTGGTGGATTCATTTTACAAATCTACATGTGGAAAAAATCAGTGGAGGCAATGTGACAACTTAAGTGCAAATAAGCAAACTGAGCAAATTTAAGAATTTTTGTTCACTCCTTTTCCAGTAGAGACTCAAGTTACTTATGTACTTTGGTATCTCGCAAACTTATGGGGAGTATTTTCAAAGCTCTATTCATGATTTAGATGTCTGAACATGAGTATTCAGATGTGCAAATCTCAGAGATGTGTGTGAACCCATTTTAGAAATCAAGTATATCGATGTTCACAGCGCAAGGACAAACTTACATTCCCACCGCAAACGTAACCACAGCTTTCCCATTGTTACTAACTTTTTGCTAATTTCTGTAAATAGTTTGAGTATGTTATCTGGTTAACAGACCATATACTCCATGTAGATAGTTCTCCCATGTTTATCCAAGTTTATACTCCTGTTATATGTAACACCAAACAGCTTGTTGTTCTGGTCTTTGTTTCGTTCTCTGTGAACCGCGCTGATCCCGAATAGCTCGGTATATAAGAAATTTAAATAAATAAATAAATAAATCTATATAGCACAGGGGCAGGGAGGAGGCGTGGTTTGGGTAGAGCAAGGGAGATGCATGTTTTGGTGCAATTTCAGATTGACACAAGTACGTCTGGTCCTGGTTGCTGAGGCGTCCATGTCTATACTTGCTCCTAAACACAAATAAGGTGCAAAAAAGTGCTTGATTCGTGGCTGCAATGCTTCCAGGGGGAAGAGTATAATACACTTCCATTGCCATGGTTAATATTTCCAGGCCGATGAAACTTGCATGTAAATAGAATCTCCAAACATATTACAGGCCTGCCGCTGCACACCTGAGAATCTGAAATAGCCAGTCGGGACGTGCAAGTCTCATAGCATAGTCACACTCCCCCCACCCCCTTTCTGAGATTCCCTGGCCGGTACATCCATGTACCCGATTCCGAGGCCGTGCAATTTGGGGATTTCCACACTTGTAAATGGCCTGTGCTTGGGCATGTACCCAGCCCTGCAATCTGTACGGGACCCATCTCCATAACCGATTACCGGGACGTGCATTTTTCAGGGTGGAGATGGAGCAGTTTCAAAAGGCACTTATACAGGCCTCTCTTCACTGCTGGCTGCCTCTTCTAAAATCCCACTTTATATGTATAAACATTGCCAAGTAACTATAGAGGCTGCTAAATTAGCCGGCTGCACAGAGTGTAACTAGGAGTGGAGGAGTTACTGTAGAGCAGCAGGCTAGAAGCAGGGAAATCAGGGTTTGAATCCCACAGTCAATGCTGCTGGCTATTCCCGGGGGGCCTGCTCTGATGCTAACCCGTTGTCTCTGTTACATCTAGGCCCGTGTTTAGTTTCGATCGATGTATGGTTCCTGGAGTAATACTTTGCATTTACCAGTGTATTTGTGCATTTTCCACTTGTTTTTTTGTTGTTGCTGTTGTTGTTTGCTGATCTAATTCTTTGAAGAATTCTTCTCATCTTTTGCAAATTCTGTTGCTTCCTTTCTTGGTGCACTGGTGATTTCTCACTCGTTCCTTCTGTTCATCAGAATGTTTGTCCAAGTTTGATGATGGCGTCTGAATCTGGACGTTTACCTTCATGCTTCTACACTTTTTGTGTAGTTATTAGTATCTTTGTATATATAATTATTTTTATTTATTTTTTTATTTGTAAACTTTTATATACCGCCCCTTCCAAAGATCCGGGGCGGTTTACAATGAACAACAGTTAACATACATTGAACTTCTGAACTTTATAACATTACAAGAACAGTTGAACATAACTGAGCATTAACTATATACATTACTGTGGCTATTTATTATAACTATTATTTACATAATCCTTTTCTAGAAGTTCTAGTTCTCCTTTGGCTCAAGGAACGTACAGTCTCAGCATGCACTAGTTCTTATATATGACTCATGGGCATTGAGGAGTTTTCTTGTTCATACACCCAGTTTTTCATGATCACTGTCAGTCCACCATGTCAAAGCTGCATGAGAGTACAGGAATTGCCAGCAGATTGCCTTTTAATCTCCTGTAATATTCTTTTCTGATGTTCGGTTTTCGTAATTTATGCCTGACTGTTGCTCCTTCCTCTACTCCTAGATATTTATATAAAAAGTGCAATGTGTGCCATTGAGTCAGTCCTGACCTAGAGGCTCCTGGGGTGTTTTGGTAGTGTCACTGGAGGTACATTGCCAGGCAAGTCACTTAACCCTCCATTGCCAGGCAATGTAGGGTTAAGTGACTTGCCAAAGGTGTGTTAGTAGGAATTGAATCCTGGTTACTTTGTTATTAAGCCAGTGTTCTAACCACTAGGCTACTCCTCCACTCCTTCTGCTACTCCTAGATATTTATATAAGCCTTGTTCAATTTCCTGGATTTCACAGTCATCAGTAAGAAAGATATTTTCAGTTTTACTCGATTTTTCTCTAAATAATATTGCCTTAGCACATTTCTTTCTGACAACTCATGTAGGGGAGAAGCTGTGTTCACAGTGAGCTCCTGCAGCCGAAATAAAAAAATATGTCTTTTTGTGTTCAGGTCCTAGTCCTCAGTTTTAACTGGCATTTCTTTCTTTTATTTATTGTTTTATTTTACCTGCTTGTTGAAAGACTGCAACCTTTCCCTTCCCTGAGTACTACAAGCAGCCTCTCAGTCTTCATTTGCAATTTAAGCTGGACTTAGAGTGGAGTAGCCTAGTAGCAGCAGTCTGGTAACTAAAGAGACAAAGGTTTGAATCCCACTGGCTTTCTCCTCGTGGCCTTGGGTGAGGCAGATAATCTTCCACTGCCTCATATACAAACTTAGATTATAAACCCTCTGGGGACAGAAAAGTGCCTACCTGTAACTTGCCCTGAGCTACTATTGGAAAGACATGAGTGAAATACTAATATTGTCTCCTGGACAGCAAGGCAAAATCTCCAGTGACCTGCTTGAGCAGAATGGAGCTTTTCACAGTCTTGAATCTTATGAGAAGTGGGACTTCAAGAACCACCTAGGGCAGAGGAGAAGGAGTGTTTCCCAGGCTATGTGTGTGAGGAGGTGCCTAAGAGACATCATAGATTTTTCTAACCCTTGTTTTGGTAAATTCTGGTGTTTCATCTTTCAAAAACAAAAAATCCACCAGCTCAAACAAGAACAGCAGGATGTGTTTTACTAAATTGGTAGGGAGCGGCTTAGTCAGTCTTAGTTATTGACATGTACATACACAGAGATGTAATACTTGTTTATTTTTTGTTGTTGTTTTTTTAATAATGGAGAACTACATCTCCAGACATGCAAGGTGTTAAACCCAGACCTGTATCAGCCAGTCTGCTTGGACAGTGAGATACATAAAAGATCACCTTCTCCCCCATATAGATCTATTTTAAGAGATTGTCAAAGACTGGGTTCCTGTTTGGAACTCAAGGAAACCTATCTGTAGGTAGCCAGTGTGAAGCAACAGGATATGGAAGCCAACTAGTACATAATACTTCAAATGCTAATTGTCTTAGGCTAAATCTTCAATCCCCCTCTCTGAGAACAGAGACATTGGCCGATCCCTTCATTTTCCTATGAGGCCCCTCTAAGAGCAGTGGAATGGACGTCTTGATGTAGGCAATGAGTTTGCTTAGTGGAATCCGCTCTGCTGTGATATCACAAAGCCCAATGAGAGCAGACTAACAGCAGCTGGGCACAGTGGCTTGTGCCTGTAATCCTTGCTCCTGGGGAAACTGAGGCTGGTGGAGGATTGAGTCTGGGATCTTCTGCACAGTGTCAAGCTATGTTGAGCAGGTGTCCACACTAAGCTAGACAACAACATGGGGTTTCTGGGGGAACCTGGGAACAGCGGGTTGCTTAAAGAGAGGTGAACCAGCCCAAGCACTGCATCTCATTTTCAGTTCTGAAGCTTCACCTCCTGCATTTTTCTCTTTGCATCCCTGGATTTTGTCCACCGCCTACTGGTGGCTCTGAGGATTACCTGGATTGGAGACAAGGAGAGGCAGCAGGATTCCTGCAGGGGTCTCCTCAATGCAGCAGAAGAAATTAGAGGTTGCAGGATTGTAATTCTAAACAAAATATAATTGATGAAAAACAGCCCCACAATCCTTCCACTGTGTTCTTAAGTGTCAGCAATTTTTTGTTGCTTCCTGGTGGAAAGGTTTCTCCTGAGATAAGAAGCAATGGAAGTCACTACGTAAAGATATCAGTGGTTTCCACCTTTCTTAGCAAGACCATCTCCAGCTACATCACAATTCCAAAGAACATGTTGTGTTGGATATTGTGTTGGTCTAGAAGCTTGGGAAGGTGATTGTACAGATGGGTCATTGTGTTTTGCATTTTATGGGGCTCATGTCTGTATTATTCCACTGAGACTACCACTAAGCTACATAAAATCTTCCAGTCCTGCCCACTTGAACCTTGCAGAACAAAGACAGTACAGCTGGCTAGCAGAAGCCTCACTGAAGGGGCCACAAAAATTGCCAACGACTCTTGCGGAAGGAAGCTGCCAACAGCACTAAAAAAGGGATTTTATTTATTTATTTTATTTACATTCTCTTATATACCGTGTTATTCTGCATCAGTACGGTTTACATTGAACAAACTGAAATTACATTGAACAGGGCATTATAACTTGGAGATAACTATTTTACAGGGAACATGTGCTATGGAGGGTTAAGTGGCTTGCCCAAGACCATGTGGTGTGCTCCCTCCTGATAAAAAACCCAAAAACTCCCTTGGTCAGGATAAGCCCGACAACTACCGACCAGTGTCCAGCATCCCTTTTCTGGGAAAATTTATATAACAGACATCTGCTTTCAACTCAGTGATCGGTTAAAAGAAAGAAACTGGCCAGACCCATGTCAATCTGGCTTCAGAACAGAGTCAGTTCTTGTATCCCCCTGCTTGATGACCTCCATAAAACTGTTTAAAGGGATCTAGTTCGATACTAGTGCTGCTGGTTTCTCTGCAGCATTTGACACTGTGGATCACGATATCATGTTTGCACAGCTGGAGGAAACAAGCATCGGTGGTACGGTATTTGCATGACACAAATCCTATCTGTCAGACAGGCAACAGTCATTTCTGTTCAACAATACCACATCATTACCTTAACATCGAACTGTGCAAACCACAAGGATCCACCTTGTCACTTATCATATGTTAATATTTACCTCCACTCTTCAGCTGAACTGTTTCTGGTGACAAAGAGCTACTCATACCCTTGGAGCAGGGAGGGACAGATCTGTTTATCATGCCGGCGAGAAGGCTTAAGGGGCGCATTTTAGCTGTCTGTCATTGCCTGCCCCCACTGAGAGAAGAAAAAGTGCCGGCGGCAGGCAACGTCAGACAGCTAAAATGTGTCCCTTAAGCTTTTGTGTCCCGTGCGGCTGCACCGCTCGCACAGGGCTAGGTATGGGCCTGAGCATTGTACAGACACATGTAGATAAAGTTTATAATCTAGTCAAGACAATCAACACAGTAGCTGTAGACATAGAATACATCTAGAGGGAATGGTAAAGAAACACAAAGGAGATTAGCAACTTGCCCAAGGAGCAAGAAAAGCTTGTGAGAATTGAACTCTGGTTTCTTTACTACCAAGCCAGCAATTCAACCAGAAGACGACTCCTCTACTTTAAAGTAAAATTAATAAATCCCTTTAAATAAGGAAAGAACTTGTGAATGTACTGCTAAAGGCTTTGAACAGACTGTTTTCTATATTTGTGGTATCTAAGCAATTAAAAAAATGCAATTTCTGCTGTGGTATCATAATCTGATGTTTTCAAAGCTTCCATTGCATGAGATGTGCCAGAAAAAGAAACCAGGGGAGGTGCTTGGTCAATGGCTGCCAAACTTGGGTCTGCACAACAAATGGGGTCACATCATCTTGGACGAGTTGACAGAAGCATGGCTATTTCTCCTTCTCTCTGGAGTTATATTGTGACCTGTGCCAAGTAGTGACAACCACCAGTCTGCATGTGGCCTGTGAGGCAGTTGGAATTCACTGGTCCTTGCCCCTCCTGGGTAAACTTCCTGTTGGACTGGAAGCCCCTGTGGAGTACTGGGGTCTGTGAGCACACACTGTACACTGACACAAGGGAGCCTGTGCTGCTGCTGAAGTTGACCCTCCTGTCAGTGCTGCCTTCCTGCTTGAGATGAGTGGAGGGACGGGAAGGAAGCCGGAGATCTGCTGTGTTGATTTCATCATCGTCGGGGGTAATGTGAAATTTCATTTCTTAAAATGAGGTCATATGGGATGACAGTTTGAAAAACACTGTATGAAGTAGTCCCAGAGGTCATATATGGCAGAGGCTTTGGAGGGAAAAGTGTCTTTTTGAATCCGCAAACACCTGGGACAGTGGGGAGTGAGGAGCTAAACAAGACTGCAGCAATTGAGAAAGCAAGGGTATAGTGTAACGGGCTAGCTTCAGTACAGCCACTAGAAGGAAAGGGAGGAATATTCTCTTGTGAAAAGTGAAGCAGCCTGCAGTCTTGAAACTTAGAAGTTTTGGGAGCTGAGAAGCCACATTGGTCCTAGGATAGAGGCAAAGTAAAGGGTCCAGTAGAAGGCAGCCTATGTGTGTGACGAAGTGCCTAAGAGAAATCATAGATTTTTCTAACCTTTAATAAATTGTGGCTTTCATCTACACCTACAGGCATGCAAGGGGTTAAAACCAGACCTGGATCAGCCAGTCTGCTTAGATAGGAAGATACATAAAATATCAGTCCCTGAGATTGTCAAATACTGAGCTCCTGTTTAGAAGGCAAACAAACATTTCTGTAGGTAGCCAGTGTGAGGAAGCAGGACTATGGCAGCCAACAATTACATAATACTAATACTCTTGAACCTAAAACTTCAATACCACTACCCCAAAACATAGACATTGGCCATTCCCCCCGCCCCCCTTTTCCTATGAGCCCCCTGTAAGAGCAGTGGAATGGACGTCTTGATGTAGGCAATGAGTTTGCTCAGCTGCAGCGGAGCAGTGTGGAATCGGCTGGGCTGTGATGTCACAAAGAGACAGAGCTTTAGCCCAATGAGAGCAAGCTGACAGCAGCTGGGCACAGTGGCGTGTGCCTGTAATCCTTGCTCCTAGGGAAGCTGAGGCTGGTGGATGGTTTGAGTCTGGGGTGTTCTGCACTGTGTCAAACTATGTTGAGCAGGTGTCCACACTAAGCTGGGCATCAACATGGGGTTTCTAGGGGAGCCTAGAAACACCAGGTTGTGTAAAGAGGGGTGAACAGGCCCAGGCTGGGAACAGAGCAGGTCAAAGCCCCCATGTTCAGCAGTGGTGGGATTGCACTTGTGAATAGTTGGCAAAGTGCAGCCTGGGTAAGACAGCAAGACCCAGTCTCTTTCCTTTAAGGAAAGAAAAGTTTAGCAGACATTTCTTTGAAAACCCGCTTTGACCAAAATTTTGCTTAATGAGACACAAAGGATTGGTTCTGCTAAAGCTCCTATAAAGAAAATCAATGGGGTTAAAGAGACACAACTATAACAAACATTAACATATTTTTTCTAAAAAAATTGTTTTTGAAAAGTGCTTAAGAAAGTGCACATAAAAGGTACTTTTGAAAAGAATAGAAAACAGCTCAATTTTCAGTTTTGTTCTTTATTTGAGTGTAGAATATGGTAGTCAAGGGGGCAAAAGATTAGCCTGAGAAAGGACAAAACTCTTCTCCCATTGCATATAATACTTCTAGGAATACATTTGATTTTCAGTTTTGAAACTTCAACTCGTATATTTTTCTCTTTGTATCACTCGATTTTGTCCACCACCTACTGGTGGCTCTGAGGATTACCTGGATTGGAGACATGCAAAGGCAGCTGAATTCCTGCAGGGGTCTCATCAATGCAGCAGAAGAAATTTGAGATTTCAGACCTGCAATTATAAATATGCATAGTAAATGACTGTGGAGTGGAGGAGTAGCCTAGTGGTTAGAACACTGGATTGGTAACCAAGTAACCAGGGTTCAATTCCCACTAGTACTCCTTGTGGGCTTTGGCAAATCACTTAACCCTCCATTGCTTCAGAAGAAAGGCCTGGCAATCTACTTCCAGTCACACTGTCAAGAAAACCCAGCAGCTTCTGGATTGCCAGGAGTCAGCACTGACTCAAAGACACACACATTGAATTTGAAATGACTGCAAATAAAGACCAGTATGGTCCATCTAGTCTGTCCAGTAAGGCAGCTAGAGTAGGTGTACCCACCAATCTATGCAAGTCACTCCACTTTTTTTGTTGAAGTATAAAAAAATAGTTACATTTATTTTGATTTTATCTTCTTGCTATAAAGGGATCCACTGCGCTTTCCCATGGCATTTTGAATTCCGACACTGTATTTGCCCCACCACCTCTGTCGGGAGGGCATTCTAAACATCTACCACACTTTCAGTGAAAAAGTATTTCCTGACTTTGCTCTTAAGTTTATGTCATTGCAGCTTCATTTAATGCCCTGTAGTTTTACAGCTTCCCCTTCGTTGAAAAAAGTTTGTTGGTTCATAAATACCCTTTAAGTATTTAAATGTCTATGATATCATGTCTCCCCTGTCCCTCCTCTCCTCTCCGGTATACATATTTAGGTCTTTCTTCTCATATGTCTTCTGGTGCAGGCTGCAAATCATTTTGATCAACTTCCTCTAACCATTTCAAGTCTTTTAATTTATTTAACATTATTTATTCCACCTTTTCCTTAAATCAAGATGCTTTACATAGAACTCTAACTCTCCACATTGTAACAAAGTGGTTTATATCCAACTCTATTATAACATCACAGAGGGGCTGGATTTTCAGAACATTTTCTAAACTATAGAAAGAAAAGAAAATATAATTGAGGAAAAACAGTCCCACAATCCTTCCACTGTGTTCTTAAGTGCCAGCAAGTTTTTGCTGTTTTCCTGGTGGAAACATTCTCTCTTTAGGTAACCTATCAGCAAATGCTTATGGAAGTCTCTACAGAAAAATATCAGTGGTTTCCCCATTTCTTAGCATGGCCATTTCCACCTACATCACAATTCCAAAAAACATATCATGTTGGGAGGGTGATTGTGCAGATGGGTCATTGTGTTCTGTATTTTATGGGGCTCATGCCTGTGTTATTCCACTGAGACTACTACTAAGCTTCTCCATAAAATCTTCAAATCTTCCTCCTTGACCCTTGCAGAGCAAAGACTATGCAGCTGGCTAGCAGAAGCCTCATTGAAGGGGCCACAAAAATTGCCTATGACTCTCTTGTGGAATGAAGCTGCCAACAGCACTAAAAAAGGGATGCGGTGTGCCCTCTCCTGAAAAAAAACTCTCTTGGCCAGGTCAAGCCCGACAACTACTGACCAATATTGAGCATCCCTTTTCTGCTTTCAACTCAGTGATTGGCTAAAAGAAAGAAACTGGCCAGACCCATGTCAATCTGGCTTCAGAACAGAGTCAGTTCTTGTATCCCCCTGCTTGATGACCTCCATAAAACTGTTTCAAGGGATCTAGTTCGATACTTGCGCTGCTGGTTTCTCTGCAGCATTTGACACTGTGGATCACGATATCATGTTTGCACAGCTGGAGGAAACAAGCATCGGTGGTACGGTATTTGCATGACACAAATCCTATCTGTCAGACAGGCAACAGTTATTTCTGTTCAACAATACCACATCATTACCTTAACATCGAACTGTGCAAACCACAAGGATCCACCTTGTCACTTATCATATGTTAATATTTACCTCCACTCTTCAGCTGAACTGTTTCTGGTGACAAAGAGCTACTCATACCCTTGGAGCAGGGAGGGACAGATCTGTTTATCATGCCGGCGAGAAGGCTTAAGGGGCGCATTTTAGCTGTCTGTCATTGCCTGCCCCCACTGAGAGAAGAAAAAGTGCCGGCGGCAGGCAACATCAGACAGCTAAAATGCGGCCCTTAAGCTTTTGCATCCCGTGCGGCTGCACCGCTCGCACAGGGCTAGGTATGGGCCTGAGCATTGTACAGACACATGTAGATAAAGTTTATAATCTAGTCAAGACAATCAACACAGTAGCTGTAGACATAGAATACATCTAGAGGGAATGGTAAAGAAACACAAAGGAGATTAGTAACTTGCCCAAGGAAGCAAGAAAAGCTTGTGGGAATTGAACACTGGTTTCTTTACTACCAAGCCAGCAATTCAACCAGAAGACGACTCCTCTACTTTAAAGTAAAGTTAATAAATCCCATTAAATAAGGAAAGAACTTCTGAATGTACAGCTAAAGGCTTTGAACAGACTGTTTTCTATATTTGTGGTATCTAAGCAATTAAAAAAATGCAATTTCTGCTGTGCTATCATAATCTGATGTTTTCAAAGCTTCCATTGCATGAGATGTGCCAGAAAAAGAAACCAGGGGAGGTGCTTGGTCAATGGCTGCCAAACTTGGGTCTGCACAACAAATGGGGTCACATCATCTTGGACGAGTTGACAGAAGCATGGCTATTTCTCCTTCTCTCTGGAGTTATATTGTGACCTGTGCCAAGTAGTGACAACCACCAGTCTGCATGTGGCCTGTGAGGCAGTTGGAATTCACCGGTCCTTGCCCCTCCTGGGTAAACTTCCTGTTGGACTGGAAGCCCCTGTGGAGTACTGGGGTCTGTGAGCACACACTGTACACTGACACAAGGGAGCCTGTGCTGCTGCTGAAGTTGACCCTCCTGTCAGTGCTGCCTTCCTGCTTGAGATGAGTGGAGGGACGGGAAGGAAGCCGGAGATCTGCTGTGTTGATTTCATCATCATCGGGGGTAATGTGAAATTTCATTTCTTAAAATGAGGTCATATGGGATGACAGTTTGAAAAACACTGTATGAAGTGGTCCCAGAGGTCATATATGTCAGAGGCGTTGGAGGGAAAAGTGTCTTTTTGAATCCGCAAACACCTGGGTCAGTGGGGAGTGAGGAGCTAAACAAGACTGCAGCAATTGAGAAAGCAGGGGTATAGTGTAACAGGCTTGCTTCAGTACAGCCACTAGAAGGAAAGGGAGGAATATTCTCTTGTGAAAAGTGAAGCAGCCTGCAGTCTTGAAACTTAGAAGTTTTGGGAGCTGAGAAGCCACATTGGTCCTAGGATAGAGGCAAAGTAAATGGTCCAGTAGAAGGCAGCCTATGGGTGTGAGGAAGTGCCTAAGAGAAATCATAGATTTTTCTAACCTTTAATAAATTGTGGCTTTCATCTACACCTACAGGCATGCAAGGGGTTAAAACCAGACCTGGATCAGCCAGTCTGCTTAGATAGGAAGATACATAAAATATCAGTCCCTGAGATTGTCAAATACTGAGCTCCTGTTTAGAAGGCAAACAAACATTTCTGTAGGTAGCCAGTGTGAGGAAGCAGGACTATGGCAGCCAACAATTACATAATACTAATACTCTTGAACCTAAAACTTCAATACCACTACCCCAAAACATAGACATTGGCCATTCCCCCCGCCCCCCTTTTCCTATGAGCCCCCTGTAAGAGCAGTGGAATGGACGTCTTGATGTAGAGGCAATGAGTTTGCTCAACTGCAGCGGAGCAGTGTGGAATCGGCTGGGCTGTGATGTCACAAAGAGACAGAGCTTTAGCCCAATGAGAGCAAACTGATAGCAGCTGGGCACAGTGGCGTGTGCCTGTAATCCTTGCTCCTGGGGAAGCTGAGGCTGGTGGATGGTTTGAGTCTGGGGTCTTCTGCACTGTGTCAAACTATGTTAAGCAGGTGTCCACACTAAGCTGGGCATCAACATGGAGTTTCTAGGGGAGCCTAGAAGCACCAGGTTGTGTAAAGAGGGGTGAACCGGCCCAGGCTGGGAACAGAGCAGGTCAAAGCCCCCATGTTCAGCAGTGGTGGGATTGCACTTGTGAATAGTTGGCAAAGTGCAGCCTGGGTAAGACAGCAAGACCCAGTCTCTTTCTTTTAAGGAAAGAAAAGTTTAGCAGACATTTCTTTGAAAACCCGCTTTGACCAAAATTTTGCTTAATGAGGCACAAAGGATTGGTTCTGCTAAAGCTCCTATAAAGAAAATCAATGGGGTTAAAGAGACACAACTATAACAAACATTAGCATCTTTTTTCTAAAACAATTGTTTTTGAAAAGTGCTTAAGAAATTCAGATAAAAGGTACTTTTGAAAAGAATAGAAAACAGCTCAATTTTCAGTTTTGTTCTTTATTTGAGTGTTGAATGTGGTAGTCAAGGGGGCAAAAGATTAGCCTGAGAAAGGACAAAACTCTTCTCCCATTGCATATAATACTTCTAGGAATACATTTGATTTTCAGTTTTGAAACTTCACCTCGTATATTTTTCTCTTTGTATCACTCGATTTTGTCCACCACCTACTGGTGGCTCTGAGGATTACCTGGATTGGAGACATGCAAAGGCAGCTGGATTCCTGCAGGGGTCTCATCAATGCAGCAGAAGAAATTTGAGATTGCAGGCCTGCAATTATAAATATGCATAGTAAATGACTGTGGAGTGGAGGAGTAGCCTAGTGGTTAGTACACTGGATTGGTAACCAAGTAACCAGAGTTCAATTCCCACTAGCACTCCTTGTGGGCTTTGGCAAATCACTTAACCCTCCATTGCTTCAGAAGAAAGGCCTGGCAATCTACTTCCAATCACACTGTCAAGAAAACTCAGCAGCTTCTGGATTGCCAGGTGTCAGCACTGACTCAAAGGCACACACATTGAATTTGAAATTACTGCAGATAAAGACCAGTATGGTCCATCTAGTCTGTCCAGTAAGGCAGCTAGAGTAGGCATACCCACCAATCTATGCAAGTCACTCCTCTTTTTTTGTTGAAGTATAAAAAAATAGTTACATTTATTTTGATTTTATCTTCTTGCTATAAAGGGATCCACTGCGCTTTCCCATGCCATTTTGAATTCCGACACTGTATTTGCCCCCACCACCTCTGTCGGGAGGGCATTCTAAACATCTACCACACTTTCAGTGAAAAAGTATTTCCTGACGTTGCTCATAAGTTTGTCATTGCAACTTCATTTAATGCCCTGTAGTTTTTCAGCTTCCCCTACGTTGAAAAAAGTTTGTTGGTTCATAAATACCCTTTAAGTATTTAAATGTCTATGATATCATGTCTCCCCTGTCCCTCCTCTCCTCTCCGGTATACATATTTCGGTCTTTCTTCTCATATGTCTTCTGGTGCAGGCTCCAAATCATTTTGATCAACTTCCTCTAACCATTTCAAGTCTTTTAATTTATTTAACATTATTTATTCCACCTTTTCCTTAAATCAAGATGCTTTACATAGAACTCTAACTCTCCACATTGTAACAAAGTGGTTTATATCCAACTCTATTATAACATCACAGAGGGGCTGGATTTTCAGAACATTTTCTAAACTATAGAAAGAAAAGAAAATATAATTGAGGAAAAACAGTCCCACAATCCTTCCACTGTGTTCTTAAGTGCCAGCAAGTTTTTGTTGTTTTCCTTGTGGAAACATTCTCTCTTTAGGTAACCTTTCAGCAAATGCTTATGGAAGTCTCTATGGAAAAATATCAGTGGTTTCCCCGTTTCTTAGCATGACCATTTCCACCTACATCACAATTCCAAAAAACATATCATGTTGGGAGGGTGATTGTGCAGATGGGTCATTGTGTTCTGTATTTTATGGGGCTCATGCCTGTGTTATTCCACTGAGACTACTACTAAGCTTCTCCATAAAATCTTCAAATCTTCCCCCTTGACCCTTGCAGAGCAAAGACTATGCAGCTGGCTAGCAGAAGCCTCATTGAAGGGGCCACAAAAATTGCCTATGACTCTCTTGTGGAATGAAGCTGCCAACAGCACTAAAAAAGGGATGCGGTGTGCCCTCTCCTGAAAAAAAACTCTCTTGGCCAGGTCAAGCCCGACAACTACTGACCAATATTGAGCATCCCTTTTCTGCTTTCAACTCAGTGATTTCTGCTTTCAACTCAATGGCTAAAAGAAAGGAACTGGCCAGACCCATGTCAATCTGGCTTCAGAACAGGATACACAACAGAGGCAGTTGTCAGAAAGCCACGCCCCAGCTCCATGGTAACTGAGGGTGGTAATGCAGGACAGCTGGGGGTGGGGTGGAAAGATACCGGTCAGACCCACTCATATAAACCCCAGAGAACAGGGAAAGACAGATCAACAGCAAGATCAGCAGCAGGATTAGCATCAAGAGGAGCAGCAAGTTTAGCCGGTGCAGGAAACAGGAACAAGATAGCAGAAAGAGTAACAGGAAGGCACGAGAAGAGGAGAGCTGAATCTGATTCAGAGGTGGAGACTGAACAGGAATCTCTGTCTGTGCCAGAGTTTCACTCTTGCAGGAGGAAAAGGGACGTGAGAGCTAACTTATCCAGGAACCAGCATGGCCAGGGGAGTGGCAGTGAAGCACCACTGAAAAGAATCCCTAAAGGTATTGCTCAGAAGGATTTTAGCCAAAGCTCTCAGGAAAGGTTCCTAGACGGCAGTTGGAGGGAAGGATATCCCCAAAGCCAGCTCCAGCATTCAGGCCAGACCCAGGGTTACAGGAAGCCTGCAGGTGGTTCAAGAACCCAGGAAGGGCTGGTAAGGAAACCTCTTAACAAACAAAGCCTAAAGGTTTTAAAAGGTCTGTTAAAAGACCAGGAGATAGCCTGTGGTAATAACAGCTCTGTGTACCGAGAGAGGTCTCAAGGGGAACAGCTGTTTTACAACGACGTCACAGATTCATTGTGTTCAGAATGTGAATCAATGGAATTAGGAGAAAATGATACTTTGAGCCAGCCGGAGATAGAAATGGAGTGTGATCTGTCAATAGCAGTAAAGTAAGAATGTCTGGAAAATTCTAACTTTGAAGAAATATCCATTTGTTTGCTGTGCATGTTATGCTAAGAAGCCAGGAAGTTTTAATTAGCAGGGCTGCTGCTTGAGAAGAGACTGGTTAAGGAAGACTGCCTGAAGTCTCTAGGAAGCTAATTAAAACCCTGGAAGAAATAAGCTAAGAAGAAAAGTTTATTGTTTGAGTTTGGTAGCATTGAAGTTTTCAATGGACATTTAAGTTTCAGTTAAGCAATGTGAATGGAAGCTTTTACTTTTGAAGAAAACTACATGTGCCTTGTTGAAATAAGGAAGAGCAAGTGATATCTTTATTTTCCTGTAAAAAGTCTGTACACGTGAAAAGCCAAGCTTCATTGAGAAGTTCCTGTTTATTACAGGAGGTGAATAAAATTCCTGTGTTTGCTTTCAACCCTCGGCTCAGCATTTTTTTTCTACAACTACAATTTAACTACAACTCCCAGAGGCCTTTGCCCTGGAATACAATTGAAAGGAACATTCGCACCCCCTTTCCTCGTCAGGCAACCGCCTAGGTGGGGGAAGGGCGCGACAGGTGGCGTAGTATTTAGGATTCGCCTTTGTCACGTGTTCCCAAGACACCGGAACTACAGGAAGAAGAAAGAAAGAAAAGGAAAAAAAAAAGGGGAAAATTTTTTTTTTTCACATGCACAAAAGGATACAAGTTGCTGCTGGAAGTAAGACCCGGATCACCAACAGAGGGGCCGGAGTGGAGCAGAGTCCTGAGGCCGTTCCTGCTCGTTGATAAGCCCGAGTCTACACCTGCCTGAGGTAACCAGTATTCATAAGGGATATAAGTGGATACCAGAGCCGGGTGGGACTGCAGCAGTACACCAGGGAGAGAGAGCCTATACTTTGGAGGGCCACACTTGGTGTTTGTCTCTTTGTTTTTCTCGTTTCAGCCAATATTAAGCATGGAGCAGACGGAGCTATTGAGATGCATAGCAGACCAGTTCCAGCGACAACAAGAGATGTCGGCGCGGACACTGGACCAGATAGCAGCAATGTTCCAATCCCAGCAGAAGCCGTTACTGGAGAAGATGGACGATTGGCTGGGAATGCAGAAACCACCAACAGAGTCTTCAAGGACAGTACCAGGTTCCCTAAGGGATACACCAGGGTTTGGGATGCTTGGTACTGGGACACTTTCCTTTGGACAGTTAACAAAAGAGGACGATGTTGATGACTTTTTAGCTGCATTTGAAAGGGTAGCAATGTTATCAGGTTGGCATAAAGAGCAATGGGCCATATGCCTTGCCGCTTCTTTAACCGGAGAAGCTCTAGCAGCATATAGGGCTATGCCCGTGGAATTAGCCACTGATTACAAGGAGGTACAGAAGGCAATAAGAGACCGCCTGGGCCTAAACCCCATGGTCTACCGCCGCCTTCTGCGAAGCTCCCAGTTAAACTCGGTGAAACACCGCGTGCTCTATGCCAGCGGATCAAGGGGTTGGCGGTAAAATGGCTAACACCTGAGACTCGAACCAAGGAGTCATTATTCGACTGCATTATCTTGGAGCAGTTTATGGACGCTGTTCCAAGTGACCTGAGATCCTTCCTGATCCTACAAGACTGCAGGACCACAGAGGCAGCGACCGCACTGGCTGAGCGTTACCTGGAGGCCAGTGTGGTGAGCCCGGTTAAAGTGGGTGGTCTAACACAGGCAGTCAAGGTAGCTTCAGAAAGGAAGGAAAAGCCTATATGGGGAGAAGGTATGGAAGCAGTGCCTTTTGATAAACCTGGTTATAGGAGCAGAAAATGTTTTTCATGTGGGGAAGAGGGACACATGAAGAAAGACTGCAGAGCTAGGACAGCCCTGATGACCTCCCACTCTGAAGAGAGCGGGGAAGGATTCCTTCTGGATGTAGAAGTGGAGGGTGTCCAGGTAGAAGCTTTGTTGGACTCCGGAGCGGACCAGTCAATGATCTCAAAGAAGCTCTGGAAAGAGATAGCATCCCAGAGTGGTCCGGCTCCCGAGCCTCAAGAAAAGTCTATCAAGATACGATGCATTCATGGGACAGCCTCATCGTACCCTGTGTATGTTGTATCTGTAAAAGGCTTAGGGCTAAAGAGGAAAGTACCTGTGGCGGTAGTACCAAGGCTCCCACAAGCGTTGGTCCTGGGAAGGGACTGGCCCCAGTTCAGGCGTGGGATGGCAGAGGGTCTCCAGAGTAAAGCAGGTAAGGCATCCACCTTAGCACCCCCAAAAGACAAGAGAGAAGCACCACCAGGGGATTCACCTCATTTGGAGGGTGGGAGAGTACCCCGAGCAAAGGAGAGTGAGGGAGACCGAGCACCGTCTACCAGTACAGGGAACACTAACGTTAGGGCAGTACCCCAACCATTGTTTGGTTCCAAACAGCGACAGGCCAAAGGGGAGGTAGCTAAGAGAGAGAACATCCCTAAGAAGTCCCCATTCATTCTTAGGTTCTGCCGCACTACCCCCAATGCCAAAGTTCCTAAGCGGGCTACCCAGATGGCAGCCGGCTTTGATCTGTGTAGTGCAGAAGAGATAGTCGTTCCCCATCAAGGAAAAGCCCTGGTAGAAACGGGAGTACAAGTGGAAATACCCCCGGGTTGCTATGGACGTCTTGCCCCTCGTTCAGGCCTAGCCTGGAAGAACTTCATTGATATAGGCGCCGGAGTAATCGACCCCGACTACCGAGGGACGATTAAGGTACTATTATTCAATTTTGCCAAAGAGGACTTTAGGGTAAATATAGGGGACCGCATAGCCCAAATGATCTGTGAGCGGGTGGGTTTTCCGGTCCTGGAAGAGGTAACGGAGTTAACTCCTACCACTAGGGGGACCGGAGGTTTTGGTTCCACCGGAAAAAACCGAAGTAAAAGGTTTAGCTGCCAGCTGTGAGGTGACCGAGGAGGAGGATCTAGGCCCGCAATTAACTGATTGCAAGGGAGATCCAGTCCCCAGGTTAGGGGAAGAACTTTCCTGGTCTCAACCGCAGGAGATATTAGGGCTCCTAAGGAAGTACCCCAATTTTTTAACACCCATACCAAGTGAGTCATGTGTCGCTTGCCAACAGGTAGCCTCAATCCATCCACCAAAAGTACCTATGATTCCCATACCTAGGGTATCAGAACCCTTACACCGGTTAGCTAGGGATAGTGGGGGCCCGTATGAGTTACTATATGGACGGACCCCTCGTGGTGTCATGGATATATTAAGAGAACAGTGGGTAGAGCCAAATATTGAAGAAGTAGGTATACCCCACTTCTTGAAAGATTTAAAAGGACGGCTACGTCGCACCTCTCAAGTGGCGGAAGTAAATATGGCAGCCAGCCAGTGGCGCCAAAAGACCTACTATGACAGGCGTGCAAAGCCTCGTCAACTTGAAATAGGAGAGAAGGTAATTGTTATGGTAGCCGGACCTAGTACAAAATTTGAGAGTAAATGGAAGGGACCCTACCGTGTGGTAAAACAGGTAGGCCCTGTATCCTATTCTGTACAGAACAGAAGGGGGCGCCAACAAATTTACCATATTAATGTCCTACGCCCATGGCATGAGCGAATAGCCTTGGCACGACTGGCCACAGTAGAGGATAGGACAGATGAAAATCAGATCACACATGACACCCTTATGCGTATTATGAGCTGTGCTGAAATTGATTCGCCAGCCCGTAATATCTTAAGTGGGGGGATATGTGGTGGCAAAGACAGCCAGGTCCCTATGGAGATAGAGAAAGTGCAGGCAGTTTCCCATAGTCAGAGGGAAAATGCAAGAAATGGTTACTTTAAAAGTGCAGCTAACATGGAAAGAAACCTGTCAAAAGTTGTCAGAAAGCCACGCCCCAGCTCCATGGTAACTGAGGGTGGTAATACAGGACAGCTGGGGGCAGGGTGGAAAGATACCGGTCAGACCCACTCATATAAACCCCAGAGAACAGGGAAAGACAGATCAACAGCAAGATCAGCAGCAGGATTAGCATCAAGAGGAGCAGCAAGTTTAGCCGGTGCAGGAAACAGGAACAAGACAGCAGAAAGAGTAACAGGAAGGCACGAGAGGAGGAGAGCTGAATCTGATTCAGAGGCGGAGACTGAACAGGAATCTCTGTCTGTGCCAGAGTTTCACTCTTGCAGGAGGAAAAGGGACGTGAGAGCTAACTTATCCAGGAACCAGCATGGCCAGGGGAGTGGCAGTGAAGCACCACTGAAAAGAATCCCTATAGGTATTGCTCAGAAGGATTTTAGCCAAAGCTCTCAGGAAAGGTTCCTAGACGGCAGTTGGAGGGAAGGATATCCCCAAAGCCAGCTCCAGCATTCAGGCCAGACCCAGGGTTACAGGAAGCCTGCAGGTGGTTCAAGAACCCAGGAAGGGCTGGTAAGGAAACCTCTTAACAAACAAAGCCTAAAGGTTTTAAAGGTTTTAAAAGGTCTGTTAAAAGACCAGGAGATAGCCTGTGGTAATAACAGCTCTGTGTACCGAGAGAGGTCTCAAGGGGAACAGCTGTTTTACAACGACGTCACAGATTCATTGTGTTCAGAATGTGAATCAATGGAATTAGGAGAAAATGATACTGTCTTGAGCCAGCCGGAGATAGAAATGGAGTGTGATCTGTCAATAGCAGTAAAGTAAGAATGTCTGGAAAATTCTAACTTTGAAGAAATATCCATTTGTTTGCTGTGCATGTTATGCTAAGAAGCCAGGAAGTTTTAATTAGCAGGGCTACTGCTTGAGAAGAGACTGGTTAAGGAAGACTGCCTGAAGTCTCTAGGAAGCTAATTAAAACCCTGGAAGAAATAAGCTAAGAAGAAAAGTTTATTGTTTGAGTTTGGTAGCATTGAAGTTTTCAATGGACATTTAAGTTTCAGTTAAGCAATGTGAATGGAAGCTTTTACTTTTGAAGAAAACCACATGTGCCTTGTTGAAATGAGCAAGTGATATCTTTATTTTCCTGTAAAAAGTCTGTACACGTGAAAAGCCAAGCTTCATTGAGAAGTTCCTGTTTATTACGGGAGGTGAATAAAATTCCTGTGTTTGCTTTCAACCCTCGGCTCAGCATTTTTTTTCTACAACTACAATTTAACTACAACTCCCAGAGGCCTTTGCCCTGGAATACAATTGAAAGGAACATTCGCACCCCCTTTCCTCGTCAGGCAACCGCCTAGGTGGGGGAAGGGCGCGACACTACTGGAAAAAGTTTTTACTTTTTAGTATAAAAGAACCTTTTTTTTTTTGTTTCAATAAATATCACCAGTATTCCGCCACCAGTGTGTTTCCAAAATGCTATTGGACAATTACAAAAGCTATTTAACAAGCTTATCTTTATCCACTGTATCTCAGTGGTCCTCTAACTTTTCTTGATCTTTCTCAGATTCTCATAACCATTGTCTTGGTCTTTCTCTACGCCTCGCACAGCGTCTCTTTGAGCGTTTCTCTACTTTTCGGAGGTTCTTCAGGAGGATCTATAAGCGAGAAATAAAATAATACAATAGCACCAACCTTCCATGATATTCTCTGCTGCTTAGTGATTATGGCCTGAAGTTAGAACAATTTATATCTGATGATCAGTGAAATAATCTTCTAACTTGCAAACAGCTTATCCACCGTTAGTAAGTCCTACTCACTAATAATTGCTGCCCACGTCTCTCCGTGTCTTCTGATGGATCAAAAAACGCCGCGCATGCGATCTAACTCTCCCGCCTCCTTTTATACTCCCTACTAATTCAACACCACGGAATTCACCACTCTATCTACATACTTGCCATTCCACCGAGGAATTTAAACCCAAAGGTTTTACCGTATTCACTGTGAAAATCCAACGTTGTTCTTGGAACAACAATGTTTCGTCCAGAGTTTTGCCCCTCTTCGGTATGCTGACTCGATCTATACAGAAACATCTTAATTGTGTGAACTCATGACCGAATTCTACACAATGTTGGACTAAGGGTGCAGTCATAGTTTTATTGTGTAAACGACTTCTATGTTCTTGCATTCGAACTCTGAAAGAACGACTACTTTTGCCTATATAAAGTTGATTGCAGGGGCATCTGATTGCATACATCACCGAGGTAGTACTACAAGATGTTGTTTGTTTAAGAGTGTATGTTTTACCTAAGTATTGAAATTCTGTCATGTCCTCTGTGATGCTGGTTTCTCTTTAGCATTTGACACTGTGGATCACAATATCATGTTTGCACAGCTGGAGGAAACAATCATTGGTTGCACGGTATTTGCAGGACACGATTTCTATCTGTCAGAAAGGCAACAGTCAGTTCTGTTCAACAACACCACATCGTAACCTTGGACATCGAACTGTGCAATCCAAAAGATCCATCCTGTCACTAATCTTATTTAATATGTACCTCAAGTCTCTAGCTGAGCTGTTTCGTGTGAGGAACAGCTATTCAAAACCTTTGAACCAGATCTACCCATATGTATGAGCAAATTGATTGTCTAACATCAATTCAAGAATGGGCAAAAAACAACAAACTCCACCTAAACCAAATTATAACAAAGATTCTGCGGTTTTCTGATGCAGGCATATATGTACCTGGCATCAAAATCCCAATTGGGAACTATGTGGTTTCCCTGATCTCACAGGCCAGGAATCTTGGGATACTGCTGATCTCTACTCTCACCAAAGGAATCACATTTTGTAACATGCACCAGACAACCTTCTTAGGAGTAGCCCCCACACTCTTGAACACTCCCAGAGGGGACTATGTCTGACTCGTCTACCTTCTCTTCAGGAAGCAGGTGAAAGCCTATCTCTTCCCCCAAACCTTTAATGGCTCTGATGACTGACTTTCTATTCACACATACTGCTTCAGGACTAGCCTGCTGAACACCCTGAAACTGAGACCACATCCACATGCCTTCCTCATCTGTATATATAATTTCCTTCCAATCTAGCTACCCATTTTCATTTACCGCTATGCGTTTGTCTTACCTATCTTTCTGTCTGTATGTCCCAACTGCTCTTATCCCTTCTGCCGCTGTTTCATTGAACAATGGAGGAGTAACCTAATAGTTACAGCCTTAGCTTAATAACCAAAAGACCACAGTTTGATTCATATTAGCCCTCCTATTCTCCTTGGCAAGTCACTTAAGCCTCCATTGCCTCATGAGAAAGGTTTGGCATTCTACACACTGGCAAGAGAACTTAAGAGTTGCTGGTTCACCAGGAGTCAGCATTGACTCGATGACACCACATGTGTGTGTAACATTGTTAGTATCCTGTCTGTTATAAGAATGTTCTACTGTGCTGCCTTTATGATGCATTATTACTACTGTGCTGACATTGGCAGATCCCATCTCTGTTATTTGAATGTTCTATCGTGCAGCCCATTAAGACATTTCTATTCAACTTACATTGTATCATATTTCTGTTTTTTGACTTATCTACTGTGCTGTTTTAAGGTATACATTACTGACATTGTATCATATTAGTGCTCTCTGTTATTGCCTATCTCCAAGTTTATCTCACTGTCCTAATTGTCCATTAAGCTGTCAGGGACGTCACTTTGCTATTGCTATGCTGCTACTATAATGTAAAATTGTCTATGTCAAGGGACAGAATCTCTCCATAAAAATGGTCAATGCAAAAGAAGCATAATTCGCACATTTGAGACAATGTTGACTCCTGCCAACTCCGCATCTGCTGTGTTTTTTGGCAGTGGTACCAGAAGTAAACAGCCAGACCTTTCTTCAGAAGGATTGGCAAGCTAAATGACTTGTATAAGGATGTAATGAGTATTTGTGGGAATTGAACCTTGGTCTTTTGTTTAACAAGCCAGTGCTTGAACCATTAAGCTACTCCACTACTGTAGGTGGGTTTTTCTACAAAAGCATCCCTAATGCACGGTGCACGGGTCTCAGCAAGCAAGCTTAATAAATCCTGTTAAATAAAGAAAGAGAAATTGTGAGCGCACTACTACTAAAGGCTTTGAACAGACCGTTCTCTATATTTGTGGTATCTAAGCGTTTAAAAAAACTGCAAATTCTGCTGTGCCACCATACTCTGATGTTTTCAAAGCTTCCAATGCATGAGATGTGCCAGAAGGAGAAAACTGGTGAGGTGCTAAGTCAGTGGTACCCAAACTTTGGGTTGGGACCCCAAATGGGGTCACATCATCATTGGATGAGGCCACAGAAATGTGGTCATTTCTCCTGCTCTCTGGATTTTTATTGTGAACTATGCAAAGTAGTGACAGCCACCAGTCAGCATGCAGCTTGTGAGCTAGTTGGCATTCACTGGTCCTTGCACCTTCCTGGCTAAGCTTCCTGCTGGACTGGAAACCCATGCTGAGAAGTGGGGTCTGTCAGCACCCACTACACACTGACACAAGGGACTCTGTGCTGACTGCTGCTGCTGAAGTTGCCCCTCCTGTCGCTGCTGCCTTCTTGCTTGAGATGAGGGGAAGGAGGCTGGAGACCTGCTGTGTTGATTTCATCATCATCTGGGGTCTGTGAATTTTCAGTCCTTAAAATGGAGTCATATGGGATAAAGGTTTGAAAAACAGTACACTAAGTGGTCCCAGGTAGAGTTTTTGGAGGGAAAAGTGTCTTTTTGCCTTCCTTTTCTGACAGGTTGACAGCTGGAAAAGCAAACCCCCGGGGATAATGTGGGGTGAGGAGCTAAGCGAGACTTCACTAAGTGAGACAGGAAGGGTACTGAGTAATGGTCTAGCCTCAGTACAGCCACTAGAAGGGAAGAGAGGATTTATTCTCTTGTGCAGAATGGAGCCTTACAAAGTCTTGAGTCTTGAGACCTCAAGAATCACCCAGGTCAGAGAAGGAGAGTGCCCAGAAAAGACAGCCTATGTGTGTGAGGAGGTGCCTAAGAGAAATCATAGACTTTTCTAACCCTTATTTTGGTAAATTCTGGTGTTTCATCTTTCAAAAACAAAAAATCAACCAGCTCAAAAAACAACAGTGGGAAACTTGTTACTAAATTGGTAGGGGGCAGCTCAGTCAGTCTTGGTTATTGCCACATACATGCATAAAGATCTTATACTGCTTTTTGTTATTTTTTTTGAAATACAGGAGAACTACATCTCCAGACATGCAAGGGGTTAAAACCAGACCTGGATCAGTCAGTCTGCTTGGACAGTGAGATACACAAAACATCACCTTCTCCCCCATATAGATCTATTTCAAGATTCTGAAAGGCTGAGCTTCTCTTCGGAACCCAAGGAAACCTTTCTGTAGGTAGCCAGTATGAAGCAGCAGGATATGGAAGCCCACAATTACATAATACTTCAAATGCTAATGTTCTTGAAGCTAAATCTTCAATCCCCCTCTCTCAGAACAGAGACATTGGCTCTCTCCCCCCCCCCCCCTTTTCCTATGAGCCCCCCTGTAAGAGCAGCGGAATGTATGTCTTGATGTAGGCAGTGAGTTTGCTCAGCTGCAGCAGAGCAGTGTGGAATCGGCTGGGCTGTGATGTCACAAAGAGACAGAGCTTTAGCCCAATGAGAGCAGACTAGCAGCAGCTGGGCACAGTGGCTTGTGCCTGTAATCCTTGCTCCTGGGGAAGCTGAGGCTGGTGGATGGCTTGAGTCCGGGGTCTTCTTCACTGTATCAAGCTATGTTGAGCAGGTGTCCACACTAAGCTGGGCATCAACATGGAGTTTCTGGGGGAGCCTAGGAGAACCAGGTTGTGTAAAGAGGGGTGAACCGGCCCAGGCTGGGAACAGAGCAGGTCAAAGCCCCCATGTTCAGCAGTGGTGGGACTGCACCTGTGAATAGCTTGTACAGTGTAGCCTGGGTAAGACAGCAAGACCCAGTCTCTTTTCTTTAAGGAAAGAGATCTTTAGCAGCAGACATTTCTTTGAAAACCCGCTTTGACCAAAGTTTGAGCTTAATTAATAAAAAACAAACAAATAGCTCTTTTTAAATTGCCAATAAAAATTTATTTTAAAGAGTTACAACTATAGCAAACACTAATCTTTTTTCTAACAGAATTGAAAAATGCTCAATAAATCACAATCAAAGGCGCTTTGAAAAGAATAGAAGCAGCCCACCTTTCAGTTTGCTCTTTATTTGAGAGTAAATTTTGGTAGTGAAGGGAGAAAATGATTAGCCAGGAAATAAAAGAGAAAGAACAGAATGCTTCTCCCATTGCATATAATACTTCTAGGAAGGCATCTGCTTTCAGTTCTGAAGCGTCACCCCCTGCATTTTTCTCTTTGCATCCCTGGATTTTGTCTACCACCTACTGGTGGCTCTGAGGATTACCTGGACTGGAGACATGGAAAGGCAGCAGGATACCTGCAGGGGTCTCCTCAATGCAGCAGAAGAAATTAGAGGCTGCAGGATTATAATTCTAAATATACCTCCTCAAAAATTCTAACCTATAGAAACAATATATAATTGATGAAAAACAGTAGTCCCGCAATCCTTCCACCGTGTTCTTAAGTGTCAGCAATTTTTTGTTGCTTCCTTGTGGAAAAGTTCCATCCTTCTGAGTTAAAGCTATCAGCAAATGCTTATGAAAGTCACTGCAGAAGCATATTAGTGGTTTCTCTTTTTCTTAGCATGATCATCTCCAGCTACATCACAATTCCAAATAACTTGCTGTGTTTGGTATTGTGTTGGTCTAGCAGCTTGGTAGGGCAATTGTGCAGCTGGATCATTGTGTTCTGTATTTTATGGGATTCATGTCTGTTATTCAACTGAGACTACCACAAAGCTTCTCCATAAATTCTTCCAATCCTGCCCACTTGACCATTGCAGAGCAAAGACAGTACAGCTGGTTAGCAGAAGCCTCATTGAAGGGGTCACAAAAATTGCCAATGACTCGCTTGTGGAAGGAATCTGCCAACAGCACCAAAAAAGGGATGTGGTGTACTCTCTCCTGTTGTCTTCCACCTTGAGATGGGTGGAGGTAGGGGAAAGAAGCTGGGGACCTGCTGTGTTGAGGTCTGTCATCATCTGGGGTCACGTGAATTTTTCATTTCTTAAAATGGGGTCATAGGGATGTTTGAAAAACACTGTGTTAAGTGGTCCCAGAGGTCATATATTGTAGAGGTTTTGGAGGGAAAAGTATAATTTTGCCAGGTTGACAGATGGGAGAGTGAACCTCTGGGGTCAATGGGAGGTAATGTGCTAAACAAGTCTTCACCAGGTGAGAAAGGAAGGGTGTTGTGTGATGGTCTATCTTCAGTACAGCCACTAGGACAGAAGGGAGGATTATTCTCTTGTGCAGAGTGGAGCAGCCTGCAGTCTTGAGTCTATGAGGGTTGGGTTGTGAAGAACCTCATGTTCCCTAGGGTAGAAGAGAAGGAAAATACCCAGAAAAAGACAGCATATACGAGTGAGGAAATACCTAAGAGAAATCATAGATTTTTCTAATCCTTATTTTGGTAAATTCCAGCATTTCATTTTTCAAAAACAAGAACATACAAGAACAGTAGGATGCTTGTTAATAAATTGCTAAAGGGCAGGTCAGTCAGTCTTGGTTATTGCCACGTATGTGCACAGAGATGTCATACTGTTTTTTGTTGCTTTTTTTTAAAGTATAGGCAAACTACATCTCCAGACATGCAAAGGGTTAAAACCAGACCTGGATCAGCCAGTGTGCTTGGACAGGGCAATACATAAAAGATCACCTTTTCCCCCATATAGATCTATTTCAAGAGATTGTCAAAGACTTAGCTCCTGTTTGGAAGGCAAACAAACCTTTCAGTAGCCAGTGTGAGGCATCAGGATATGGATACTTCAAATGCTAATAGGCTAAATCTTCATACCCCACCTTCCAGAATAGAGACATTAGCCCTTCCCCTGTTTCCTATGAACCCCCTGTAAGAGCAGTAGAATTGAGGATGTTGATGTAGGCAATGAGTTTGCTCGGCTGCAGAGGAGCAGTGTGGAATTGGCTGGTCTGTGATGTCATAAAGAGAGACGGAGATTCAGCCCAATGAGCCCAACGGCGCCATGGATGGAAATACTCTCCAATACCTCAGAAGAGTCTAAAACTCTTCTGAGCATGTGCTAGTAGCCCCCACCACAGTGCTCACCCCTTCCTCCTCAGTCTATTCTATCTGCCTGGCCATGCGGGCGGATTCTTCTACTCTCCTCTTTTCTATCTTCTTATTGAAATGCACTAATTTGAAATTTTGTGTGTTTATACTTTATTCCTTATTCCAGTTTGCAATTCTTCCTGTCTGTCTTCTCTTCTGATCATCGGTCCAGCCCTGCGAAGCGCCACAGAGAAATAATTGTGTGCCTGGTCCTCACTCTGAAAATGGCGGCAAGGCCTCAGAGGATCGCCACTCCAGCGGCCCCCACTCAGAGCCGATGGCAACGTCTCCCCTATGGGCAGCCCTCCTCCACATTGGGGAGTCCTGCCAGGGCTAGGAGAAAACCGAGCACGGGATGTGCTGCAAAAAGCCTCCATCCACGGCCCGGCTCAGAGCGAGGACCTCTGGCGGCTCATGGCTACTCAAGCATGCCTCAGGGATTGCCCCGATCTCAACAGAGCCACGGCGACATTGTTACTTCAGCTTGCCTAGTGCATCGGAATCCTGTCTCGGACTTACATCTGTGATCACAGCAATTGCTGGAGCTGATCGCTGCTGCGCTCCCGGTCTACTCCGCGGGCGTTTCAAATTCACACGCCTCCTGCTCAAAGGACAGTGATGACCGATGGAGCATGACGGCCCGACGCAGATAGGTGTCTGCCATAGTCATCGCCGTGGTAGCGCTCCCAAAAAACCCCCAAAACCACGGATCGGCACTGATCTCGATGAGGCGGGGTCATGGCACAAGCAGCGATGGCGCCGACATGGCCTGACTTATGCCCGGCACTGCATGGTCCCACAACAACAGACTCAGCCTCCCCAACCTACCTCAGAGGACCTCAGCACCACCCGATGAGCTCAACAGCGGACAGACCGGCAAGGGCAGGCCATGACTTTGGATATGCTGCTAAGCCTCTATCCCCGGCCCGACTCTTGGAAGGATCCCGGGAGCTGTTCCCCCTCCCCATGGCGATCTCTGCACACATGGCGATCTCCGCACTGTGAAACTTCGACGCTGAGAACCTCGCCTCCATTCTTCGTTTCTCTGGCACCGAGGACCCTGCCGGTGAAGAATACCTCTGGCGCCCAGAACCGCCACTCTTCTTCCGATCCCGTGGTGATCTCCGCACATAGGGCTATCTCTGAGCACAGCAACTTTGGCGCCGAGGACCTCGCCTCCCTCGAGGACCCCTGCGATTTCTCCTGCACCTCTTCTGTAACGAGGACGCGCGAAGCTCCAGAGCCTTCTCTCTCCACTCCTCCTGGTGCAGCAGATGCAGTGCATGTTGGCAATTGTGCCTCACCACCCTACCCAGGTGACTTCAAGCCCCGAACTGTTGGACCCCTTCCTGACTGCAAATTGCTGCAAAGACAAGGGAAGGGGCAGCCCCCAGCTGCCTGAAACGAGTTCACAGGGCGCAAAAAAACCAAACCCCTCAACACGATGACCTCAGTCCTCCACAAATCTCACTCTGACTTCTGCAACAGCAAACCGCAGTGCTTTCTCAGAGGCACACAGAGCCAGCCACCTCTCTCTCTCTGGCCGAGGTCCCAAGTCATTCCTATCACTACAGGCATCGCCATGGCCAGATGGGGGCCCTCATGAAAGACAGGTCCTGTACATGACTGGCAGCCACAACTTGGACCAACAGTACCGCCCATATGAAGCCCTACAGTGCTGAGAGCACACTTTCTTCTATGAAAGTACAATGCAGGGGATGCTGAGAAGGGGCAGATCTCGCCACATAAGTGAAAGAGCAGTCTAGCGGATAGTGCTCCAACCTATTACTCAAGAGTCCAGGGTTCATCCCCCTGGCACTCCTTGATACTTGAGCAAGTTCTATCGACCCATCTTTGCCTCCAGAGGACTACCCACTAATCTACTTCTCTTACCAAACAATCAAACAAGGAGTTTGTCATTCTCTTACTGAGAAGGTAGACAGCTCGCCTGCAATTATCTGATCCCATGAGACATGCTCATCGGCCAAAGGGCTGACTGAACTCTACTCCTTCCTTTAGTTTGTGGTACATGGGCTCAGTCCTCCATGCCCTCTACCTAGGCCAGACTAGGTGGTCGCCTATAGCAGCAACCTCTGGAAGGCAACAAGCACAGGCCATTCGAAGCTAATAACCACAGGGTTCCAACAATTCGGGCCAACGCTAGGGCAGGCCCTGGTTCCATGCATACCTGCACTGGTTTTAACCTCAATAGAGATGCACCTTTCCAGGCCAGAGTGGAAGTCAGTTCTCAAATAGCCCATCAATGGCCATTCTACAGGCACCATACCATACCCTCACGGGATTCATAAGATCCATTATACATGGACGCCCTATCATGGCACACTGGGGAATCCATTCATTCAGTCTAATCAAGCCTGTGGCACCCAACAGGACGAAGAAAAAGCGGCAGCCTCTTTTGCGTACAGCAGTCATGCACATGGGTCTCTGCACCATGGCAGCTCATTACTCCCCGACATCCCTTCAGTGCCAGTGTGGCCACAAGACCATTGGCCCTGTGGGGAGGGTGCCACCCGCATCCGGGCCAGGGACTCCAGGATGGTGCACGCCACTAGGCACAGTTTTCCTCGGAAGGCTCTCCGCAAGGGGATGGCAGAACAGCATATCCCGAGTCCACTACCTCTGAGCACATTGTCATAACACTGGGCACAAGGTGCTACGGTCTCGAGGGTACTGTATGTAGCCACGGCAGGAGTCCTGGCATTAACAATAAGCTTGATGGCTCAGCGGTTGGATCGCTGATATTATGACCAGGGTCTAAGCCTAGTACAGTACATCCCTTTAACATGGGGATAAACACAGGCCCTGCCCTGTAAATCCAGCCCATGCCTCTCCGGGTAGTTCCTCAATTCTCTCGGTCTTCAAGAGCCAATTAGGGTAAAGAAAGGATATGCCATGCTGCATCAGACCAAGGATCCATCAAGTCTGATATCTTGTCTAGAGCAGTGCCCATTCAAGACCATAAGTACCTGTCAGATTACCAAAGGTTAGAGCACTGGGTAAGGAACTATAAAAGCCAGTCCTTATCTCACTGCTGCTTGCTAGACACCAGTCACCACGGTGACTCAATGCGGGAATCTATTTGGACTGACACCTCAGTCTCCCATTGGGAAATCCTGGCAACCTGTTTTTGCAGGCTAGATTCTCCCAGGCTCCTGCTACCCCTGATTTGAATTGTATGAACATAGAAGAGGTTCCTCTTTTCTAAACCCGAAGATTGAACCATGCCGCACCATATATTGGCCCTTCTAGTAACATGATACCATGGCAGCCTGCCTGGATATGGTCCAGGATCCTCTCATATGTTTGCATCCCAGTAAGTCCTTAGGCCTCTGGTTTCCAGAGGTTATGGTCTAGCTTGAATGCGAATGCTCAGCTCTTGCCGCTCCCATCCTAAGGACTGCCTGACATCCAGGGATTCCAAACTAATCCATTGCAGGCTAACCCTCTCTACCATCCTGCCTTGGTAACACTATTGAACTTGATAATCAGTGCCTTTGTACCTCTACTACTTTGCCATTGCACCTCAAGGGCTGCCTATCCCCGATATCAGCTTGCCTCCAGCTCTCCCAGTCTGCAGGGACTCTGTCCCCACAACAAAGAATCAAATACATGATTGGGAATAGTCCACTAGGGACATGTCATAAAGTCAACATGCTACCAACTGCTAAAGGAGAAGCCCCACCGATGCAGGAGAGGGATTCCCTGACCCCTTGGGTCATGCCAAGCGGTGGTATGTGGGAGAGGGGTTCCTCCCACTCTCCAGACAGGACATATTCTACAGAGATTAGTCGACTATCACACCATCTCTCGCCAATGCATATAGGGGCTGTCTCCCTATCCGCTCACATCCCAAAGACATAGAAAGGAGGTCATATCTTCCCGAAATGCAAAGCCATGTCCACACATACCAATGTCTACACCGCTGGTCCAGTGCTCAGAGCTCTGCTCAAATGACCTCATTGCACCCAAAGCTAAGGACCCCTTGTCCTCACAGGTTCTGCCGATGTCTCTCGAACAAAGTTCATCTCTCGCGGCCAGCTGCGTGCCTTCAGCCATTCTGGTGACTAGCACAGGGCCTGGGATGAGTTCTCTACCCATCCCTCCAAATGGTGCAAAACACGTTTGGGTCATATATGCTGAGTAGCAAACACGCCCATATCACCTGCAGTGAGGACACACTTTAGCCCCACCCCAAAGGGATGATCGGGTGAGCCATCCGGGACCAGTGGGCAGGGCAGCAATGCCCACATCCGCAACCAAGATCATCGGCATATGTTTTCACTTCCATCTTGCACAGTCAAATAGCCAATAGCAAGCCAAAGGACCCTTCGACTACTACCCTACTCCCCAACCTCCCATCTATTCCAGTCAGTCTCTTACACCCTCAAGAAGGGACGGCAAGCCAGCTAGTCAACTAAGCCATTACTCTTGATGCCTGTCTACTCAAAGAGAAGTCTGTCCTCATATAGATCAGTGGGGTTCGAAGTATTGCAGTAAAGTAATGTCAATATATCTACTTTCCCCCACATCCTGTGGACCTCTTCTCTTCTCACAACTTCAGCCCTTATACACTTGGTCCCTGTGAGACAGGACCAGGTCAAGACACATACATACACGGTGCCTCAGGAGGACCAAAACTGGAAATATCACTAGGACACAGCACAGGCCACGGGAGACTATCCCCTGACTATCAAAACAGTCTATGGTTATTTGGATTATGCCACCTTCAACACCTGCCTGGGCCAAGCCAGCCACATCTGAGGCTTCAAGCACACAGCCATCCTTCACATAGGTCATGGCAGTTAGGCCAACATGGGGTCATCCTCCCCATAGGGTTATAGTACGTCCGGGGCTTGTGTCATCATCGCTACTGGGGCACTCCAGTCCAGCCCCTAGCAGATAGCCTTTTCGACCAGGATGTCTCTCTCCTGCTTCCCACTCAGCATGGGAAAGACAGGCACAACAGAAGCAGTTGCCTCTTACCTAGGGGATCCAAATGCCTCAAGTTCATGTGTCTCCATAACACTCTGGATACACTGGCTGGCAGTGATAACTTCAACAAGATGGCACCACACCATCATGGGTGTCAAACACATGTCGGCATCACTATGCCACAAGGGAATCGCATCTCTGTCATCGAGCACAGCTTTATCCTACCACAGCAGATCTCGTGGGCTGTGAAAGGGGATCACTAACTCCTACGATAAACATATCTTCACAGCCCACAGCTGGGGAGTCACCCAGGTGTGGCTGACTCATCCTGCTTGTCCATGGAGAAAGCGAGGTTACTTACCTATAACAGGAGTTCTCTGTGGACAGCAGGATAGTCAGCCACACAAACCCGCCCGCCTCCCCTCTAGAATGAACCCACCTTCAAAGATGAACCTTCCTTCTCTAAGTTGGAACATGTCCATAGCTAGGGAACAGACTGAGGAGGAAGGGGCGGGCACTGTGGTGGGGGCTACTAGCACATGCTCAGAAGAGTTTTAGACTCTTCTGAGATATTGGAGAGTATTTCCATCCATGGTGCCGTTGGATGACGTCACACAGGTGTGGCTGACCTATCCTGCTGTCCACGGAGAACCCCTGTTACTGGTAAGTAACCTCGCTTGACTACTGGGTACAGTGGCCTGTGTCTGTAATCCTTGCTCCTGAGGAAACTGAAGCTTGTGGATGGCTTGAGTCTGGGGTCATCTTCCCTGTATCAAGCCATGCTGAGCAGGTGCCCACACTAAGCTGGGCATCAGCATGCAGTTTCTGGGGGAGCCCAAAAGCACCAAACTGTATAAAGAGGGGTGAACCAGCCCAGGCTGGGAACAGAGCAGGTCAAACCCCCTATGTTCAGCAGTAGTGGGATTGCAATTGTGAATAATTGGTACAGTACAACCTGGGTAAGACAGCAAGACACAGCCTCTTTCCTTTAAGGAAAGAGATATTTAGCAGACATTTCTTTGAAAACTCGATTTGGCCAAAGTTGCTTAATTAATAAAAAGCAAACAAATAGCTCTTCGAAATTGCCAATAAAAAATTGATTTTAAAGAGACACAGCTATAGCAAACACTAACATCTTTTTTCTAACAGAATTGTTATTGAAAAATGCTCAATAAATCAAAAGTGCTTTGGAAAAGAATAGAGAGCAGCCCAACTTTCAGTTTGCTCATTATTTGAGTGTAAATTGTGGTAGTGGAGGGGGCAAAAGATTAGGCTTATTAAAAAAAGAGAAAGAAAAGACTACTTCTCCCATTGCATATAATACTTCTAGGAATGCATCTGATTTTCCATTCTTAAGCTTTGCCTCCTGCATTTTTCTTTTTTGCATCCTTGGATTTTGTCCACCACCTACTGGTGGCTCTGAGGATTACCTGAATTGGAGTCATGGAAGAGCAGCAGGATTCCTGCAGGGGTCTCCTCAATGCAGCAGAAGAAATTAGAGGTTGCAGGATTGTAATTCTAAATATACCTCCCTCAAAAATTTCTAACCTATAGAAACAAAATATAATTGATGAAAAACAGCCCCACAATCCTTCCTCTGTGCTCTTTGCCAGCAAGTTTTTGTTACTTCCTGGTGCCTGATAGAAAAGTTCCTTTTAAGATATCCTATCAGCAAATGCTAATAGAAGTCACTGAGGAAACATATCAGTGGTTTCTGATTTTCTTAGAAAGACCATTTCTACCTACATCGTAATTCCAAAGAACGTGCCCTGTTGGATATTGTGTTTTTCTGGCAGTTTGGGAGGGTGATTATGAAGATGGATATAGGGCCAGCCTGTCCATTGTGTGAGAATGTTGTTCGCATAGGGACCTACACTAACAACCTCTCACTTATACTACAACACAGCTGCTAAAGTGAAGAAAAATGTTGCTCTTCACTTCAGTGGCTGGTGAGCTGGGGCCTCTCTGGCTTCCTCTAAAGTTGACCAGCAAGAGTAATAATGGGTGATTTAAATTACCCCGGTATTGAATGGGTCAGTGTCACAGCAGGACATGCTAGGGAGATAAAGTTTCTAGATGAAATAAAGGACTGCTTCTTGGAGCAGCTGGTTCATGAACCGACCAGAGGGAAAGCCATTTTGGACTTAGTCCTTAGTGGAACACCAGATCTGGTGCAAGAGATAAGGGTGTTTGGACCAGTTGGCAATAGTGATCACATTTGATTTAATTAATGGAGGAGGGATGGTAAGGAAATCCACAGTACTACCATTAAACCCAAAATGAAATAACTTGGTGTCACACACATCTACCTTGGACTACCAAACCCATCTCTCCGCCCCCTACAGATGGCACAAAACACCGCTTCCTGGATTATAACAGGATCTTCAAAGCACGACCACATCACCCCCATCTTGAAACATCTCCATTGGCTCCCCATTCACTCCCGCATCAAGTATAGAACACTATTAAACATCTTTAAAATCAAACAAAACCTCTCAGCAAACAGCCTGAAGACCCTCATCACCAGTGATAGAAGCACCAGACCGAGGAGATGTCGCTCCGTGGATACGATCTCAACCCCCAGTGACTGCACTAAGGCTAGTCAATCCACATGCGGAAAGACAGAGAGGTACATAGACGAGACCTACAGGGATATAGTCCTGAAGTCCCACCTCCAGTCTGGCAGCATCCCTGTTGCCATGGAGGAGAGAGGTCACGTGACAGGAGAGCACCACCCTGGTGTGGCAGGAAGTGATCCTGTAACTAGGACCTGTCCTCCAGGTGATGTAAAACCCTCTTGCACCGAGGAAGTTTCTCCAGGGCCATGTGCCCATGAGGGAAGGGTTAGGACAACCGTTATAGTTGGTGATTCGATCATTTGGCATGCAGATAGCTGGGTGGCTGGTGGACGTGAGGATCGCCTGGTAACACGCCTGCCTAGTGCGAAGGTAGCGGACCTCACGCGCCACCTAGATAAGGTCTTAAATAGTGCTGGGGAGGAGTCTGCTGTCTTGGTACATGTCGGTACCAATGACATACGAAAATGTGGTAGGGAGATTCTGGAGGCTAAATTTAGGCTTTTAGGTAGGAAGTTGAAATCCAGAACTTCCAGGGTAGCATTCTCCAAAGTGCTTCCCGTTCCACACGCAGGACCCAAAAGGCAGGCAGAGCTCCGGAGTCTCAATGCGTGGATGAGACAATGGTGCAGAGATGAGGGTTTTGGATTTATTAGAACCTGGGGAACATTCTCGGGAAAGGAGGGGCTCTTCCGAAGGGATGGGCTTCACCTTATCTGGGATGGAACCAAGCTCCTGGCATTAACCTTTAAAAAGGAGATAGAGGAGCTTTTAAGCAAGTTAATAGGGGAAAGCCGACAGTCGCCCAAGAGCGCGTGGTTCGGAAGAATGTATCCTTGAAGGATACTACCAAAAGCAGAGAGGTTCCAAAAAAGAGTAAAGTAGCCCAAATGCCCTCTAGTATGGAGCAGACAGAGATTACAGATCCCAAATTACCCATGCCTACCAATAGCCAGATTAATATGAATAAAATACAGTCTCTAAAATGCTTGTATGCAAAAGCTAGATGTCTAAAAATAAGACGAGAGAGTTAGAATATATAGCAGTAAATGAGAGGTTAGATATGATTGGTATATCAGAGACATGGTGGAAGGAGGACAATCAGTGGGACACTGTGATACCTGGGTACAAACTATATCGTAATGATAGAGCTGATCAAATTGGTGGAGGGGTTGCGCTCTGTGTTAGAGAGGGCATTGAGTTAGAAAGGATTATAGTTTTGCAGGAAACAGAATTTTCTGTAGAATTTCTATGGATTGCAATTCCATGTAAAAAGGAGAAGGCGATGGCAATGGGGGTGTACTATCGACCGCCTGGCCAGAGTGAACAAAGGGATGATGAAATGCTCAAAGAAATCAAGGAAGCTAACAAACGTTACAGCGCAGTAATAATAATGGGTGATTTCAAATACCCCGGTATCGACTGGGTCAGTGTCACAGCAAGACATGCTAGGGAGATAAAGTTCCTAGATGAAATAAATGACTGCTTCTTGGAGCAGCAGGTTCATGAACCGACCAGAGGGGAAGCCATATTAGACCTAGTCCTTAGTGGAACACCAGATCTAGTGCAAGAGATAAGGGTGTTGTGGCCACTTGGCAATAATGATCATAGCATGACCGCGTTTGATTTAGTTAGTGGAGGAGGGATAGTAAGGACCACAGTACTACCTTTTAACTTTCAAAAGGGAGACTATGATAAAATGAGGAAAATAGTTAAGAAAAAACTAAAAGGAGCAGTTGCAAAGGTTAAAGACTTACATCAAGCTTGGGAGTTGTTGAAAAATACTATCTTGGAAGCCCAGACCAGCTGTATTCCACATTTTAAGAAAAGTTGAAGGAAGTCCAAAAAACTGCCAGCATGGTTTAAAGGTGAGGTCAGAGAGGCTGTTGCCAAAAAAGCATCTTTCAGGAAATGGAAAAAAGAGCCAAACGACGACAGCACAAGCAGTGGCAAGTGAAATGCAAGGCATTGATAAGCCAGGCAAAGGGAGAATTTGAGAAGAGGCTTGCTGCGGAAGCAAAAACACGAAATAAAGACTTTTTCAAGTACATTCGTAGCAAAAAACCTGTGAGAGAGTCAGTTGGTCCATTAGATGATAGAGGGGTAAAGGAGCACTAAGAGACGACAAGGTGATAGTGGAAAGACTGAATGAATTCTTTCCTTCTGTCTTTACTGAGGAAGATGTAGGGATGTTACCCATGACTGAAGTGGTATTTAAAGGAGCGGAAGAATTGAAGGAAATATCGATACATCGGGAAGATGTACTATAACTATTAGATAAACTGAAGAGTAGCAAATCATCTGGGCCGGATGGTATACATCCAAGGGTGTTGAAAGAACTGAAATATGAGATTGCAGACCTGCTATTAGCAATCTGTGAACTATCATTAAAATCATCTGTAAGACCTGAAGATTGGAGGATCGCCAATGTAACGCCAATTTTTAAAAAGGGTTCCAGGGGTGATCCAGGAAACTACAGATGGGTGAGCCTGACATCAGTAGCGGGAAAAATGATAGAAACCATCATAAAGAACACAATTACTCAGCATGTAGATAGTCATGGCCTAATGGGAGACAGCCAACATAGCTTTAGACAAGGAAGATCTTGTCTTACTAATCTGTTATGTTTATTGAAGGTGTGAATAAACAGGTGGACAAAGCTGAGTTGGTTGATATAGTGTATCTGAAGTTTCAGAAAGCCTTTGACAAGGTCCCTCATCAGAGACCTTTTGGCAAAACTAAAGAGTCATGGGATAGGAAGCAGTGTACGTTTGTGGATCAGGAACTGGTTAAAAGATAGAAAGCAGAGGGTAGGGCTAAATGGCCAGTTTTCCCAATGGAGAAAGGTGAATAGTGGTGTACCCCAAGGATCTGTACTGGGTCCGCTGCTTTTTGACATATTCATAAATTACCTGGAAAAGGGAATAATGAGTGAGGTTATCAAATTTGCAGATGACACAAAACTATTTAAAGTTGTTAAAACCCAAGAGGATTGTGGAAAATTGCAAGAGGATCTTGATAAATTGGAAGAATGGGTATCAAAATGGCAGATGAAATTTAATGTGGACAAGTTTTATTTATTTATTTATTTATTGAACGGTTTTATATACCGCCTTTTATATACCGCCTTTCAGAAAAATCAAATCAAGTTATGCACCTAGGGAAGAACAACCCAAACTATGGTTATACGATGCAAGGTTCCACATTAAGAACCACCACCCAGGAAAAAGATTTAGGCGTCATTGTGTATAACATGTTAAAACCCTTGGCCCAGTGTGCAGCGGCGGCCAAGAGAGCAAATAGAATGCCTGTATTATATTATAATGCCTGTAAATCGTTCCATGGTGAGATCGCACCTTGAATATTGTGTACAATTCTGGTCGCCGTATCTTAAAAAGGATATAGCGTTATAAGAAAAGGTTCAGAGAAGAGCCACAAAAATGGTAAAGGGGATGGAAAGATACTCCTATGAAGAAAGGCTAAAAAGGTTAGGGCTCTTTAACCTGGAAAAGAGACGGTTGAAGGGAGATATGATAGAAGTCTATAAATTAATGTGCGGAGTTGAACGGGTAAACGTAGATCGATTGTTTACGTTATCAGAATATAGAAAGACTAGGGGACATGCAATGAAGCTATAGGGTAAACTATTTAAGACTAATAAAAGAAAATATTTTTTCACTCAACGCATAATCAAACTCTGGAATTTGTTTCCGGAGGATGTAGTAAAGGCTGTTAGTGTAGCTGGGTTTAAAAAAGGTTTGGACAAGTTCTTGGAGGAAAGGTCCATAAACCATTATTAAGAAGGGACCCAGGATATCAATGTTTGACCCAGTACAAGCATTGTGGAACCTGTGTCTTTTGGGGAAACTGCTAGGTACGTATGACCTAGATTGGCCACTGTTGGAAACAGGATACTGGGCTTGATGGACCTTGGTCTGACCCAGTATGGCATATCTCATGTTCTTATGTTCTTATTAAGGGCTTTATCCCTGGCAGCTCCCGCCTTATGGAACTCTCTCCCGGACCACCTAAGAGAAACTTCAGATATCAGGGACTTTTGGAAGATACTTAAAACCACAAGCTATATCGAGCACTATGGAGACACTATATAACTTGGTATCAAGATACAGTCAATTGTTTCACAAAGGCTACCTCTCATCTGCTCCCCACCATCCTTTCATCCCTCACCTTGCAGCCTGCCCTATATCCTGCCCTTCCTCCCCCTACCTCCCATATCACTAATTGTACCTAGTTCCTCGGATTTGTCTCCTTGCTTAGCTCAGCAACCACCCTGTATATAGCACAGTTTTTGTTTTTGTATATAGTTACATTGCAATAATACCCATATGGGGGGAGAAGTGGCTCAGTGGTTGGGACAGGTTACCTCAGGCCAGAGGGCCAGGGGCTCAATTCCCACATGGGGACAAGCAACCTCAAGCCAGAGGGACTGGGGTCTCCAGCGCCATGGCCACCTCCTCATGCCTCAAGTACGCTTAGATTGTGAGCCCTTCAGGGACAAGGGAATAAAAAGTACCTGTTAGCATACATGTAAACCATACTGATTCTAAAGAACACAGTATAAAAAATAAATAAAACATGTCTACATTGTATAGAACTTCAATTGCAATATCCCCATGTATGACTTCCCCTCCCTCACTTAATGATCCACTGTTGTTATAATGTAAAACATACCTAGTCCCTCAGTTTGTCGCCCACAGAGCTCAACAACCTCTCTGTGTTTAGCAGTTTATATTTGTATATAGTTATATTGCAATAACCCTATATGTCTACAATGTATAGAGCTTCTTTGCAATATTCCCCTGCATGCTCTCCCACCCTCATTTAATGTAACACCTTTGTTTTACTGTAAACCTCTTTGATTTAAGGATAAAGCAGTATAGAAATCCTTTTAAATAAGTAAATTAAATAACTTTTAACTTTCAAAAGGGAGACTATGATAAAATGAGGAAAATAGTTAAGAAAAAATTAAAAGGAGCAGTTCAAAGGTTAAAGACTTACATCAAGCTTGGGTATTGTTTAAAAATACAATCTTGGAAGCCCAGACCAGCTGTATTCCATGCTTTAAGAAAAGTGGAAGGAAGTCCAAAAAACTGCCAGCATGGTTTAAAGGTGAGGTCAGAGAGTCAGGTATTTCCAAAAAAAGCATCTTTCAGGAAATGGGAAAGAGAGCCAAATGACGAAAACAGGAAACAGCACAAACACTGGCAAGCTCTATTCATGATTTAGATGTCTGAACATGAGCATTCAGATGTGCAAATCTCAGAGATGTATGTGAACCCATTTTAGAAATCAAGTATATCGATGTTCACAGCGCAAGGACATCTATATAGCACAGGGGCAGGGAGGAGGCGTGGTTTGGGTAGAGCAAGGGAGATGCATGTTTTGGTGCAATTTCAGATTGACACAAGTACGTCTGGTCCTGGTTGCTGAGGCGTCCATGTCTATACTTGCTCCTGACCACAAATAAGGTGCAAAAAAGTGCTTGATTCGTGGCTGCAATGCTTCCAGGGGGAAGAGCATAATACACTTCCATTGCCATGGTTAATATTTTCAGGCCAATGAAACTTGCATGTAAATAGAATCTCCAAACATATTACAGGCCTGCCGCTGCACATCTGAGAATCTGAAATAGCCAGTCGGGATGTGCAAGTCTCATAGCATAGTCACCCTCCCCCCACCCCCTTTCTGAGATTCCCTGGCCGGTACATCCATGTACCCGATTCCGAGGCCGTGCAATTTGGGGATTTCCACACTTGTAAATGGCCTGTGCTTGGGCATGTACCCAGCCCTGCAATCTGTACGGGACCCATCTCCATAACCGATTACCGGGACGTGCATTTTTCAGGGTGGAGATGGAGCAGTTTCAAAAGGCACTTATACAGGCCTCTCTTCACTGCTGGCTGCCTATTCTAAAATCCCACTTTATATGTATAAACATTGCCAAGTAACTATAGAGGCTGCTAAATTAGCCGGCTGCACAGAGTGTAACTAGGAGTGGAGGAGTTACTGTAGAGCAGCAGGCTACAAGCAGGGAAATCAGGGTTTGAATTAGGGTTGCCAACTGGCTCCAGATGCGCCCGACAGACTTGATCCAGTCCTGTGTTTACCCCATTGTATGCAGTGACTTGTAGTTTTTCATTTCTTATGGAGTGCAATGGAGAAATCAGAACTACATATCCCTGCATGCAATGGGGTAAACCCAGGACTGGATTGACACTGTCAGGCGCATCTGGAGCCAGTTGGCAACCCTAGTTTGAATCCCACAGTCAATGCTGCTGGCTATTCCCGGGGGGCCTGCTCTGATGCTAACCTGTTGCCTCTGTTTACATCTAGGCCCGTGTCCAGTTTCGATCGATGTATGGTTCCTGGAGTAATACTTCGCATTTACCAGTGTATTTGTGCTTTTTCCACTTGTTTTTTTGTTGTTGCTGTTGTTGTTTGCTGATCTAATTCTTTGAAGAATTCTTCTCATCTTTTGCAAATTCTGTTGCTTCCTTTCCTAGGTGCACTGCTGAATTCTCACACGTTCCTTCTGTTCATCATAATGTTTGTCCAAGTTTGATGATGGCGTCTAAATCTGGACGTTCACCTTCATGCTTCTACACTTTTTGTGTAGTTATTAGTATCTTTGTATATATAATTATTTTTATTTATTTTTTTATTTGTAAACTTTTATATACCGCCCCTTCCAAAGATCCGGGGCGGTTTACAATGAACAACAGTTAACATACATTGAACTTCTGAACATTATAACATTACAAGAACAGTTGAACATAACTGAGCATTAACTATATACATTACTGCAGCTATTTATTATAACTATTATTTACATAATCCTTTTCTAGAAGTTCTTGTTCTCCTTTGGCTCAAGGAACGTACAGTCTCAGCATGCACTAGTTCTTATATATGACTCATGGGCATTGAGGAGTTTTCTTGTTCATACACCCAGTTTTTCATGATCACTGTCAGTCCACCATGTCAAAGCTGCATGAGAGTACAGGAATTGCCAGCAGATTGCCTTTTAATCTCCTGTAATATTCTTTTCTGATCTTCGGTTTTCGTAATTTATGCCTGACAGTTGCTCCTTCCTCTATTCCTAGATATTTATATAAAAAGTGCAATGTGTGCCTTTGAGTCAGTCCTGACTCCTGGTGACCTAGAGGCTCCTGGGGACCCAGAAGCTCCTGGGTTTTTTGGCAGTGTCACTGGAAGCACATTGCCAGGCCTTTCTTCTGAGGCAATGGAGGGTTAAGTGACTTGCCCAAGGTGTGCTAGTAGGAATTGAATCCTGGTTACTTTGTTATTAAGCCAGTGTTCTAACCACTAGGCTACTCCTCCACTCCTTCTGCTACTCCTAGATATTTATATAAGCCTTGTTCGATTTCCTGGATTTCACAGTCATCAGTGAGAAAGATATTTTCAGTTTTACTCGATTTTCCTCTAAATAATATTGCCTTAGCACATTTCTTTCTGACAACTCATGTAGGGGAGAAGCTGTGTTCACAGTGAGCTCCTGCAGCTGAAATAAAAAAATATGTCTTTTTGTGTTCAGTTACTAGTCCTCAGTTTTAATTGGCATTTCTTTCTTTTATTTATTGTTTTATTTTACCTGCTTGTTGAAAGACTGCAACCTTTGCCTTCCCTGTGTACTACAAGCAGCCTCTCAGTCTTCATTTGCAGTTTAAGCTGGACTTAGAGTGGAGTAGCCTAGTAGCAGCAGTCTGGTAACTAAAGAGACAAAGGTTTGAATCCCACTGGCTTTCTCCTCGTGGCCTTGGGTGAGGCACATAATCTTCCACTGCCTCATATACAAACTTAGATTATAAACCCTCTGGGGACAGAAAAGTGCCTGCCTGTAACTTGCTCTGAGCTACTATTGGAAAGACATGAGTGAAATACTAATACTGTCTCCTGGACAGCAAGGCAAAATCTCCAGTGACCTGCTTGAGCAGAATGGAGCTTTCCACAGTCTTGAATCTTATGAGAAGTGGGACTTCAAGAACCACCTAGGGCAGAGGAGAAGGAGAGTTTCCCAGCCTATGGGGCATGTTTACTAAAGTCCGCAAAATAGCGTGCCGCAAAATAGCGCACGGCAACGCGGCACTGAAACGCGCATAAACGCGTTTAAACAGCCCGCACACGTGCGTGTCACCCCCGCACAGGTACGTGGCATACTAACGGGCCCCGTACAAGTGCGGGCCCGCAAATGTCCGATAGAGGCGTGGAACGGCTAACGGAGGGCGGAGGAAGGCCTCTGAGGGGCGGAGGGACAGGGTCAATGGGTGGAGAGTGGGAGGGGAGAGGCTCCCCGCACAGTATCGGGCCCGAATTTGAATGTAAAAATAGCGCGAGTGAAACACTCGCGGTAGAGGGTATTTAAAGGGAAGAGAAACCATTTCCGTCCGCAATGTACAGCAGAACCGGGGAAACCTGCAAAACGTGAGCAATGTGATACATGTGTACAGCACAAAAGTGCAATTTAAAATAGAAAATGAGCACCACAAAAATATGAGAAATATTATGTCAGCTGTGGAACAGTTATAGTAATGTTGAAAAAGAAAATACACACCCAGGAAAGCACAAAAAAAAATTACCTTTGTAAAGGTGTTCGTAGCGGAGAGTGTACCAAAAAGCATGCCTTTACTTTGCAGCTTTCCTGGTAGTGTTTGCAATGGTTGGCCATTAATATCACTGTTGCCCAGCTTGTGTATATGTTTGTCCCCATTGTTCTGTGGCCATTCCTGTGTCTTATTTGCACGTTTGTCACCACACAGGGTGAAGGAGCCCACAGTACATATGCGCAAAGCAGGGTTTGTGACTCCATCCTGCTAGGTGTACTATCTCCAGGGAGTGCATAGTCTCTGTGGGCACAGTGTGGTGCAGCGGACAGATCCGGTACCTCAAAGACCAGAGGTTCAAATCCCAGATGGTACATTTGCCAGACTAGTCCTTATATTTTATCCACCACTAAACAAAGATAGCACAGACACCCATGTATTGCAGGGAACATAAGCATGTGGAAAAAACCCATATGTTACCCAACACCGCACACACACCACAACAATGGGCATCACCTACAGCCAAGTCCCCCAAATGCATTCCTGTAATGCCACAATGCAATCAGGTAATATATTTTTTTCTGAGAGAAGGACATGCCACCATGTTTGCAGACGAGTACATGTGGTGCAGGAGGCAGTGGCTGCCATCCCCACAGAACAGTGGCCTAGCGATGTGCTTTCTGGCACCGTGCACTGCAACAGACAGGCCCTGCTGTATGCACAGTCATGAACCTCCCAGGGAAATCACCCAATCTGTGGCTAGACAGTGGTGCAATGCACACAGACAGTGCATGCAAGAACAGAAGGTCACAGGTTCAAAGCCCAGCTGGGCCTACTGCTAATCCTGCACAGATATTTTACCCACCACTAAACACAGATAGTGAAGACACTCAGTGATTGCAGAGTACATAATCATGTTTCCAACACCAGTGATTGTACCTAACACCGCGCCAACCCCCCCCCCCCAACAATGGCCATTACGTACAGGCAAGTCCTCACAACTCAGGCCTGGAGTGGCACAATGCAATCAAGCTATATGTGTTTTACCAGATAAGGACATGTCGTCAAGTTGTGCGAGGTGTACAGGTGATGGAGGGGGCAATGGCAGCAAGCCACACCAGACAGTGCCCTAAGCGTGTGTAGGCTGGCCCTGCCCACCACAACAGACAGGCTCTATTGGATGTACAGCCATGGATTCCCCAGGGAATGCAGCCACAATGTGGCAAAACTGTGGTGCAGTGCACACAGTCAGTGTTTACATAAACAGAAGGTCACAGGTTCAAATCGTGTCTGTGGCCCCTGCCAAACGAGCCCCCAGAGTGGAACCCCTCTGAAACATGGCATGTAAGACTGAACCTTTGTTGCAGATAATCAAGATTGTGTGAGATAAATTGTTTCTTTTGTTTCCCGTCAACACCACACACCAAATAAACATGTGCATCCTCTACAGCAGATTCAACGAAATGCACTCCTGGAGGGTCACTGATCGTGCACTTGATGTGCATGTGCCAATATAAGGCCATGTGAGCATGGTGATGGCAGGGGAACTGGTGGCAGCTGTGCACATCACACCATGGCCTAGCCTGTATTAAGCGGGCGCTGTGCACTGCAAGTGACAGGGTCCGTCTGACAAACAGCCATGTATTCCCTTGGGAATGCACTGCCCCTGTGACAAGACGGTGGTGCAAAGCACACAGGCAGTGCCTACAAGAGCAGAATGTCACAGGTTCAAATCCCGTGTGTCTGCTCAGCCAACACAGTCCCCACAATTGTCAGACCATGCAAATATTTTAAAAATAACAGATCCTGTAGTGCAGATAATGCAAACACGGGTAATACATCTATATTTTCCATGAAAGTGTACATAAATGAGAAACATCTGCATTACATACAGCAGATTCCCCAAATGCAGTCCTGGAGGGCCACAAATCATATACATCTTCTGATGTGTGAAATAAAGATGTGTCTCTCCATGTCCATATGCTGGTCCATGGTATGCAGATGTATCTCATGCATATTCATGAGGCACAGTTGCAAAACATGATCAGTGTGTGGGACAACAGGACTGGAGTTGGGGACCTCTGGCTGAGAGTATCAGCCAACAGGAGCATAAATGTGCAGAGACACAAGCTCCATTACCCAAACACTACTGGACAGTCATGATATTGGGCCTTGCGTACATCTCAAATAACTAGTACGTGCACACCTTAGCACTGTCACCATAAACCTGGAAAAACAGTAAACCTATATCAACATGTAGATGTGAAAAGTCACATATATCAATGCCAACATCAAGCACAATATGGTTATTGAGCGTTAGAATACCAATATGTCAGATGTTTGGGGAGTGTGTCTCAGGTCTGGTGCATGACAATGTTCCCCACCCTGTGGTGTGACACCAACAGTATTCCATACCATTGCCATGCCTGCACTGGGTCCAGGACTGCTGAGATGTCCGAGACTGTAAAAGCTAGCTATAGTGGCACAGTGATGGCATAGGTGTGTGAATGTGTGGCTGTACATCCAGTGTGTGATTTGTTAAACATCTTACTCAGCGCACAATGTTTGCTCTGTGTCCAGTGTTAGCTTGCCAATGTGCATAATGAGGAGCAAGGTATTGTGGGCATACCTCAGACAGGCTGCCTTTGCCAGGATGCATGAGGACAGATCATTAGTCAATGTATTGGACATTGTAGTGTGCGTCCATCAGCAACATGGACAGGGTAGCCCCTGCATGTCTTGCTGGAAGTTCACCTTCACCCTAACTGAGCAGTTACCATGGCATGGCTAGGTCAGCCATAGTGTCAACAACATCTCCTGCAAGTGATATGTATGGGTATCCTTTTGGGGCCCAATCACTAGCTTAGCTGCTTGGTGAGTGTGCAGACATCCCAGTTTTGGGTGCACACATATTCTCCAGTAATATGCACAATGGACGAGCTAGCAGACTGCTGCCACCTAGTATGTCTAAGGCTGCCACACCTTGAAGGGTGCAGTGTTTGTGTGTTTGCGGCTGGTGAATGTCCGTGGTGGTGGTCTGCTGAGCATTTCCAGGCCTGCTGTATGGTCCGGATGTGCACATAAATGCATGGACGCTCTTATCTGGTGCTCCACCAACAGCTGGAGCCAGGTTGACATTTCCTTCCAGTACCACCATTGTAGTGATGGGGAATGTGGATGTGTTGCTGGGTGATCATGAGTTGTACTGCTCAGTGTTGGTGTTGTAACATAATCTGTCTATGTATTTCAACCCCCTCCTCCCCCCCTTCACTCTTCTAACCTAATTAATGTGGTGATGGGCACCACACAGAATATGTCCAATGTGTTATCAGAAACTTACAGAATGTATACACATCACACACAAATAAGAGATGGACACAACTGTAGTTAGCAATGGATCTAGAAGACCCACCCATCAGACACAGTCACTGATGTGGACACACAACATAGACTAGCTTAGCTAATCCTGTTGCCGTGGACATGGTGTTGTGTGTCCCCTCACACTCTCAGGGTGAGACCAGGGTCCGCACAATGTGATGCTCAGTATCAACTCTGTGTCAGTAATCTACATGCTCATTATAAATGATCAGGATGAGGTGTTTCAGTGCCCTCATAACACATCTGAATGTTATGTCTAGACTGCTGTTTTACATGTGCAGTGCAACATGGGTATGTGTGGTTTGAGCCTATCATTGTACAAATGTAAAAAAGGTCATGTGGTGGCCCTCAGTCCTACTGTATGCAGCCAGGGGTGTGTTAGTATCTAGGGCAGTGTTTCCCAACCCAGTCCTCGGGGAACGCCAGGCCAGTCAGGTTTTCAGGATATCCCTAATGAATTTGCATGAGATATATATGCATTAGAGATAGCTTGCCAACCTGGCCTACAATATTTTGGTGGTGGTGAGAAGTCAGGAGGAATGGGACACGTTCTATCTACCCTTTCGATGTCTAGGACATCTGTACCTTGCCCACTCACAATCTTAAATGACAGAGGTGTAAGGCAGGGGTCTCTAAATCCAGCCCTGGAGGGCCACAAACCAGTCAGGTTGGCAGGCTAGCTCTAATGCATATATATCTCATGCAAATTCATTAGGGATATCCTGAAAACCTGACTGGCCTGGCGTTCCCCGAGGACTGGGTTGGGAAACACTGATCTAGAGCATAGGCTCAGAAACAATCACACCTGAAACCCTAGGCAGGTCGGGTGTTTAGTATAGGCCTAATGAAGATGCATGAGACATATATGCTTCCAACATATCATACGAATGTGAGTGCTGAGTGGCTCTCCAGGGCTGTATGTCAACCCCTTAGCCCTACACCTCTGTCAGCAATGATTGTAAGTGGTGAAGGTGCAGATGTCCAAGACATAAACACGTGTTGATACAATGAGTCACATGCCTCTTTGCCTCTCACCACCACCATTACTAACATATGTTAGATGCTACCACGTCATGGTTATGTTGACAATTGAGGAAGTATGTGACACATTCCATGTATGCTTTTCCAGTCTAAGACATCTGCACCTTGCACACTCACACCCCGAAATGAAAGACGTGTAAGGCAGGGGTCCCCAACTGCAGACCTAGAGGGCCACACGCCAGTCAGGCTGCCAGGATAGCCCAAATGCATATAGAACTAATGTATATTCATGAGGGCTATCCTGATCACTGCACTTGTGTAGGGCGCCAAGGAGAACTGATTCATAATCACTCAGCTATGGAGATGTTGGGCACTTGTGACATCACAGCGGTTACAGTCTTAAGTCATAGGTGATGGAACCAACCAGGGAAAGCTCAACGCTGGATGTAGTGCTCACCAACGGTGATAGTGTGTCAAATGTCTGCGTGAGTGCCCCTGTGAGCAACAGCGACCATCACACGGTGTGGTTTGAAATAAAAGCCATGGCACAGGCCAATCATAGCAAGCTCAGAGTCCTAAACTTCAAATACACTAACTTCAATCAAATGGCAGAGTATGTAAAGGAGGAGATGACGGGGTGGGAAGAGATAAAGGAAGTGGAATTGCAATGGGCTAAACTAAAGGAGGCATTGAAAGGAGCAACAGATAAATATGTAAGAAAAGTAAATAAAAGCAAGAGGAGAAGGAAACCTATTTGGTTTTCCAAAGAGGTGGCTGCTCATATAAAGGCAAAAAACACAACTTTTGCAAAATTCAAAAGCTTGCAGACCGAAGAACACAGAAATGAATACAGGATCAAACTCAAAGAGACAAAACGAGAAATAAGGATAGCAAAATCAAAGGCAGAGGAAAAAATGGCTAAAGATGTTAAGGGTGGCAACAAAAATTTCTTCAGGTATATTCGGGAAAGGAAAAAGATCAGAGTTGGAATTGCAGGACTCAGAAGTGCTGGGAAAGGACTCGTGGAAAGTGACACTGAAAAAGCAAAATTGCTAAACAATTACTTCTGCTCTGTGTTTACTAAAGAGGATCCTGGGGATGGACCAGCTGTGACTCCCAAGTATAGGAATGGGAATGAAGTGGATACCACACCATTCACAGCAGAGGAGGTGTTAGAACAGCTTGCTAAACTGAAAGTGGACAAAGCCATGGGACCGGATGGGATACATCCCAGGATACTGAGAGAGCTCAGAGAGGTTCTTGCAGGACTGTTAAAGGATGTCTTCAACAGATCCTTGGAAACAGGAGAGGTTCCTCAGGACTGGAGAATGGCTGATGTCGTACCTCTACACAAAAGTGGTGACAGGGAAGAAGTGTCAAACTACAGACCCGTGAGCCTTACCTCGGTGGCAGGAAAAGTAATGGAGGCGCTCCTGAAAGAGCGAATAGTGAACTTTCTGAAAACCAACAGCTTGCAAGACCCGAGGCAACATGGTTTTACCGAAGGACGATCTTGCCAGACAAATCTGATCGAGTTCTTTGACTGCGTGACGAGGGAACTAGATCAGGGGCATGCAATGGATGTCATCTACCTGGATTTCAGCAAAGCCTTTGATACTGTTCCTCATAGGAGGCTTATCAACAAACTCAGTAGCTTGGGGATGGGTCCCAAGATGGTAAACTGGATTAGAAATTGGCTGACTGACAGACGACAGAAGGTGATTGTACATGGAGCTCACTCGGATGAGAGGAAGGTGATTAGCGGGGTGCCCCAGGGTTCGGTCCTGGGCCCGGCACTGTTCAATGTATTTGTGAGTGATATTGCTGAAGGACTGAATGGAAAAGTCTGTCTTTTTGCAGACGACACAAAAATTTGCAACAGAGTGGACTCCCCTGAGGGAGTGGTTAACATGAAGAAAGATCTACAAAAGCTGGAAGACTGGTCTAAAGCTTGGCAACTACGATTTAATGCAAAAAAGTGCAGTGTCATGCACTTGGGTAGCAGAAATCCAAGAGAAATGTACAAGATAGGGGGAGAAAGGTTGGTATGCACAGTTCAGGAAAAAGACCTTGGTGTGATTATCTCTGCTGATCTCAAGGTGGCAAAACAGTGCGACAAGGCGGTGGCAAAAGCCAGGAGGATGTTGGGCTGCATACAAAGAGGGATTACCAGCAGAAAAGAAGAGGTACTTATGCCACTGTATAGGTCACTGGTGAGGCCTCACTTGGAATACTGCGTTCAGTTTTGGAGACCATATCTTGCAAAGGATGTAAAAAGACTGGAGACTGTTCAGAGGAAGGCGACCAAAATGATTTGGAGCCTGCGTCAGAAGCCTTATGAGAAGAGACTTGAAGACCTAAATATGTATACCTTGGAGGAAAGGAGGCACAGGGGAGATATGATTCAGACCTTTAAATACTTAAAGAGAAATGATGAACAAACAAACCTCTTCCAGAGACGGGGAACCTGTAAAACTAGAGGGCATAACATGAAACTGCAAGGGGGTAAATTGAAAGGCAATGTCAGGAAATATTTTTTCACTGAAAGGGTGGTGGATGCTTGGAATGCCCTCCCGATGGAAGTGGTAGGGGCGAACACGGTGACGGAATTCAAAAAGGCATGGGACAAACACAGAGGATCCCTTTACAGAAATAGGAAAAAAAAACCAAAATAAACGGTACCATCTAACTTCCGAACCATCTAACTTCCGAACCATATAACGTCTCAACAAATAGGGGTGTCCTATATGGAGTGGTGGGTTTACCCCTGAACAAGGATATGGAGAGGGGTGGCCTGCGCGGAGCGACAGGTGCACCTACTCTTGCCATCTCGCTGGGCAGACTGGATGGACCATGCTGGTCTTTATCTGCCGTCAACTACTATGTTACTATGTTACTATGTTACTATGATCCCACAGTGGAGTAATGTAATATGGCTGTCAGAGGCATTTCACATTACCTAATGTCATTTGTCCCTGCCACCAACAACACCGTCAGTGCTGTAGCCTGAAGGTTATTCCAAATACTCAAAAAGGTGTGTGAAAATGAATGTTAGAAGGTGCTGTGGTGGACACTGCACCTCATATGCCCTCTCTGGAGTGCCTCCCAGGGTCCCTGATGTGACACCCTAGGTCAGCGATGGCGAACCTATGGCACGCGTGCCAGCTGTGGCACGCGAAGGCCTTGCAGCTGGCACGCGGGAAGGTCCGCAATCGGAAAAAAAAAAAAACAACCCTGTCTGCTGCCGTTGTCGGGGCCGCCGCGGCAGAATCGAGCGTGCCGCGGGGCCCCCCTGTACCCACCCGGCAGAGCCTGTCCTCCCCGTAGCAGCTCTCTCTTTGGAGCTGCAGTCAGACCGCGCCGGCTTGCAGAGCGCGAGGGAAGAGTTCCCTCGCTGCTCTGTTAAGCCCGCGGGGGCTGATGGGAAGTTCCCATCAGCCCCCGCGGGCTTAACAGAGTCGCGAAAGGGAAACTCTTCCCTTCGCGCTCTGCAAGCCGGCGCGGTCTGACTGCAGCTCCAAAGAGAGAGCTGCTACGGGGAGGACAGGCTCTGCCGGGTGGGTACAGGGGGGCCCCGCGGCACGCTCGATTCTGCCGCGGCGGCCCCGACAACGGCAGCAGACAGGGTTGTTTTTTTTTTTAATTTTCCCTGGGCTGGGGGGGGGGGGGGGGTTAGGAGTGGTGGTGGGCTGGGCTGGGGGGGTTAGGAGTGGTGATGGGCTGGGCTGGGCTGGGGGGGTTAGGAGTGGTGATTGGCTGGGCTGGGCTGGGCTGGGGGGGGGTTAGGAGTAGTGAGGGGCTGGGCATGGTGGTGTTAGGAGGAGTGATGATCTGGGGTGGGGGGGTTAGGAGTGGTGATGGGCACTGGGCTGGGGGGGTTAGGATTGGTGATGGACACTGGGCTGGCTGGGGGAAGTTATTAGTGGTGATGGGCACTGGGCTGGCTGGGGGGGTTAGGAGTGGTGATGGGCGCTGGGCTGGGGGGGTAGGAGTGGTGATGGGCGCGGGGGGGGGTTAGGAGTGGTGATAGGCGCTGGGGGGGCTTAAACTAAAAATTGAGTGATGGGGGATTAGGACTGGGAGTGGGCTGATGGGGAGGTTAGGACTGGAAATGGGCTGGTGGGATTAGGACTGGGAGTGGGCTATGGGGGGCTAGGACTGGTAATGGGTTGGGGGGGTTGCTAGGACTGGAAATGGGCTGAGTGGAAGGGGGCTTGAACTGCAAATAGCTGTTGGGGATGGGGCTTGGAATGGAAATGGGCTGAGGGGAAGTGGGGGGCTTGAACTGCAAATAGCTGATGGGGACGGGGCTTGGAATGGAAATGGGCTGAGGGGAAGTGGGGGGCTTGAAGAAGGGAATGGATGCTGGGTGAGACTGGAACTAGAAGGGAGCTGATGTTGGGGGAGGATTAGAATGGGATGGGGCTGGGAGAGTAAAATGGAGAGGGGAAAAATATTTTGTGTAGGAGGGATGAAAAATCTACAATTGGCCAGGTATTGGGAGAGTAATTGGGGATTGAGGATGGAGGGGTAAAATTTGTGTGGATGAAATAGGAATGAGGAAAGAGCAAAAGGAGAAAGATTAGTATGTTAAAGCAGATGTAGAGAGAGAGAGAATGGAAAAAAAACTAGAAGAGAGAAGAAAGGACAAATGGACAGCAGACGATGGAGAGTTAGCAGAAAACATGAAGAAACCAGAAGAAAATGGCTGGACCAATTGCAACTGAAAAAAAATGCACAAAAGGTAGAACGATATCTCTTTATTTTGAATTTATTAACTGGAATATGTCAGCTCTGGGAAATGTGCATCATTAACATCTGCGCTTTGTTTGGTACAAGAGGAAATTCCTATTTGACGTTGCCACTTGTTCTCTTTCCCCAGTATTCACTGAAATGTATTGGTTTAATATTTGCAGTGTTGCCTTTTGATAGGTAGGGTATGGTGCTTTGTGAGTCCTGGTAATGCTGTCAGGATACGGCGGGTTTGCTATGGGTTCTAAATGGGCAGCGTTTGTAGTAGTTCCTAATGTGCCTGGCGGTTGGCACTGGATTATAGTAATGTAGAAATCTTTTAGTCTTTCTTTATCCATACACTCATTAAGAGACATGTTTACTAAAAGTTAGTGTATGGTAACATTATGCAAATATTTATGCAAATAAGACCACTTATGCAAATGACGTGCTGGCACTTTGAGGAAATTCTTTGGTTTTGTGCGGCAGTTTGGGCACTCGGGCTCAAAAAGGTTAGCCATCACTGCCCTAGGTCATTGCATTGTCCCAGTGTGTTTGCTCTCATAAAAAACAAACCTTTCAAGGTCCCCACAAAGAACAGCTGATCTTAGGGAGTGATGTGCCATCAAATCATAATGATGAGGCTGCCTGTGTGAGGGAAAACACTAGCTCGCTTAAAAAAGGATGTATGGCAAATAATGTGTCACACCACATCCACTCTCTCTGTATGTCAGCACACCTACGTAAGAGAACTGAGCATGTTTGTCGCATGCAAACCTCCATCAGCTCCGTATGTGTGTCATGAAAAATAATGTGGATGTAGACTGTCCACATACCAAGGCCCCACATCATTGCTTGGCTCACATTGAGATGACCTACTGAACATGATCTATTGCAACACATATCCCCATATAACCACGGTGACTGGTAGGCCACTTAGATGTGCTCTGTGGACCCCTGTGGATAGGGAGGTTTTGTTTTCTCCATTAAACACACACAACCATATCACCAGGGTGACTCACAGCCCCCTGTGATGGGCTCTCTTGACCTGTGTGGATAGGGAGGCTGTATTAAATGGTGTAAGCACACACAAACATATCACCAGGCTGACTGATAGCCCACATTGATGTTTTCGCAGCACACATTGTTGTTTTATCTGTGTTATTGCCAGTCATTGCAATGTGAGAGCCATAGCACATCACATCATACAAAAGCCTAAGAACCATTGTATAGGTGTTGGTAGGTTCAAGTCCCAAATGTGTATACACAATAACATTCTAAAATGGGTCTCTGGTGTTTTAAATAAATGACACACAGCAGTTTATATGTAATGTGTGTTGCGCAAGTCTTTGCTTCAATTTTTCTTTGTGCATTTGCGTGGCGCAGTTGCACGTGCAATACCGGCAACATGCGCCAGCTGCGTAGCCCACATGCACGTACTGCGTTCGGCCCGCACATGGACGCAATACGTTCCTGACCTGCGCCACTGTTGCACGTAAATCGTCGCGCAAGTTGCACTGCGCATGCGCGTGAAGCGTGCTGCGTGCAATCAGGTGATAATCTCTGAAAATGGCGCCCAGAACAAGGAAGCCCTCCTTCACCCTCCGTGAGCTCAGGTACCTGTCCCGGCTCATCGCACCACGCCAGCATAAGCTCTTCACTGGGAAGACCGGCCACAGGGACAGCGCCAAGGTCCTTAGGGCATGGCAACGTCTACAAAGACGTTTCAATAGAGAAGCAGACTACCCAAGGGAGGTAAGTGTATAGGGCCAGGTCCTAAAAATCATATATGTAGCCTGTACTCATTGCAAATGTCCATGCTGTTGTGTCGAGGTACTGTGAGTCAATAATGTGCAGAAGATGAGAAGACATACCATAATGTATCTGTATCATTTGTGACTGTGTTGTCCTGCACCCAGGTGTTGATGGACATGGTCAGAGAGGTCACGATGCTTCCCTTGTGGCATGTCAGCTGCTGCTGTGGCTGTGCCTCAACATACTGTAATTAAGTAAGACCTTAGATCAGCAGATGTAAATATATACAACAACATATGGATATGGTGTGAATTGTACCCTGAACAAAACACCGTGGGTCCAGCACAAGGAAATGTGAAACATAACATTAATGGTATGTCACCCACCCAGGTGATATGGGCCGTGTTGGCCATGATTTCCAATACACACGCCTATCTGCATGGGTTCTCAGAGCCCATCACAGTGGGCTTGCTGTCATCCCTGTGATATTGGTCAGTGTGCTGTCAGAGTTGCAAACATTCCCCCAGTCTGCAGGGGTCCAGACAGATCATCCCAGTAGGCCAGAACCCACCCTGGGGAAATGCTTGTGTGTGCCCACCCAGTATCACACATCCACCCTATCACCAGGAGGACAGAGAGCCCATCACAGTGGGCTTGCTGTCATCCCTGTGATATTGGTCAGTGTGCTGTCAGAGTTGCAAACATTCCCCCAGTCTGCAGGGGTCCAGACAGATCATCCCAGTAGGCCAGAACCCACCCTGGGGAAATGCTTGTGTGTGCCCACCCAGTATCACACATCCACCCTATCACCAGGAGGACAGAGAGCCCATCACAGTGGGCTTGCTGTCATCCCTGTGATATTGGTCAGTGTGCTGTCAGAGTTGCAAACATTCCCCAGTCTGCAGGGGTCCAGACAGATCATCCCAGTAGGCCAGAACCCACCCTGGGGAAATGCTTGTGTGTGCCCACCCAGTATCACACATCCACCCTATCACCAGGAGGACAGAGAGCCCATCACAGTGGGCTTGCTGTCCTCCCTGTGATATTGGACAGTGTGCTGTCAGAGTTGCAAACATTCTCACAGCCTGCAGGGGTCCAGACAGATCATCCCAGTAGGCCAGAACCCACCCTGGGGAAATGCTTGTGTGTGCCCACCCAGTATCACACATCCACCCTATCACCAGGAGGACAGAGAGCCCATCACAGTGGGCTTGCTGTCATCCCTGTGATATTGGTCAGTGTGCTGTCAGAGTTGCAAACATTCCCCCAGTCTGCAGGGGTCCAGACAGATCATCCCAGTAGGCCAGAACCCACCCTGGGGAAATGCTTGTGTGTGCTTGGGCAGGTTAAGACATACACCCTATCCCCTGGAGTCCAGGAGGGCCATCCCTGTGGCCCATCTGGCACCATGGGGATATGGTTGTGTGTTACCTAACAGTTTGCGTTTTGCTCCCTATCCCCTGGAGTCCAGGAGGGCCATCCTTGTGGCCCATCTGGCACCATGGGGATATGGTTGTGTGTTACCTAACAGTTTGCGTTTTGCTCCCTATCCCCTGGAGTCCAGGAGGGCCATCCTTGTGGCCCATCTGGCACCATGGGGATATGGTTGTGTGTTACCTAACAGTTTGCGTTTTGCTCCCTATCCCCTGGAGTCCAGGAGGGCCATCCTTGTGGCCCATCTGGCACCATGGGGATATGGTTGTGTGTTACCTAACAGTTTGCGTTTTGCTCCCTATCCCCTGGAGTCCAGGAGGGCCATCCTTGTGGCCCATCTGGCACCATGGGGATATGGTTGTGTGTTACCTAACAGTTTGCGTTTTGCTCCCTATCCCCTGGAGTCCAGGAGGGCCATCCTTGTGGCCCATCTGGCACCATGGGGATATGGTTTTGTGTTACCTAACAGTTTGCGTTTTGCTCCCTATCCCCTGGAGTCCAGGAGGGCCATCCTTGTGGCCCATCTGGCACCATGGGGATATGGTTTTGTGTTACCTAACAGTTTGCGTTTTGCTCCCTATCCCCTGGAGTCCAGGAGGGCCATCCTTGTGGCCCATCTGGCACCATGGGGATATGGTTGTGTGTTACCTAACAGTTTGCGTTTTGCTCCCTATCCCCTGGAGTCCAGGAGGGCCATCCTTGTGGCCCATCTGGCACCATGGGGATATGGTTTTGTGTTACCTAACAGTTTGCGTTTTGCTCCCTATCCCCTGGAGTCCAGGAGGGCCATCCTTGTGGCCCATCTAGCACCATGGGGATATGGTTGTGTGTTACCTAACAGTTTGCGTTTTGCTCCCTATCCCCTGGAGTCCAGGAGGGCCATCCCTGTGGCCCATCTGGCACCATGGGGATATGGTTTTGTGTTACCTAACAGTTTGCGTTTTGCTCCCTATCCCCTGGAGTCCAGGAGGGCCATCCCTGTGGCCCATCTGGCACCATGGGGATATGGTTGTGTGTTACCTAACAGTTTGCGTTTTGCTCCCTATCCCCTGGAGTCCAGGAGGGCCATCCTTGTGGCCCATCTGGCACCATGGGGATATGGTTGTGTGTTACCTAACAGTTTGCGTTTTGCTCCCTATCCCCTGGAGTCCAGGAGGGCCATCCCTGTGGCCCATCTGGCACCATGGGGATATGGTTTTGTGTTACCTAACAGTTTGCGTTTTGCTCCCTATCCCCTGGAGTCCAGGAGGGCCATCCCTGTGGCCCATCTGGCACCATGGGGATATTGTTGTGTGTGCCTAACAGGTAATATGCATTCTCCCTATCCCCAGGAGTCCTGTGAGCTGCACAATGGGTCCTGTTAGTCACCCTTTTGCTAAGGTGTATGCAGCTGATGATCTGTGGTAGGACACCCAACCCACAGGGGGCCAGATCAACAATTGCTATGGTGGGTATGTCAGTAAGATAATGTGGTTGTTCATGGCAGGTAGTTTGCACCTACACCATAGTCTGTGCGGTGAACATCTCAGCACACATGTGTGTGATGTCTCCGGATGATATGCTAGCTGCAGAGGTTAATGTGTGTAACAGCACCCCATCCCCATGAGCCAGTACATGTGTGAGCAAAACCCTGTAGCGGATCCATGTCCCCATACCGTCATGACGATTCAGGTTTAACACCTTGCCACCTAATATAAATCCAAAACCATCAGACACATGCACATCACTGATGGTGTATCAATGATACATGCAACTGTTGTGGCTGGAGAACACATACATAAACCCTCAAATTAGCACTGTTGCGAAGAGCCGTTATGTTGGTTTGGCCCCTGTCGATATTGCTGTCAGAAAACACCTGCTGTCAGCCTAGCTGAGCCAGGTCAAATGAACATAACAACATAACATAGCCCATAGAGGGACAATACCTACCCCCCCACACACATTATGCTGTCAGCAACTGTGTCCAACGTAGGTTGGACATAGCAACCAGGATCCCCATAAGACACACCTCACACAATGGAGCTAGTGGTGCAATCATAGATATCGTGGGCCCTGTCAAAGGTGAAAGGTAATGTTATTGGCCCCTGCCAAGGTCACTAGGGCCTCCCACACAATGTGTCAGCTAACTACACACCGCCCATGATTGGTGGCATATCAGGTTGCCATTGGGGGTGAGTAACAGGATGTCTACAGAGCATCTGAACATATATGTGTGGAACACAGCACATGCTGTGTAACTGTGACTAGCATGGACACCATCATGTTCAAACAAACTGGGGCATGTTGTGTCAAGGTCATGCAAGGGGGCGACAGGGTAGTTCAAGGATGTGCTGAGGGTGCCAAATACACCGGGTACAGGTGTCAGTGCACACATGTGCACAGACAAAGCAACAAATGCAGGTTGTACTGTGACCACAAAACTGTGCTATAGCAAAAAGGATGTAGGCCTGCCATGTGTGTCTAAATTGATGACAACACAGGATGCATGAAAACACTCCCCAGTGTAGAGTTTTGATCACATCAGAAGCAAACTGATGTGTATGTGTGTGGTGATGTTGCCTGTGCAAAATGTCTCCTCCAAGGTCAAGCAGTGGCACACATCGAACGTGTCACTGTGGCTGTTCTGGCATGAAATCAGCTATTGTAGTGACACACGTGTGGCATTGTCTATCGTGATGTGTGTCTTATCACCTATATGCCACAATGTACACAAATGGACGTTTCACAAACACCCACACACGTGAACCATGACCAAAAAAGGTGCATGTCACGTTGTAGGACTCCCCCTGGTTGCCAATAGGCCATAATTAGATATGAATACGCAAGACACATTCCTAGTCTTCCCCTCACGCTCCATGTAAGCTTGCTCGAAGGCCCTTCCAGGCATGCCCCGTTTGGTCCGGCTGGTTTGCCCCACACCCAAAATATGTCACCCACTCCTATCTGGCACTCACACAGGATGCTATAGAAACATGTGGGGAACAGGAGGCCAGCCACAGTCCATCAGCACACGTGTAAAAACACACTAGCAGTTACATATACGGTGCTGCCAGATGTTTGACCATGAGTTGTGTGTATCTGGAGACAGCATAGCTAAACCCCTGTCAGAGGTGTTCTGCCGGAACAGCAGCATCAGGATGTCCCAACCCACCCATCCCCCCATGTGGGGGGGTGTCTCTCTCTGTCCGTGTCACGCTCCCACTATGTTTCTCATAGTTAGTCCCTGTGTAAGCTGTATACGTCACTGGAGAGAGACATGTTCGACAGGGGGGAGGGCAGCGCATTCACACCGTGGGATGCTGCCACACACCGTCACAAGGGATGCGGGTCAGCTGTGACACACATGCTCCCTTGCCACCAACATTATACACATGTCATGACATATGCCTGTTGCCCATGGGAATGCCTACTGACAGGTGATTAACTATGCTGTACATGACACACACACACAGCAGTGCCAGGAGCAGTAGGACTCTGAGCACACTGATGGGGGGGGGGCAAAGTAGCAGAAGGTGACCAGTCACTAATGCCCCACCTTTTCCTTGCATATCCACAGATTGAGGATCTCCGGAAGAAGGGCAGGGAGCTGCGCCTCCACCATGGTACCTACCTCCAGCGCCTCCAGGGTGAGACCTCACAATAGGGTGATGTACAATAATCAGGAAGTCACGTATCTGTAACCAATGTTCCATTATCCCAGATGCCTGTGTGGTGCCTGCCTATGTACATGTTCTATATGTGTGACAGACAAACGTGCTGATGACTGTTATGTTCCACAGATGGTGATGTCACTGAGGATGAGGCCACCACCTCTGCAAATCTGTTCAGGCGGACACCAACACCACATGATGCAGAGGTGGTGGTCCTGGACACGACAGACGAGGAGGTGGAGGAGGAGGAGGAGGAGGAGGAGGTGGATGAGGATGAGGTGCATGAGGAGGTGGTGGAGGCGCAAACACCTGGATCCCCGGCAGAAAGGACACCGGAGGGCCAGAATGGACATTGGGAAGGGTTGATTGGGGGGGAGCCAGCGTTGGGAGAGGGTGCAGGTGATGTGGAGGGGGGGATGTTGCGGAGGGCTCAGGGGGGGAGGGTTTCCCAGAAGGGTTGTGGGAAAGTGACGTGGAGGACAGGGCATCACAGGCCACTGTGGCTTCCCCCCAGCCACAACAGTTGCCTCCACCATCCAGGGCCACACACAGGCCCTACGCAGATGCCACCACACAGACAACATTTACAATGTGTGTGTGTGGTGGCAGATGCGTGGAGCACCTGTCTGTGGCCGTGGATGGCATGGAGCAACGTCTACACCAGCTGTCCCACTCACAGCAGTGGCTGGCCACAGTGATTGAGAGGGTGGTTGCCGAGGTGGTACATCTTCCATGTCGGCAACCACCCCCTCAATGGCGTCACTGGCGTCAGTAATTGCGCCAGTGATGTCACTACATGTGCCCTGTGATGCCCTGTCCTCCATCACTGGGCATGCTGGGGGAGGGTGGGGCTCACGTGTGGGTTGTTTTTATTTATTATTTATTTATTTAACAGTATTTCTAGACCGCCTTATCTTAATAATCAAGGTGGTATCACAGCAAGCAATCAGGTAAAGTGTGTGTGTTGTACATGCAGTGAGGATAAAACTTAGTTGTGTGAGGGATGTGTTGGGTGCTTGATTTGTTTGAGCTATATACAGGGTGGGCTATTTACAGTGGTGCTAGAATCATATTTTATATATATTCAGTTGTTTGGGAGGATTGGAGTGCTGTTATCCATTCTCTTAGGTTATGTGATGTGACCATAGTGCTCTATGAACAGCATGGTTTTCAGTTGTTTTCTGAAGTCTTTGAGGTCTGGAGTTGCCCTTAGATCGTCCGGTAGATTGTTCCATATTGTTGGAGCAGCCATGGAGAGAGCTCTGTCTGTTGTGTCCTTGCGTGTGTGCTTGTACTCATTTGGGGTGCTGACTCGGTTGCGTGTTTGACTTCTTCTGGGACGTGCGCTGGTTTCCGGTTGTATGAGCAGGTGGAGGCTGTTGGCTGATGTGTGTTCTTTTATCTTAAATAGGTTTATGATAGTCTTGTATCTGATGCGAGCAATGATTGGGAGCCAGTGTAAGTCCTTTAGTGTAGGTGTGATGTGCTCCTGCCTTGCGGCTCCGGATATGATTCGAGCTGCAGTGTTTTGTGCCAGCTGTAGTGGTTTGAGAGCTTGTTTTGGTAGTCCGAGGTATATCGGATTGCAGAAGTCCAGTATTGGGGTTATCAGTGCTTGACAGACTGTACGGAAGTGTTCTGGAGCGAGGAGTGGTTTCAGTCTCCTGATGATTCGCATCCTGTAATATGCTTTTTGGATTGTTTTGTCTATGTGTGGTTTGAGGTTGAGTTTACTGTCCAGAGTAACCCCAAGGTATCTCACCTCCGATCTTATCGGTATCGTGGTGCTTTGTATCTTTATGTTTGGTGGGTGTGTGAAGCTTTGGTTTCGAGTGATGATTAAAGCTTCAGTCTTGTTGTAGTTTATAGCTAGATTGTTGTTTTGGCACCACTTCGCCATTTGGGTAAGGCAGTCTGCTATCTTAGAGAAGTCCGGGTTTTCGATTGATATCGGGGAGTATACCATTATATCGTCTGCGTATATTGTGTATTGGATGTTGTTCTCTTTCATAATGTTGCATATTGGTTGGATGTAGATGTTAAAAAGGAGTGCTGAGATTGCGGATCCTTGTGGTACTCCTTGTTGGACGTTTATGGGCCGGGAGGTGTCCTGTCCCACCTTGACCTGTAGCTGTCTTTCTGTTAGGTACGAGTGGAACCATTTTAGAGTGGTACCGTGTATACCAGTGTTCTTCAGTCTCTCCAGGAGTATATTGTGATCAACTGTGTCGAACGCTGAGGAGATGTCGATGTGTGTGTGTAATATGTGCGGGTGGGCGTTTGAGGGGAGGGGGGAATGGGGGGGGGGAGGGTGACGGTTTTTTCCCCCTTCCCACATATGTACATAGTTTCCCAATGTTGTTTTTTATAAATAGTAAATATCATTTGGAAAGGAACTGGTACTGCTCATGTGTCTCACCTAGGCTAAGTGTGAGGATGTCAGCATGGGATATGTGTGGGGGCACATATGTTCCTGTTGGGTAAACATGGGTCTGTAAATGACATTGTCAACACATTAAGGTGTTCTACAAGCCCATGTGTGTAGGTGTATTCAACTAGGGGTCTGCATTAACTGTTGCAACGTAGCAGCTTTCCCACTGATGTACATGGCACAGGGATGGTCCTATGTGAAACAAAGATCTGCACATATTTGAGTCTCCAACATAGGCATGACACCCATTTATGCCTCTGACACAGGCATCCCTATGGTGGGGTGGGAGGCACGTGATTATTGATGTGGTCAAGGGCAACGGTCACACATATGCCACCAATGTGTAGTATATGATGGATTGCACACGGTGATGAGTATGTCAAGTAAACCAGCCATTGACAACATAGTCCCCCTGTGACCACATGGATGTCTGTGCACACTGTGCCGCTGCAGCCCCAAGGCTGTGGCGAAACAGGGTGCACATGACACATTACATATGTGTGTAGCATGACAATTGTAGCTGCCTCTGGCAAAGTATATGTCACAGGGAACCTGTGTGTGGGTCATATAGTGCACCCAGCACTATATGACCTGGGTGCGGCTCATATAGGGTTCCCACCCCCAAACACCGAGATACACATGGGACAACATGGACACTCATTGTACACCACACACTGTATGTATGGTAAGACAGCTGTTTATTGTTGCAGCTTTACCCTCAGATGTAGGTTACCATATAAACATGTATAGTTACATGTTGTTGTGTTACAAGAAAAGGTTTAGCTGACAGACACACAACATATGATTACCATATGTCATCTTTTCACATTTGACACATAACAAACACTCTGAAATATGTTTAACTGGATACATATGTTCTCCAACTGAGCATAGCAACATAGAGAAATATAGGATAGTATCAGGATTATGCATATATTACTCTACCGTTATTGGCGACGTGGTCGCCCACGCCTGACACGTCGGCCCCCCACCCCCCTTCTCCCCCGGCCATGACCCCCATCTGGAACCAGTGCTGGTGGTGGTGCAGGTGCACATCGTCGCAGAACCTCAAGGGCCTCACATATACGAGGGATGGCCATGTTTTGTACAACGTCACGTAATTGCCGCTGCTCAGCACACACCTCCCTTGTGTTCTGCTCCACTGCATGGCGTATACGGTCCAGACTGCGTCTACTGCCTGTGCATGGGATACAGGGTGCTCTATTAGATACGTCTCCACTACTCGAGCGCCATACACAAACATGTCATGCACATCCCACACGATTGGTGATGTGATACGGCAGACAACATCACACAGATGGATAGGGGCAATATACCTCATGACCACAGTAGTAGATGTCAGACTAACCCAGAGGACACATCTCACGACGTAGATGTGGGATGCCATCACAACGATATACAGGCTGTGCAGACACACCCACATACTACTGTTGTGGCAACAGGATTGGCCAATGAGAGCTATCACATATCCATCGTGTTGGTGAGGTGCAGCATGCACTAGACACAAATATATCAGCTGGACACCAACAGTGATTAACACAGGACGGTTGACCTAATCCATCACAATTGGGGACACATGTGGAGGGATAAACACAATTACTGCCAAGGAACATTTGTTTGTAAATGAAGCTATGGGATGTTAGGTGAGCGCAGAGATAACACACCTTACCTGCACATGTGCCCCTCTGCTGCACATATGTGACAACCTGAGTGATACATATGCACCTTCACTGTTACACAGAGGAGGGTTACATAGCTGTATATATGCTCATTACTTTGGCAGACTATGGGTTAGCTGTCATCCTGCTGTTCACAAGACATTTGGGTGTCTGCAGAGAGGCAGGATGTTGGTTTGCCAATTTCAGTATCTATTTATGATGTCAGAACGTGCTGGCCCGTCATAAACATTCCTCTGATGTCTGCATCTGTGTGTATCAACCTGACCTTACACTATTCTACTGTGGGACACAATAACATCATTTAATGTACCCCGCTACCTTTTGTTCTCACACATCTCATAACTGTGAGCGTAACATGTAACATGTGTGTAGGTGATGTTGGGACAGCCACCACACATACACCAACTATAGACTACTGGTGTCTGTGGTGTGGTTGTGACAGTCTTTTGTCACCCACCTTCAGCATTGCGATGTGATGATGCACCATAGGCCCTCAACTCCCCCATCATCATCTGCGGGAGAGGTGTATGTGCGTCTTCGGCTGGCATTGGTTGTTGGCTGCCTTCTATTTCTGCTTCCACCAGTGGTGTCCTGGTGTGCATGTGTGGCTCCAGGGACTCATCATCAGCAATTGTGCTGCCCCCTGAGACAGCAGCCTCTGCCTCCACCAGGCTCATTGGGGCTGTGATGTTGACCTCCACCTCCTCCACCACCGCCTCCTCCTCCTCCTCCTCCTCCTCCTCCTCCTCCTCAGCACCCATTTCTCTGTAGTCACCTGCATTGGGAACAATCAAAGAGAGAGACACATATGTTTCAGGAATCCACATATGTATACGTGTGTGATACAGAAAATGGAGCAGCAGATAAACATGCACTAAATTACACCAGTAGTGTTTTCAGGGATCCAAGCCAGTTTACTGTGCACATGCTCAGACACTAATACATTTCAGTATGGCTGAGCCCCGTACTCTGGCAAAAGAAAATACGTTTCTTGACATTTCCTCCATTCCAGGTATGGGGAAACATTTCATTGGTCCCGCTAACCTGCCATTCCTCCCGTACCCCTTCTATTGGTCCCGTTAGTGATATGATTATCCAAATATTTCTTTGGAATGGGCTCAGCACCTGCTTTGTCCCCCTCCTAGTCACAAGTACAATGGGCAGTTATTCAGCTTGTTACTTTAATACTTCCAAGGCCATTGAGCCAATTTGTGTGTGTAGGGTAGCAGGGCTCAGCAGCCTTTGTGTCAGCAGTTTCATTTAGATCCCTTACAGCTGCATTGTCTCATCAGTCGGCATTTAAACATATTTCTCCCATTATTGAAATTGTACTTGTCTAGGTTAATGCATTGCTTTTAATGATTTAAACGTCTACAGCAGCATATAGGGGGATGTGCAATTCCTATAGGCCTCTTCACAGACATCATTTACAGGGCAAGCTTGTTAGGCCTGTCAGCTTAGTTCAATTAGCATGGGGCATAGGCCATCGCCTGCCACAAACACACAGACAGGATGGGTTGCCTCCATCCATGTGTGCGGCATGCCGGACACAGGACACACTCCCAGACGTGTTTGTCCACTCCATGTAGCTGAGTCTGGACCACATGTGTGTGCTGTGCCCATGCACAGATGGCAGGTTGCCCTTGTTCATGTTCATGGTCACATTGCACATGTTTGCCCATAGCATCCCGTTCCTCAGCTGTGCAACAAATGTCCGCACATGCGTGTTCCTGCCCCCACCATCAAACCTGGTTTTGCAAAACACTACATGTGTGTGTGCGATTCTGAGTATGGTTCATATTGTATGTCAGCTTATCTTATCATTGCTCCATGTGACTCGCAGTGACCCATTGTGTAGCGGATGGCAACTAGACAGCACCTTTGGCCCACTAAGCTGCACATGCAGCACTTTATTGATGTAATGTCATAGGAACATGCCGTGGAAATGACCAGCACAGTAATAGAGTGTATGGCAATCACAGGTGTGTTTGTAGGCTAGCGACTCGTGTCTGTGTGTGTGTGTGCTTCACAATCCCAGATTAGTTTGAGGATGGGTTGAGGAGCTACGTTAGGATGTTGACCACAGACATGTCAACATAAGAGGTGATGTACGGATATATCACACACATGTTCCACCAGGATAGGGACATGATGAGGATTGGGTGACACATATGGGAGTATATGTGCATATGACTGTTCTGTATGAAATGTTGCGATTATACGGGACACACAAAAGAGCAGTTAGTGTACATACCTGCATGTGGATGTGCGGTATCAAGGGCCTCAGGCAGTCCACGAAGGTAGATGTCTCCCAATCGTGTTGCGAGTTCTTGTTCGAGGGGCGTGAGTGTGGGTATGAAGGGGCCTCCGCCACCTGTGCCCATAGCATGTTGTTTTTCAGCAACCATGTGCTGACGGACACCTCTCTTGATGTCTGAAAAACCTTTTTTTGAGGCTTTCAATATCACGTGCAGGGCCCCCTACCTCAGACATTGCAGCACGCGCATCCTCCCACACGGCCATTCTGTTTGCCACAGTTGTGCGTGTGCTCATTCTGCCAAATAATACATCATAGTTGTCTATGACATATGACAGTAGTATATGGTTTCCCTGTCACTGAACTTTACTGCTCTCTTCCTCTGTGTTGCAGGCAGAGGGATCCTTTTTCTTTTGGCTGTTTGGCTGTAATGTGACTGCTGTGGCACAGCAGATGGCCCTGCCTGTTCCTGCCTAGCCTGTGCAGTCTGTGCCATGGGTGACTCAGCACCAACTGGCTGGCCCACATCCTCCACCACCTCACCCTGACCCTCTCTGTCACTGTCCCTCTCCATCTCCCTCTTGGGCACAGGCACCTCTCACCACACGCACACTCACCTACACACAGCAGGACAGAGCACACAAAACAAATAACAGGGACACTACACTACAGGACACAATACAGTACACTCTAACACAGGTGACCTGTCACGTAAATAAGCAAGGGGACAGGGATAATACACTGACCGTATGTTGTTATCCTCTCCCTCTCTCCTGTGCCGTACCCCTAACACAGCCTCTCTCCCTCAGACTCTGTCTAGCTCTCTCTATCTCTCCTTCCTCTGACTTACTCCCACCACAGCCTCACTCCCTATTGCACTCGTACCTGTCTGTCTCACTCCTTCCTGTGGACTACCTCTAACCTAGGCTCTGTCTCTGGATGTCTCTCTATCTCTCTGTCTGTAGGTGAAACTCCTCTAACAACCCTCAACTTGTGCCACGTGTTCAGGGCCTATTTATACGTTATTTCCCCTTTTGTTTCGGCACATGCGCATTTGTGCAGGCGTGGCGCTCTTGCGTCGCGCTCGTGCGTCGCGCTCGTGCATCGCGCTCGTGCGTCGCGCTCGTGCGTCGCGCTCGTGAGTCGCGCTCGTGCATCGCACTCGTGTGTCGCGCTCGTGCATCGCGCTCCTGCGGTGTGCGCGTGCCGGCTTACGCATGGGTGTCTGTACACGTGACCACCCACATGCGCTGAGAGACATTGTAGGACAACGCATGCGCATTATGGTGAGTGCCGCATGGGCGTCTGTGTCCGTTTTGCGCATGTGCGAGGCAATGCGCATGTAGGTGTCACCACGCACATGCCGACACCCATGCGTAGAGTCGCGCATGCGCGCGACACAAGATTGTCGTCTGCGAGCAATTGCGCATGCGCATTCCCCGTCAAGGCAATGAAACAACATATATAAGTGAAGGAGTACAGCTTGTCCACGTTGAGGGTTCTAGGCGGAGAAGAGTAGGAGTGTGTTTGCTGAGAGACAGGAAGGGAGTCTACACAGGTGTATGGGTAGATTGTTTTGGTGGGGTTGTTTGTACTGGGGATTGTATTGTCTTGTGTGTGTATAGTCCTCTGTGGTGTGTAGTTTGTACATAGCTTAGATAGGTTTTTGTGTGTGACAGCTTTGTTTGGTTTAGTTTGCCGGGAGGAGTTTATGGCGCATATATATGTTTCTGCATGTGGTCCTGTGTAGTGGGCAGATGCTGGGGTTGCCGGACAGGGGAGATGGTGTCGATGGGGCTGTGGAACAGGGCAATGGGTATAGTCCCGCAGCAACTCAGACCTGCAGCTGTGGGGGT
>CM066031.1:156309535-156418402 GCA_033557465.1 Ichthyophis bannanicus
CATTTCTAGTCATTTCCTAGCCCCACCATCAGCCCATGTCAAATCCTAGTTTCCCCTCCCCTCAGCCCCAATTCCAGTCCAAAGCCCCCCCCCCCCTGAGCCTACTTCCAGTTTCTAGCCGCCCCATGGATCCATTTCAATTCCAAGCCCCCACCACAGCCCATTTCCAATCTTAGCTCCCCCCCAACAGCCCATTTTATTTTTATTTATTTATTTATTAACTATTTCTTTTATACCGCCCTTCCAGAGATCAAGGGCGGTTTACATATAACAAGGTAACAGTCTTGTACACAGTGTTGTATACTTTTACATAGAACAATAGAATTCAACTATTTACATTGAACAGTAATATAAAACTTTGTAGGTATTAAAGGAAAAACAAAAAGCAGAAACATCTTTTAGGTATTAAAGCAATGAACTTTGTTTTTTAAAGGTTATTTTTTAAAACAAACACAAGCTAACTTTTTACAAATTTCCATTTCCAGTCCTATCCTAGCCCCCCATCAGCCCCATTTCTAGTCATTTTCCTTGGGCCCCACCATCAGCCCATGTCAAATCCTAGCTCCCCTCCACTCAGCCCAATTCCAGTCCCAAGGACCCCCCCCCATGAGCCTACTTCCAGTTCTAGCCCCTCCATGAGTCCATTTCAATTCAAAGCCCCCACCAACAGCCCATTTCCAATCTTAGCTCCCCCCCCCAAACAGCCGCATTTCCAGTCCTAGCCTAGCTGCTTCCATCAAGCCCATTTTCAGTCCTAGCTCCCCTTGCCCCTTCCCAGCCCCATTTCCATTCCATGCCCCTCCCCATCAGCTACTTTGCAGTTCAAGGCCTCCCCCTTCCACGCAGCCCATTTCCAGTCCTAGGACAACCCCCCAATCCATTACCAGTCCTAAGCCCCCCCATCAACCCACTTCCAGTCCCCTAACCCCCCATCAACCCCATTTTCAGTTAAGCCCCCCCTATAACCCATTACCAGTCCTAATCCCCCATCAGCCCACTTCCAGTCCTAACCCCATCAGCCCATTTCCCGTCAGCCCCCCATATAGCCCATTGCCAGTCCCTAACCCACCCCATCAGCCCACAGCCCATTACCAGTCCTAACCACCATCAGCCCACCTCAAGTCCTAACCCCCTCCCCATCAGCCCTTTTCCTGTCCTAGTCCCCCCATAGCCCATTAAAGTCCTTACCCCCCCATAGCCCATTACCAGTCCTAACCCCCATCAGCCCATTTCCATAAAAAAAAAGAAGAGTAAGAGAAAAGCCCCCATCATCCCCCCACCCAAGCCCATTACTAGTCTTAAACCCCCCATAGCACCATTACCAGTCTAACCCCCCCCCCAAACAGCCCACAGCCCCCCTAAGTCCCCAAGTCCTAACCCCCTCTACTAGCCCATTACCAGTCCATAAACCCCCCCGCCCCCACATCGGCTCATGGAAATTTAAAAAAAAAAAAAAGCTGGCTGCTGCCACTGCGCGCACCGCAGGCAGCGGCAGAATGGAGTGTCCCGGCAGGGCCGCCCTCTGCCCAGCTGAGATCTCCCCCGGCCCGGACTGAGCCCCTGTGGCGCCGGCGTTTCAGATACGCGAAGGCGAGAGTGTCTCCCTCGCGGTCTCTGTTAAGCCTGCAGGGGCAAGATGGGAAATTTTCCCATCAGCCCCCTACATCCCATCAGCCCCTGCAGCCTTACAGAGACGCGAGGGAGACACTCTCCCTTCATGTATCTGAAAGACAGGCGCAGAGGGCTCAGCCGGGCCGGGGGATGAGGCTTCAGCCGGGCAGAGATGGCCCCGTGGGTACACTCCCTTTCTGCTGCGGCCGCGTCGGCAGCAGCACCAGACTGCTTTTTTTTTTTTTTAAATTTAATTTGTTAAAAAAGCAGAATGTTCTTTGCGCGGGGCCCCCTGGAACCGTGTGGGGCCCTGTGCAAAAAAACATTCTTGCTCAATGGACGGGCCGGCTCTGGCTTTTATAGGTAAGACACCCACCTACAGTAGTATGGGGAGTAAGCTTAATGGTTCCAGCACTGGCTTGGGTAAACAAAAGACCAAGGTTCCATTCCCCACCATATACTCATTACATCCTTATACAAGTCACTTAGCTTGCCATTCCTTCTGAAGAAAGGTCTGGGCTGTTCTACTTCTGGTTGCACTGCCAAAAACAACACACGCAGATGCTGATGTTGGCAGGAGTCAGCATTGTGTCCAAATGTTGCGAATTATGCTTCTTTGTGCATTGACCATTTTTTATGAGAGATTCTGTCCCAGTGACATTAGACAATTTACATTATAGTAGCAGCATAGCAATAGCAAAGTGACCTCCCTGACAGCTTAATGGACAGTTAGGACAGTGAGGATAACCTTGGAGATAGGCAATAAACAGAGAGCACAAATATGATACAATGTCAGTAAATGTATACCTTTAAAACAGCACAGTAGATAAGTCAAATAACAGAAATATGATACAATATATGCTGACTAGAAATGTCTTAATGGGCTGCATGATAGAACATTCAAATAACAGAGATGGGATCCTGCCAATGTCAGCAAAGTAGTAATAATGCATCATAAAGGCAGCACAGTAGAAACATTCTTGTAACACAGACAGGATACTAACAATGTTACACACACATGTGGTGTCATCGAGTCAATGCTGACTCCTGGTGAACCAGCACCTCTTAAGTTCTCTTGCCAGTGTGTAGAATGCCAAACCTTTCTCATGAGGAAATGGAGGCTTAAGTGACTGACAAGCAGAATAGGAGTACTATTATGAATCAAACTGTGGTCTTTTGGTTATTAAGCTAAGGCTGTAACTATTAGGTTACTCCTCCATTGTTCAATGAAACAGCGACAGAAGGGATAAGAGCAGTTGGGACATACAGACAGAAAGATAGGTAAGACAAACGCATAGAGGTAAATGAAAATGGGTAGCTGGATTGGAAGGAAATTATATATACAGATGAGGAAGACATGGTGATGTGGTCTCAGTTTCAGGGTGTTCAGCAGGCTAGTCCTGAAGCAGTATGTTTGAATAGAAAGTCATCAGAGCCATTAAAGGTTTGGGGGAAGAGATAGGCTTTCACCTGCTTCGTGAAGAGAAGGTAGATGAGTCAGACATAGTCCCCTCTGGGAGTGTTGCAGAGTGTGGGGGCTACTCCTAAGAAGGTTGTCTGGTGCGTGTCACAAAATGTGATTCCTTTGGTGAGAGTAGAGATAGGGGAGCTCCATGACATGACCTTAGAGGACTAACTTATTCTTTAGATATTCTGGGCCTTGTCATCTGAAGGCCCTGAGAAGGTTTTATATGTGGCCTTGTATGTTACTGGTAGCCAATGCAGTTTCTGCAGGAAGGGAGCGATGTGGTCCTGCTGCCTCAACCCTCTATCAGTCGTGCTGCAGCACTTTGAATTAACTGGAACTGGTGCAGACTCTGTAATTTAACCAATATGCGGGGAATTACAGCAATCTAGTCATGATCTTAATACAGCACGAACCACTACGGTCAGTCTCTTCTCCATACATGGAGAGAGTCTTCATAGTTGCTGCAGCTGACAGAAGTAGTTTTTAAAGATTGTTGGGCTCAAAGTCAGTGATGAGTCCAGCAGTATCCCAAGATTCCTGGCCTGTGATATCAGGGAAACCACATAGTTCCCAATTGGGATTTTGATGCCAGGTACATATATGCCTGCGTCAGAAAACCGCAGAATCTTTGTTATAATTTGGTTTAGGTGGAGTTTGTTGTTTTTTGCCCATTCTTGAATTGATGTTACACAATCAATTTGCTCATACATGTGGGTAGATCTGGTTCAAAGGGGTTGAATAGCTGTTCCTCACACGAAACAGCTCAGCTAGAGACTTGAGGTAGATATTAAATAAGATTAGTGACAGAATGGATCTTCTGGATTGCACAGTTCGATGCCTTTCTGACAGATAGGAATCGTGTCCCGCAAATACCGTGCAACCAATGATTGTTTCCTCCAGCTGTGCAAACATGATATTGTGATCCACAGTGTCAAAAGCTACAGAGAAACCAGCAGCACTGGTATCGAACTGGATCCCCTGTCACAGTTTCTATGGAGATCATTAAGCAGGGATACAAGAATTGTCTCTGTTGCGTATCCCGTTCTGAAGCCAGACTGACATAGGTCTGGCCAGTTTCTTTCTTTTAGCCAATCACTGAGTTGAAAGCAGAAAAGGGATGCTCAATATTGGTCAGTAGTTGTCGGGCTTGACCTGGCCAAGAGAGTTTTTTTCAGGAGAGGGCACACCGCATCCCTTTTTTAGTGCTGTTGGCAGCTTCATTCCACAAGAGAGTCATAGGCAATTTTTGTGGCCCCTTCAATGAGGCTTCTGCTAGCCAGCTGCATAGTCTTTGCTCTGCAAGGGTCAAGGGGGAAGATTTGAAGATTTTATGGAGAAGCTTAGTAGTAGTCTCAGTGGAATAACACAGGCATGAGCCCCATAAAATACAGAACACAATGACCCATCTGCACAATCACCCTCCCAACATGATATGTTTTTTGGAATTGTGATGTAGGTGGAAATGGTCATGCTAAGAAATGGGGAAACCACTGATATTTTTCCGTAGAAACTTCCATAAGCATTTGCTGATAGGTTACCTAAAGAGAGAACTTTTCCACCAGGAAACAACAAAAACTTGCTGGCACTTAAGAACACAGTGGAAGGATTGTGGGACTGTTTTTCCTCAATTATATTTTCTTTTCTTTCTATAGTTTAGAAAATGTTCTGAAAATCCAGCCCCTCTGTGATGTTATAATGTATTCTAGTTATAGAGTTGGATATAAACCAGTTTGTTACAATGTGGAGAGTTAGAGTTCTATGTAAAGCATCTTGATTTAAGGAAAAGGTGGAATAAATAATGTTAAATAAATTAAAAGACTTGAAATGGTTAGAGGAAGTTGACCAAAATGATTTGGAGCCTGTGCCAGAAGACATATGAGAAGAAAGACCGAAATATGTATACCGGAGAGGAGAGGAGGGACAGGGGAGACATGATATCATAGACATTTAAATACTTAAAGGGTATTTATGAACCAACAAACTTTTTTCAACGAAGGGGAAGCTGTAAAACTACAGGGCATTAAAAGAAGCTGCAATGACATAAACTTAAGAGCAACGTCAGGAAATACTTTTTCACTGAAAGTGTGGTAGATGTTTAGAATGCCCTCCCGACAGAGGTGGTGGGGGCAAATACAGTGACGGAATTCAAAATGGCATGGGAAAGCGCAGTGGATCCCTTAATAGCAAGAAGATAAAATCAAAATAAATGTAACTATTTTTTTATACTTCAAGAAAAAAAGAGGAGTGACTTGCATAGATCGGCGGGTACACCTACTCTAGCTGCCTTACTGGACAGACTAGATGGACCATACTGGTCTTTATCTGCAGTCATTTCAAATTCAATGTGTGCCTTTGAGTCAGTGCTGACTCCTGGCAATCCAGAAGCTGCTGGGTTTTCTTGACAGGGTAAAGTGATTTGCCAAAGCCCAAAAGGAGTGCTAGTGGGAATTGAACCCTGGTTGCTTGGTTACTAATCCAGTGTTCTAACCACTAGGCTACTTCTCCACTTCACAGTAATTTACTATCCATATTTATAATTGCAGGCCTGAAATCTCAAATTTCTTCTGCTGCATTGATGAGACCCCTGCAGGAATCCAGCTGCCTTTCCATGTCTCCAATCCAGGTAATCCTCAGAGCCACCAGTAGGTGGTGGACAAAATCGAGTGATACAAAGAGAAATATATACGAGGTGAAGTTTCAAAACTGAAAATCAAATGTATTCCTAGAAGTATTATATGCAATGGGAGAAGAGTTTTGTCCCTCCTCAGGCTAATCTTTTGCCCCCTTGACTACCATATTCTACACTCAAATAAAGAACAAAACTGAAAATTGAGCTGCTTTCTATTCTTTTCAAAAGTACCTTTTATGTGACTTTCTTAAGCACTTTTCAAAAACAATTTTTTTAGAAAAAATATGTTAATGTTTGTTATAGTTGTGTCTCTTTAACCCCATTGATTTTCTTTATAGGAGCTTTAGTAGAACCAATCGTTTGTGTCTCATTAAGCAAAATTTTGGTCAAAGCGGGTTTTCAAAGAAATGTCTGCTAAACTTTTCTTTCCTTAAAAGAAAGAGACTGGGTCTTGCTGTCTTACCCAGGCTGCATTTTGCCAACTATTCACAAGTGCAATCCCACCACTGCTGAACATGGGGGCTTTGACCTGCTCTGTTCCCAGCCTGGGCCTGTTCACCCCTCTTTATACAACCTGGTGCTTCTAGGCTCCCCTAGAAACCCCATGTTGATGCCTAGCTTAGTGTGGACACCTGCTCAACATAGTTTGACACAATGCAGAAAACCCCAGACTCAAACCATCCACCAGCCTCAGCTTCCCCAGGAGCAAGGATTACAGGAACACGCCACTGTGCCCAGCTGCTATCAGCTTGCTCTCATTGGGCTAAAGCTCTGTCTCTTTGTGACATCACAGCCCAGCCGATTCCACACTGCTCCGCTGCAGCTGAGCAAACTCATTGCCTCTACATCAAGACATCCATTCCACTGCTCTTACAGGAGGCTCATAGGAAAAGGGGGGCAGGGGGAACGGCCAATGTCTATGTTTTGGGGTAGTGGTATTGAAGTTTTAGGTTCAAGAGTATTAGTATTATGTAATTGTTGACTGCCTTAGTCCTGCTTCCTCACACTGGCTACCTACAGAAATGTTTATTTGCCTTCTAAACAGGAGCTCAGTATTTGACAATCTCAGGGACTGATATTTTATGTATCTTCCTATCTAAGCAGACTGGCTGATCCAGGTCTGGTTTTAACCCCTTGCATGCCAGGAGGTGTAGATGAAAGCCACAATTTATTAAAGGTTAGAAAAATCTATGATTTCTCTTAGGCACTTCCTCACACACATAGGCTGCCTTCTACTGGATCCTTTACTTTGCCTCTATCCTAGGACCAATGTGGCTTCTCAGCTCCCAAAACCTCTAAGTTTCAAGACTGCAGGCTGCTTCACTTTTCACAAGAGAATATTCCTCCCTTCCCTTCTCGTGGCTGTACTGAAGCTAGCACGTTACACTATACCCTTGCTTTCTCAATTGCTGCAGCCTTGTTTAGCTCCTCACTCCCCACTGACCCAGGTGTTTGCGGATGTAAAAAGACACTTTTCCCTCCAAAACCTCTGCCATATATGACCTCTGGGACCACTTAATACAGTGTTTTTCAAACTGTCATCCCATATGTCCTCAGTTTAAGAAATGAAATTTCACATTACCCCCGACGATGATGAAATCAACACAGCAGATCTCCGGCTTCCTTCCCGTCTCTCCACTCATCTCAAGCAGGAAGGCAGCACTGACAGGAGGGTCAACTTCAGAAACAGCACAGGCTCCCTTGTGACAGTGTACTGTGTGCTCACAGACCCCAGTACTCCACAGGGGCTTCCAGTCCAACAGGAAGTTTACCCAGGAGGGGCAAGGACCGGTGAATTCCAACTGCCTCACAGGCCACATGCAGACTGGTGGTTGTCACTACTTGGCACAGGTCACAATATAACTCCAGAGAGAAGGAGAAATAGCCATGCTTCTGTCAACTCGTCCAAGATGATGTGACCCCATTTGTGGTCCAGACCCCAAGTTTGGCAGCCATTGACCAAGCACCTCCCCTGGTTTCTTTTTCTGGCACATCTCATGCAATGGAAGCTTTGAAAACATCAGATTATGATAGCACAGCAGAAATTGCATTTTTTTAATTGCTTAGATACCACAAATATAGAAAACAGTCTGTTCAAAGCCTTTAGCAGTACATTCACAAGTTCTTTCCTTATTTAATGGGATTTATTAACTTTACTTTAAAGTAGAGGAGTCGTCTTCTGGTTGAATTGCTGGCTTGGTAGTAAAGAAATCAGTGTTCAATTCCCACAAGCTTTTCTTGCTTCCTTGGGCAAGTTACTAATCTCCTTTGTGTTTCTTTACCATTCCCTCTAGATGTATTCTATGTCTACAGCTACTGTGTTGATTGTCTTGACTAGATTATAAACTTTATCTACATGTGTCTGTACAATGCTCAGGCCCATACCTAGCCCTGTGCGAGCGGTGCAGCCGCACGGGATGCAAAAGCTTAAGGGCCGCATTTTAGCTGTCTGACGTTGCCTACCGCCGGCACTTTTTCTTCTCTCAGTGGGGGCAGGCAATGACAGACAGCTAAAATGCGCCCCTTAAGCCTTCTCGCTGGCGTGATAAACAGATCTGTCCCTCCCTGCTCCAAGGGTATGAGTAGCTCTTTGTCACCAGAAACAGTTCAGCTGAAGAGTGGAGGTAAATATTAACATATGATAAGTGACAAGATGGATCCTTGTGGTTTGCACAGTTCGATGTTAAGGTAATGATGTGGTATTGTTGAACAGAACTGACTGTTGCCTGTCTGACAGATAGGATTCGTGTCATGCAAATACTGTACCACCGATGCTTGTTTCCTCCAGCTGTGCAAACATGATATCGTGATCCACAGTGTCAAATGCTGCGGAGAAACCAGCAGCGCTAGTATTGAACTAGATCCCTTGAAACAGTTTTATGGAGGTCATCAAGCAGGGGGATACAAGAACTGACTCTGTTCTGAAGCCAGATTGACATGGGTCTGGCCAGTTTCTTTCTTTTAACCGATCATTGAGTTGAAAGCAGATGTCTGTTATATAAATTTTCCAAGAAAAGGGATGCTCGACACTGGTCGGTAGTTGTCGGGCTTATCCTGACCAAGGGAGTTTTTGTTTTTTTTATCAGGAGGGAGCACACCACATGGTCTTGGGCAAACCACTTAACCCTCCATAGCCCATGTTCCCTGTAAAATAGTTATCTCCAAGTTATAATGCCCTGTTCAATGTAATTTCAGTTTGTTCAATGTAAACCGTACTGATGCAGAATAGCGCAGTATATAAGAGAATGTAAATAAAATAAATAAATAAAATCCCTTTTTTAGTGCTGTTGGCAGCTTCCTTCCGCAAGAGTCGTTGGCAATTTTGTGGCCCCTTCAGTGAGGCTTCTGCTAGCCAGCTGTACTGTCTTTGTTTTGCAAGGTTCAAGTGGGCAGGACTGGAAGATTTTATGTAGCTTAGTGGTAGTCTCAGTGGAATAATACAGACATGAGCCCCATAAAATGCAAAACACAATGACCCATCTGCACAATCACCTTCCCAAGCTTCTAGACCAACACAATATCCAACACAACATGTTCTTTGGAATTGTGATGTAGGTGGAGATGGTCTTGCTAAGAAAGGTGGAAACCACTGATATCTTTACGTAGTGACTTCCATTGCTTCTTATCTCAGGAGAAAGCTTTCCACCAGGAAGCAACAAAAAATTGCTGACACTTAAGAACACAGTGGAAGGATTGTGGGGCTGTTTTTTGTCAATTATATTTTTTTAGAATTACAATCCTGCAACCTCTAATTTCTTCTGCTGCATTGAGGAGACCCCTGCAGGAATCCTGCTGCCTCTCCTTGTCTCCAATCCAGGTAATCCTCAGAGCCACCAGTAGCTGGTGGACAAAATCCAGGGATGCAAAGAGAAAAATGCAGGAGGTGAAGCTTCAGAACTGAAAATCAGATGCAGTCTTAGAAGTATTATATGTAATGGGAGAAGGGTTCTGTTCTTTCTCTTTTGTTTCTCAGGCCAATCTTTTGCCTCCTTCACAACCAGAATTTACACTCAATAAAAGAGCAAACTGAAAGTTGGGCTGCTTTCTTTTCTTTTCCAATGCACAACTGATGTGACTTTAATCAGCATTTTTCACTAACAATTCTTTTAGAAAAAAAGATTTTAGTGTTTGTTATAGTTGTGTCTCTTTAAACACAATTTATTTTTTATTGGCACTTTATCAGAACCATTCTTTTTTTGTCTTATTAATTCAGTAAAACATTTGTCAAAGCGGGAGTCCAAAGAAATGTCTGCTAAAGATCTCTTTCCTTAAAAGGAAAGAGACTGGGTCTTGCTGTCTTACCCAGGCTGCACTGTACCAAGTATTCACAAGTGCAATCCCACCACTGCTGAACACAGGGGCTTTGGCCTGCTGTTTCCAGCTTGGGCTGGTTCACCTCTCTTTAGGCAACCTGGTGTTCCTGGGCTCCCCCAGAAACCCCATGTTGATGTCTAGCTTAGTTTAGACACCTGCTCAACATAGCTTGACACTGTGCAGAAGATCCCAGACTCAAGCCATCTACCAGCCTCAGTTTCCCCAGGAGCAAGGATTACAGACCGAAGCCACTGTGCCCAGCTGCTGTTAGTCTGCTCTCATTGGGCTTTAGCTCTGTCTCTTTGTGATATCACATCAGAGCGGATTCCACTAAGCAAACTCATTCTCCATGGACTAGCAGGATAACGGGGTTACTTACCTGTAACTGGAGTTCTCCGTGGACAGCAGGATAAGTCAGCCACCCCTGGTGTCATCCTCCGGGTGGTGCCAAAGTACGGAAGTGCTCTCTAGAGCTCAGAAAGATGAGACTTTCTGAGCCCGCCCAGGTAGCCCAGGTAGCGCACCCTACCGCTCCGCCCCCTAGCCACCAGTTTGTTCCAAGCTATTCCACCGGCTAGGGGACGGACTCTTAGATGGCCTCCTCCAGGGGAGGTGGGTGGGTATGTGTTGCTGACTTATCCTGCTGTCCACAGAGAACTCCAGTTACAGGTAAGTAACCCCGTTTTCTCCATGGACAAGCAGGATTGCGTCAGCCACACCTGGTGTCTCCCTAGCTAGGATTGCTGGGGGGAGGAGGCCCGAGCATGTACCAGAAAGGGTCAGAGACTCAGGTCAACGGTTAACCAACGCACGTTTATTCAAGAACAGTGGTAAAGTGCAAGGTGCTAACTTCAACGAAGCGGCGGAGTACCGCCTAGAGGTGACAGTGCAAAACAAGTGGCAACAGTGCAACAACAACAATAACAGTGCAAGTAGCGGCAACAGTGCAAAAAACAACAATAACAGTGCAAGAAGTGCAACAGTGCAACAGTAATGTCAACAGGCAACATTGTAATAAACACAGTGAAGCCATAGTATGTCAAATGTCCCGAACAGTAGAAATACCGCCAATGGGCTCCCAATATTGGGCAGAGGCAGTGGCAGTGTTCAGTTGCGATTCAAGGCCGTGGAGAGGACGGCCGCTCCAAGCGCACAATCCTCCTGAAAGCGGAGGTCAAGGCAATAGAGGACAGCAACCTTGGGCTGGAAGGACTGGGGTTTCTAGTCCCACAGATGCTCCTTGTGGTCTTGGGCAAGCCACTTAACCCTCCATTGCCCATGTTCCCTGTAAGTATTAGTGTATGTGTCTCATATCCCCGCGTGTTAAATGTATCCCCCAATTGTGTTGTGACCGCTTTGATTGAAGGATAAGGCGGTATACAAATCTGTCTAAATAAATAAATAAGATAAATAGTGTCTCTGAAAGGTGTGCGGTGAGGACCAGGTGGCCGCTCTGCAAACGTCCGCTAGGGGCACAGCGCGGAGATTGGCAATGGATGTAGCCAGAGCCCTGAGATGGTGGGGGCCCACTCTTGGGAGTCCCCCCCTGCTTGATGGGTCGAGACAATAGGCGACACAGGCAGAGACCCAGTGGGACAACGTCCTCTTGTTGACAGGCCTCCCAGGCCTGTTCGGATCGAAGGAGACGAAGAGCTGTTCGCCCTGCCGTGTGGCCTGCGTTCTTTGCAAGTAGATTCGGAGGGCCCTGAGGCAGTCGAGGGTGTGCAGGCGTCGCTCCCCATCCGAGGAGTGAGGTTCTGAGAAGAAAGATGGGAGCTCAATGGACTGGTTGACATGGAAGGCTGAAGACACTTTCGGCACGAATCTAGGGTTAGTCCTGAGAGAAGCATGGCTGTGGTGCAGCTGTGTGTAGGGAGGATGAGAGACCAGCGCGTGCAACTCGCTAATCCTCCTTGCGGACGTGATGGCCACGAGAAATAGAGTCTTCCAGGAGACGAACTTCATGTCGGCTGACTGGAGAGGTTCAAAGGGATCTTGGGTCAGGCGTTGAAGGACCGTGTTGAGGTCCCAAGGTGGCACCGGTCGTCTGATTGGAGGCTTCAGATTTGAAAGACCCTTCATAAAGCGTGACGTTAGGGGCAGTGCCCCAATGGAAGTGGCCCCCGTCGGCGGTGAGTGGTAGGCAGCTATCGCCGAGAGGTGAACTCGGATGGACTGCGTCTGCAGGCCCAGGTTAGACAGAGTCTTGAGGTATTGCAGGACGTAGGGAAGCGGGCATGTGGTGGGTTCCAGGCCTTGGTTCGCGCACCAGATGCTGAATCTTTTCCATTTAAGGCCATAGGACTTTCTGGTGGAGGGTCTTCTGGCCGCTAGCACCACGTCCTGCACTTCGTTGGGTAGTTGGAGATTGGAAAGGCTTATCCGCTCAACCTCCAGGCAGTGAGAGACAGGGCTCCAAGGTTGGGGTGCTGTATCCTGCCCTCGTCCTGCGTCAGTAGGTCCGGTCTGATTGGCAGTCGTTTCGGCTCTCCCAGCGCCAGGCGTGATAACAGGGCGAACCACATCTGGCGCGGCCAGTGAGGGACCACCAGGATGGCTTCCACTTTGTCCTGGACAATCCTTTGTAAGGTCGCTGAGATGAGGGGAGTTGGGGGGAACCCATACACCAGTGACCACTCCCCCCAACACACGTCGAATGCATCCGCTGCCAGCCTCTTGGTCGATGGGTGCCTGGAGCAGAACAGCGGGCATTTGGTATTCCATTCCGTGGTGAAGAGGTCGATGTCCGGGAACCCCCATTTCCGGAAGAGGTTGTCGGAGACATTGTGGTGCAGGGCCCATTTGTGGGGCTGGAGCTGCCTGCTCAGTCTGTCTGCCAAGGTGTTCTGATCCCCTGGGAGGTATGACACTCGAAGGTGGCAGCCGTTTCTCAAAGCTAGGGTCCATATCAATGTGGACTCCTTGCAGAGGGGGCGAGAGCCAGTGCCCCCTTGCTTGTTGATATAGAACATGGCCACCTGATTGTCCGTCTGGAAGAGGATCGAATTCCCGCAGAGTTGTTGGAGAAATGCCGTCAGGGCATATCTCATGGCCCGTAGTTCGAGGAGGTTGATGTGCAGACGCCTCTCGTGTTTGGACCACTCCCCTTGGGTGCTTAGGGATAGCATGTGGGCGCCCCAGCCAGTGTTTGATGCATCTGTGGTTAGAACAATTTGATGCTCGCGAGGGTGGATGTCCTTCCCCACCGACAGGTTTGCTGGCGATGTCCACCAGTGAAGCTGAGTATGGATTTGTGGAGTCATTCTGATTGTGGTGGAGAGAGGTTGACCATTCTGGTTCCAATGGTCGCGTAGATGCCACTGGAGTGGGTGCATTCGTAACCTCGCCGTGGGGAGGACTGAAGTGGCGGCTGCCATGTGCCCCAGAAGGCATAGGATGTCCTTGGCTGATAAGGCCGCTGCCTTGGTTGCCCCGCTTGCTACCGCTGTGATGGTGCAGAGTCTGCGCTCTGGAAGGTAAGCCTTTGAAATCGTCATGTCTATCACAGCTCCTATGAACTCTAGCCTCTGGGTTGGTGAGAGCTGTGATTTGCTGAGGTTGATGACGAATCCCAAGGAGGACAGCAGCGTCATGGATGTCTGCATGGACCTCCGAAGCTCTTGGGCTGAGGGGGCCATGAGGAGCCAGTCGTCGAGATAAGGGAAGACCGCTATGTTCTGCCTCCGGAGGTGCGCGGCTGCTGCGGCCACGCACTTCGTGAAGATCCGCGGGGCGGGGGACAGACAGAAGGGTAGGACTCTGTACTGGTAGTGTTGGTTCAGTACTTGGAAACGAAGGAACTTCCTGTGCGATTTGTGAATGCGGATGTGGGTGTATGCGTCCTGCAAGTCCAGGGACGCCATCCAGTCGCCGTGTTGGATCAGGGGAAGGATGGTGTTCAGGGAATACATCCTGAATTTCTCTTTGTGGATGAACTTGTTGAGGCGGCGGAGGTCCAGGATGGGGCGGAAGCCGCCCGACCGTTTGGCAATGAGAAAGTATCTGGAGTAAAAGCCAGAGCCCTTCTCAAGAAGGGGAACCTCCTCTATGGCCCGAGAGTGCAGCAGTCGCAATAGTTCCGTGGCCATGGCCAGATGTAGCTGTTGGGGGGTATCGCTGGCAGGTGGGGAGCTCTGATGAGGAGAGTCTACAAAGCGTATGCGGTAGCCTTCTTTGATAATCCGCAAAACCCAAGAGTTGGAGGATATTCGCTGCCACTCTGGTAAAAAATGGGTCAGGCGTCCCCCGGTTCGGGGGGTACGCCGAGATTTGGCGTCAAAAGGAAGGCCCACCTTTGCTTGCGGGCGCGCCTGTTTTCTTCTGTTTGCGATCCCTTTGCGAGTTTCGCTGGTGAGAGGGTCCTTGGTAGGAGTTGCCCTTGTACCTGTTGTTTTGCCATTTGCTGTTAGAGGGGTACCTCTTGTTGGAAGAGTAGTAAGGCTTCCTCGGAAACTTGCTCCTCTGGGCGCCATTGTGGCGCTCAAACCCGTCCTCTGCCAAGGTCTGTAGCGTGGTACAATGCTCTTTCATATCATTGACCGTGTCCTTTACCTTGTCGCCAAAGAGGGACTCACCAGAGCAGGGAGTGTACGCAATCTTGTCATGCGTGTCGTCCCGTAGGCCCGATGCCCTCAGCCATGCCCATCGCCTTGCTGAGATGGCTGTCCCGGCGGTTCTCAGGGCTGTGTCAAAGGAATCAAAGGTTGCACTTGCGAGATGCTTGCTGCATTCAGACATGTCTGCGAGTGCCGCTGATGTCAGGTTCTGAGAGTCCTTTGGGAGGCAAGACAGGGCGGCATTTAGATTAGCCATGCATGCATCCTGGAAGAGGACTTGTTGAAATTGGTGTGCTGCTATCTTTGCATTTAGCATGGCTCCTTGATAGACCTTTCTCCCGATATCGTCGAGGAGCTTGTGGTCCCGACCAGGTGGGCTGTTGGCATGCGTGCGCGAAGACTTGACGCGTTTGAGAGCTGACGACACAACAATGGATTGGTGAGGTAGCTGAGAGACAGCAAAACCTGGGAGAGGCTGCACTTGGTATTTTGTTTCGAGCCTTCTGGGAAAGGGACGGCCAGAAGCAGGGGTCTGCCAGATCCTCAGGTGACTGTCCCGTAATGTCTGGTGAATAGGCAGGGAGAACGCGGTCCTAGGGGTGGCTAGGTACTTCAACACCTCCGGTACCAGTTCTTTCTTATCGTCCAGGCCCTGCAGGAACAAGGTGGAAGCCAGTTTCAGGAGGAACTTGGGATAGGTAAGGTCCTCCGGAGGGGGAGGCTCCTCTGGCTCCGGGGAGACTGCCCTGTCAGGGGTCGCCCTTTCGCATTCGCGGGCGGTAGACCCCACAATTTCCCCCCTGGGGTCATCCCCATCGGCTGCATGGGGGGGGGTCCCCCAAGGGTCCGCTGTATGAAGAGGGTGCCCTGAACTCCCCCGTGGGTGAATCCATCTCACGGGGAGCCGGTTGAATATCAGCTGGAAGAGGGTCCTGTTGGGGCAGGAGGCGCCATGGTCGACTGCCTCAACAGCTGGGATAGCAGGCGTACCATGGAGCTTGAAGAGGACTTGCTCCTATGGCTGTGGCTGGGGCTGGAGGAGGTAGAAGGGCTCACCTGATTCCTCCTCCGTTTCTGGCGCCGATGCCCTTTGCGCCTGGAGGAATGGCGCCCCTTGCGCTTGGCGCTGCGGCGCTTGCTGGGAGAACTGCTGCTGCTGCTGGAGCTGGAGGTGCTATGCCGCCTGTTTTTATGCTTCCAGCTTTGTATGTGGGGGGAGAGGCTACTGCTAGAGCTGTTGCTGGTAGATCTCCTCTTCCGGCGTTTAGACATGCTCTTCCCCCCGCGACGGGACTGTCCGCCTGAATCGCGGCTAGAATGTCGATTCCGGCGCGCAGGGGGGGTCAGCTCCGGGGGGGTGAGCGTCGCCATGGCTACCCTTCGACGCCGAATGCCGTAGAGGCTTGTGGGCGGAGCTATCAGATCGGCGCCGAGAGACCTCATAGGCAGCTATAGCCTTTGGGTCCACAGGCTTGCCGTAGGAGGGGGCGAAGCTGGAGGACTGCTTGGAGGACCTGAGCCGGGCGCCATTTTCTTCCTCCACATGGCTCTCATTCCCCGGATTAGAGAGGGGGTTTGCAGGCCTTACCTCCCCCGACGGGACCACCGCAGGCGACAGACAAGGCGGTAGAGGTCCAGATGGAGCATCGTTAGCACCGCGGTCATGGAAGGAGGCCGCAACGGGCGCATCCAGAGCCGGGGCATGCAGCAAAACGGCAGGAGCAGGAGCAGTAACAAGTACCGGGGGGTTTGCTGCACTTGCGACTTCTGCAAACAGTTCTTTCAGATTGTGTCCCCGAATCTCAAGGGTTGTAGGGGACATCCTTCGGTGTTATGGTCTAGCCCCAGGCAGCGCAGGCAGTTGCCATGTGTATCTGAGCTGCCCATTTTCCTTTTGCAGCGAAGGCTTTTCTTGACTCCCGGTTTTGTCATATTACTGCGAACAAAAAATAACAAAAGGGGGAAGAGAGAGCAGGGGTCCGTCTTGCTGGCAAGGCGGAAGGAAGGAAACTGGTGGCTAGGGGGCGGAGCGGTAGGGTGGGCTACCTGGGCGGGCTCAGAAAGTCTCATCTTTCTGAGCTCTAGAGAGCACTTCCATACTTTGGCGCCGCCCGGAGGACGACACCAGGTGTGGCTGACGCAATCCTGCTTGTCCATGGAGAATGCGTCAGCCACACCTAGTCTTCTTCCTTCCGCCTTGCCAGCAAGATGGACCCTGCTGTCCTGCACCAGAGGGACCACAGACAGAAAAAGGGCACCAACCCACCAGCCATCAAAGGAGGCTCCTCCTTTTGACACGTCTTCACAGGCGCCCACACACATTGGGGGTCGCCTGTCACGCTTCATTCCGGAATGGGAGAAAATATCCACCGACTCCTGGGTCCTACGAGTCATCCAGGATGTCCCAGTACTTGAAAACGAAGGAACCTCCTGTGGGATTTGTGGATGAGAATATGGGTGTAGGCTTCTTGCAGGTCTAGGGACGCCAAGAACTCGCCTTGTTGTATCAGGGGAAGGATGGCGTTGAGAGAGTACATCCTGAACTTCTCCTTGATGATGAACTTGTTCAGGTTGCGTAGGTCGAGGATAGGGCACCATCCACCTGTCCTCTTTGGTATGAGAAAGTATCTTGAGTAGAAACCAGAGTTGATTTCGGAGGGAGGTACTTCCTCTATGGCGTGAGACTCGAGGAGGTGTATTAGCTCTGTTGTCATGGGACGCTGTAGGTGTGGAGGAAGGGAAGTCGTTGGTTTGCTTTTTTGGTATGGAGGAGTGTAAAATCTTAAACGGAATCCTTCCTGGATGACTCGTAGGACCCAGGAGTCGGTGGATATTTTCTCCCATTCCGGAATAAAGTGTGACAGGCGACCCCCAATGTGTGTGGGCGCCTGTGAAGACGTGTCAAAAGGAGGAGCCTCCTTTGGTGGCTGGTGGGTTGGTGCCCTTTTTCTGTCTGCGGTCCCTCTGGTGCAGGAGAGCAGGGTCCGTCTTGCTGGCAAGGCGGAAGGAAGAAGACTAGGTGTGGCTGACTTATCCTGCTGTCCACGGAGAACCCCTGTTACAGGTAAGTAACTCCGCTTTGCCTACATCAAGACGTCCATTCCACTGTTCTTAGAGGGGCCTCATAGGAAAATGGAGGGATCGGCCAATGTCTCTGTTCTCAGAGAGGGGGATTGAAGATTTAGCCTAAGACAATTAGCATTTGAAGTATTATGTAATAGTTGGCTTCCATATCCTGTTGCTTCACACCATCTACCTACAGATAGGTTTCCTTGAGTTCCAAACAGGAACCCAGTCTTTGACAATCTCTTAAAATAGATCTAGATGGGGGAGAAGGTGATCTTTTATGTATCTCACTGTCCAAGCAGACTGGCTGATACAGGTCTGGGTTTAAAACCTTCAATGTCTGGAGATGTAGTTCTCCATTATTAAAAAAACAACAACAACAAAAAATAAACAAGTATTACATCTCTGTACATGTACATGTCAATAACTAAGACTGACTGAGCTGCTCCCTACCAGTTTAGTAAAACACATCCTGCTGTTCTTGTTTGAGCTGGTGGATTTTTTGTTTTTGAAAGATGAAACACCAGAATTTACCAAAACAAGGGATAGAAAAATCTATGATGTCTCTTAGGCACCTCCTCACACACATAGGCTGGGAAACTCTCCTTCTCCTCTGCCCTAGGTGGTTCTTGAAGTCCCACTTCTCATAAGATTCAAGACTGTGGACAGCTCCATTCTGCTCAAGCAGGTCACTGGAGATTTTGCCTTGCTGTCCAGGAGACAGTATTAGTATTTCACTCATGTCTTTCCAATAGTAGCTCAGGGCAAGTTACAGACAGGCACTTTTCTGTCCCCAGAGGGTTTATAATCTAAGTTTGTATATGAGGCAGTGGAAGATTATGTGCCTCACCCAAGGCCACGAGGAGAAAGCCAGTGGGATTCAAACCTTTGTCTCTTTAGTTACCAGACTGCTGCTACTAGGCTACTCCACTCTAAGTCCAGCTTAAATTGCAAATGAAGACTGAGAGGCTGCTTGTAGTACTCAGGGAAGGGAAAGGTTGCAGTCTTTCAACAAGCAGGTGAAAATAAAAAAAGAAATAAAAGAAAGAAATGCCAATTAAAACTGAGGACTAATAACTGAACACAAAAAGACATATTTTTTTATTTCAGCTGCAGGAGCTCACTGTGAACACAGCTTCTCCCCTGCATGAGTTGTCAGAAAGAAATGTGCTAAGGCAATATTATTTAGAGGAAAATCGAGTAAAACTGAAAATATCTTTCTCACTGATGACTGTGAAATCCAGGAAATCGAACAAGGCTTATAAAAATATCTGGAGTGGAGGAGTAGCCTAGTGGTTAGAACACTGGCTTAGTAACAAAATAACCAGGATTCAATTCCTACTAGCACGCCTTGGGCAAGTCACTTAACCCTCCATTGCCTCAGAAGAAAGGCCTGGCAATATGCCTCCAGTGACACTGCCAAAAAACCCAGGAGCTTCAGGAGCCTCTAGGTCACCAGGAGTCAGGACTAACTCAAAGGCACACATTGCACTTTTTATATAAATATCTAGGAGTAGAGGAAGGAGCAAAAGTCAGGCACAAATTAAGAAAACCAAAGATCAGAAAAGAATATTACAGGAGATTAAAAGGCAATCTGCTGGCAATTCCTGTACTCTCATGCAGCTTTGACATGGTGGACTGACAGTGATCATGAAAAACTGGGTGTATGAACAAGAAAACTCCTCAATGCCCATGAGTCATATATAAGAACTAGTGCATGCTGAGACTGTACGTTCCTTGAGCCAAAGGAGAACTAGAACTTCTAGAAAAGGATTATGTAAATAATAGTTATAATAAATAGCTGCAGTAATGTATATAGTTAATGCTCAGTTATGTTCAACTGTTCTTGTAATGTTATAATGTTCAGAAGTTATATAATATACCAAGCTATATTATATGTATAATTTCTTACCATACTCCATGAATAATTACTCTGTAATTAGTTACCCCTGTTACCTCCAGGTTATCTCGTCCTTGTTCAATGTAAAAACTCAATTGTAGTGTGACATTGCAGTATGTTTTTTGTTCAATTCTAAACCGCACTGATTTTAATAGCGCGGTATATAAGAGAAGTAAATAAATAAATAAATAAATAAAAAGTTCAATGTATGTTAACTGTTCTTCATTGTAAAACCGCCCCGAATCTTTGGAAGGGGCGGTATATACAAGTTTACAAATAAAAAAATAAATAAAAATAATTACATATACAAAGATACTAATAACTACACAAAAAGTGTAGAAGCATGAAGATAAACGTCCAGATTGAGACGCCATCATTAAACTTGGACAAACATTCTGATGAACAGAAGGAACGTGTGAGAATTCACCAGTGCACCTAGGAAAGGAAGCAACAGAATTTGCAAAAGATAAGAAGAATTCTTCAAAGAATTAGATCAGCCAACAACAACAGCAACAAAAAACAAACAAGTGGAAAATGCACAAATACACTGGTAAATGCAAAGTATTACTCCAGGAAACATACATCAATCGAAACTGGACACGGGCCTAGATGTAAACAGAGGCAACAGGTTAGCATCAGAGCAGGCCCCCCGGGAATAGCCAGCAGCATTGACTGTGGGATTCAAACCCTGATTTCCCTGCTTCTAGCCTGCTGCTCTACAGTAACTCCTCCACTCCTAGTTAGACTCTGTGCAGCCGGCTAATTTAGCAGCCTCTATAGTTACTTGGCAATGTTTATACATATAAAGTGGGATTTTAGAAGAGGCAGCCAGCAGTGAAGAGAGGCCTGTATAAGTGCCTTTTGAAACTGCTCCATCTCCACCCTGAAAAATGCACGTCCGGGTAATCGGTTATGGAGATGGGTCCCGTACAGATTGCAGGGCTGGGTACATGCCCAAGCACAGGCCATTTACAAGTGTGGAAATCCTCAAATTGTACGGCCTCCGAATCGGGTACATGGATGTACCGGCCAGGGAATCTCGGAAAGGGGGGGGTGCGGGGGAGTGAGACTATGCTATGAGACTTGCACGTCCCGACTGGCTATTTCAGATTCTCAGATGTGCAGCGGCAGGCCTGTAATATGTTTGGAGATTCTATTTACATGCAAGTTTTATTGGCCTGGAAATATTAACCATGGCAATGGAAGTGTATTATGCTCTTCCCCCTGGAAGCATTGCAGCCACGAATCAAGCACTTTTTTGCACCTTATTTGTGGTCAGGAGCAAGTATAGACATGGACGCCTCAGCAACCAGGACCAGACGTACTTGCGTCAATCTGAAATTGCACCAAAACATGCATCTCCTTTGCTCTACCCAAACCACGCCTCCTCCCTGCCCCTGTGCTATATAGACGTCCTTGCGCTGTGAACATCGATATACTTGATTTCTAAAATGGGTTCACACACATCTCTGAGATTTGCACATCTGAATGCTCATGTTCAGACATCTAAATCATGAATAGAGCTTTGAAAATACTCCCCATAGGTTTGCGAGATACCAAAGTACATAAGTAACTTGCCTTGAGCCTCTATTGGAAAAGGAGTGAACAAAAATTCTTAAATTTGCTCAGTTTGCTTATTTGCACTTAAGTTGTCACATTGCCTCCATTGATTTTTTCCACATGTAGATTTGTAAAATGAATCCACCAACTCTTTGTGTTGGCCAACAGAATGCACTATCCATCTGTAAAGGGCCCATGTTTGGCAGAGCCTTTGCTAAACTACCATAGGAATTGTGTAACTCCCAAACTTGATGTCTCAATTCCTATCTCCAGGCGCTCCCAAAATTTGCCTTTATGTTTTGCAGATATAATCAACTGCAAAGGACCAAGAGATCACATTTACTTCGAGAAAAATCATTTTGAGATGCAAAGATGAAAATTCCATTGATAGGTCAAAATCTCACAAAATCGTAAATCTGAAGATCGCAATATGCCAAGATTCACATTTCTCAAAGGCATTAAATCATCACACTGTGACTGTGGGGAACAATAAACAAATTCCCCATAAACCAAATGAAATTAATAATATTTCACATCCTGGAACAGTAGCAACAGTGATTAAAGAGTATGACGGCTTACTGTTAATTAATATCAGCACATCAACACCATGGACAACACCCCTAGGACAAGATTCATATATGAATCCCTGTGGACACTGAAGATTGAAGGGGCATGTTTACTAAAGCGTGTGACCTGGGTAGCATGGGGGCAGCGTGTGGTTTTGGCACCACACCATAAAGTAGTGCGGGGCCCTGTACTGACCACATCTGGGCGGAGTGTGGGCACCATGGCACCGCTAGCATGGGCCTTGAAAGCTTCTGTTGCTGGCGGAAAGTCACTACTACCAGCCCAATGGGTGATGGTAGTTGCTCCCTGTTGTGGTATTAATACAGCAAGCTCCGCTCCCCTGCATCTAGCACAGCGCCCAGAGTTAGTAATGTAGCCCAAACCTGCTTTACTAGTGTGGGGCTTAGAAAAAATGCCTCTATAATCTGTATGCCACTATCAGAAATCCAGGATTAAGTTACAAAACTGTCATAAACAACAGTAGCCTGTACAATTTTATTTTGTTTCACAAAGAGGGCTGGCCCAACCACTAGGCAAACAAGGCAGCTGCCTAGGGCAGAAACCTCTGGGGGGATGGCCAAGAACAGGGCATTCAAAGCTAAAGTATAGATTTTGACAGCCGAGGGGGAGGACGGGGTTAGTAATAAGGCTTAGGGTTTGCCTAGAGCCCCAATACTTTGAAGGAACTCTGAGGCCGGCACTGCTCATGCAGAGAGCATTTACCAAGTAAACTATCAAGAATTCCCTATCAAACCTACTTGCAGATGGAATAATGGAAACCAAAAATAATTACATGCCAATACCTACTTATCTTTGCTAGACAGTGTGTCTTCTATGGTTAACAACAGAAATCATGAACGACATTGTAACAGGCCTATTTACAAAATACAAAACAGGGTACGTGAATGGGTGCATAAATGGACAGGACATGCTTCTTCGACATGATGCCTCAACTGGGTGTTCCCTTTTATGGATCTGAGTCAGTGATGTCATCAGTTTGGCATGGTAGTGTAACGGAGCAAGCTCCTCCTAAGCAACAAAGCTTGCCAGTGTTTGTGCTGTTTCCTGTTTTCGTCATTTGGCTCTCTTTTCCATTTCCTGAAAGATGCTTTTTTTTTGGCAATACCTGACTCTCTGACCTCACCTTTAAACCATGCTGGCAGTTTTTTGGACTTACTTCCACTTTTCTTAAAGCATGGAATACAGCTGGTCTGGGCTTCCAAGATTGTATTTTTAAACAATACCCAAGCTTGATGTAAGTCTTTAACCTTTGAACTGTTCCTTTTAGTTTTTTCTTAACTATTTTCCTCATTTTATCATAGTCTCTCTTTTGAAAGTTAAAAGTTATTTAATTTACTTATTTAAAAGGATTTCTATACTGCTTTATCCTTAAATCAAAGAGGTTTACAGTAAAACAAAGGTGTTATATTAAATGAGGGTGGGAGAGCATGCAGGGGAATACTGCAAAGAAGCTCTATACATTGTAGACATATAGGGTTATTGCAATATAACTATATACAAATATAAACTGCTAAACACAGAGAGGTTGTTGAGCTCTGTGGGAGACAAACTGAGGGACTAGGTATGTTTTACATTATAACAACAGTGGATCATTAAGTGAGGGAGGGGAAGTCATACATGGGGATATTGCAATTGAAGTTCTATACAATGTAGACATGTTTTATTTATTTTTTATACTGTGCTCTTTAGAATCAGTATGGTTTACATGTATGCTAACAGGTACTGTTTATTCCCTTGTCCCTGAAGGGCTCCCAATCTAAGTGTACCTGAGGCAATGGAGAGTCGGGTGGTTTGCCCAAGGCCATGAGGAGGTGGTCATGGCCCTTTAGACCCCAGTCCCTCTGGCCTGAGATTGCTTGTCCCCATGTGGGAATTGAGCCCCTGGCCCTCTGTCCTGAGGTAACCTGTCCCAACCACTGAGCCACTTCTCCCCCCATATGGGTATTATTGCAATGTAACTATATACAAAAACAAAAACTGTGCTATATAGAGGGTGGTTGCTGAGCTAAGCTAGGAGACAAATCCGAGGAACTAGGTACAATTAGTGATATGGAAGGTAGGGGGAGGAAGGGCAGGATATGGGGCAGGTTGCAAGGGGAGGGATGAAAGGATGGTGGGGAGCAGATGAGAGGTAGCCTTTGTGAAACAATTGACTGTATCTTGATACCAAGTTATATAGTGTCTCCATAGTGCTCGATATAGCTTGTGGTTTTAATTATCTTCCGAAAGTCCCTGATATCTGAAGTTTCTCTTAGGTGGTCTGGGAGAGAGTTCCATAAGGCGGGAGCTGCCAGGGAAAAAGCCCTTAAGAACATAAGATATGCCATACTGGTCCATCAAGCCCTGTATCCTGTTTCCAACAGTGGCCAATCTAGGTCACACGTACCTAGCAGTTTCCCCAAAAGACACAGGCTCCACAATGCTTGTACTGGGTCAAACATTGATATCCTGGGTCCCTTCTTAATAATGGTTTATGGACCTTTCCTCCAAGAACTTGCCCAAACCTTTTTTAAACCCAGCTACACTAACAGCCTTTACTACATCCTACGGTAACAAATTCCAGAGTTTGATTATGCGTTGAGTGAAAATATATTGTCTTTTATTAGTCTTAAATAGTTTACCCTATAGCTTCATTGCATGTCCCCTAGTCTTTCTATATTCTGATAATGTAAACAATCGATCTACGTTTACCCGTTCAACTCCGTACATTAATTTATAGACTTCTATCATATCTCCCTTCAGCCGTCTCTTTTCCAGGTTAAAGAGCCCTAACCTTTTTAGCCATTCTTCATAGGAGTAGCTTTCCATCCCTTTTACCATTTTTGTGGCTCTTCTCTGAACCTTTTCTTATAACCCTATATCCTTTTTAAGATACGGCGACCAGAATTGTACACAATATTCAAGGTGCGATCTCACCATGGAACGATATACAGGCATTATAATATAATACAGGCATTCTATTTGCTCTCTTGGCCGCCGCTGCACAATGGGCCAAGGGTTTTAACATGTTATACACAATGACGCCTAAATCTTTTTCATGGGTGGTGGTTCCTAATGTGGATCCTTGCATTGTATAAGCATAGTTTGGGTTGTTCTTCCCTAGGTGCATAATTGATTTGATTTTTCTGAAAGGCGGTATATAAAACCGTTCAATAAATAAATAAATAAAACTTGTCCACATTAAATTTCATCTGCCATTTTGATGCCCATTTTTCCAATTTATCAAGATCCTCTTGCAATTTTCCACAATCCGTTTGGGTTTTAACAACTTTAAATAGTTTTGTGTCATCTGCAAATTTGATAACCTCACTCGTTATTCCCTTTTCCAGGTCATTTATGAATATGTCAAAAAGCAGCGGACCCAGCACAGATCCTTGGGGTACACCACTATTCACCTTTCTCCATTGGGAAAATTGGCCATTTAGCCCTACCCTCTGCTTTCTATCTTTTAACCAGTTGCTAATCCACAATACTACACTGCCTCCTATCCCATGACTCTTTAGTTTTGCCAAAAAGACTCTGATGAGGGACCTTGTCAAAGGCTTTCTGAAAGTCCAGATACACTATATCAACCAACTCACCTTTGTCCACCTGTTTATTCACACCTTCAAAAAACATAACAGATTAGTAAGACAAGATCTTCCTTGTCTAAAGCTATGTTGACTGTCTCCCATTAGGCCATGACTATCTACATGCTGAGTAATTGTGTTCTTTATGATGGTTTCTATCATTTTTTTCCCGCTACTGACATCAGGCTAACTGGTCTGTAGTTTCCTGGATCACCCCTGGAACCCTTTTTAAAAATTGGCGTTACATTGGAAATCCTCCAATCTTCAGGTATTACAGATGATTTTAATGATAGTTCACAGATTACTAATAGCAGGTCTGCAATCTCATATTTCAGTTCTTTCAACACCCTTATATGTATACCATCCAGCCCAGGTGATTTGCTACTCTTCAGTTTATCTAATAGTTGTAATACATCTTCCCGATGTATCGATATTTCCTTCAATTCTTCCGCTCCTTTAAATACCACTTCAGTCATGCGTAACATCCATACATCTTCCTCAGTAAAGACCGAAGGAAAGAATTCTTTCAGTCTTTCCACTATTACCTTGTCGTCTCTTAGTGCTCCTTTAACCCCTCTATCATCTAATGGACCAACTGACTCTCTCACAGGTTTTTTGCTACAAATGTACTTGAAAAAGTCTTTATTTCGCATTTATGCTTTTGCAGCAAGCCTCTTCTCAAATTCTCTCTTTGCCTGGCTTATCAATGCCTTGCATTTGACTTGCCAGTGCTTGTGCTGTTTCCAGCTTTCGTTGTTTGGCTCTTTTTTCCATTTCCTGAAAGATGCTTTTTTGGCAACAACAGCCTCTCTGACCTCACCTTTAAACCATGCTGGCAGTTTTTTGGACTTCCTTCCACTTTTCTTAAAACGTGAAATACAGCTGGTCTGGGCTTCCAAGATAGTATTTTTCAACAACTCCCAAGCTTGATGTAAGTCTTTAACCTTTGCAACTGCTCCTTTTAGTTTTTTGTTAACTATTTTCCTCATTTTATCATAGTCTCCCTTTTGAAAGTTAAAAGGTAGTACTGTGGATTTTCTTACTATCCCTCCTCCACTAACTAAATCAAATGGAATCATGCTATGATCACTATTGCCAAGTGGCCACAACACCCTTATCTCTTGCACTAGATCTGGTGTTCCACTAAGGACTAGGTCTAATATGGCTTCCCCTCTGGTCGGTTCATGAACCAGCTGCTCCAAGAAGCAGTCATTTATTTCATCTAGGAACTTTATCTCCCTAGCATGTCCTGCTGTGACACTGACCCAGTCTATACCGGGGTATTTGAAATCACCCATTATTATTACTGCGCTGTAACTTTTGTTAGCTTCCTTGATTTCTTTGAGCATTTTATCATCCCTTTGTTCATTCTGGCCAGGCGGTCAATAGTATATCCTTTTTAAGATACGGCGACCAGAATTGTACACAATATTCAAGGTGCGATCTCACCATGGAACGATATGCAGGCATTATAATATAATACAGGCATTCTATTTGCTCTCTTGGCCGCCGCTGCACACTGGGCCAAGGGTTTTAACATGTTATACACATGGAATTTACATGGAATTGCAATTCATAGAAATTCTACAGCAAATTTTGTTTCCTGCAAAACATTAATCCTTTCTGACTCAATGCCCTCTCTAACATAGAGCGCAACCCCTCCACCAATTTGATCAGCTCTATCATTACGATATAGTTTGTACCCAGGTATCACAGTGTCCCACTGGTTGTCCTCCTTCCACCATGTCTCTGATATTCCAATCATATCTAACCTCTCATTTAGTGCTATATATTGTAACTCTCCCATCTTATTTTTTAGACGTCTAGCATTTGCATGCAAGCATTTTAGAGACTGTATTTTATTCATATTAATCTGGCTATTGGTAGGCATGGGTAATTTGGGATCTGTAATCTCTGTCTGCTCCATACTAGAGGGCATTTGGGCTACTTTACTTTACTCTTTTTTGGAACCTCTCTGCTTTTGGTAGTATCCTTCAAGGATACATTCTTCCGAACCATGCACTCTTGGGCGACTGTCGGCTTTCCCCTATTATCTAGTTTAAAAGCTCCTCTATCTCCTTTTTAAAGGTTAATGTCAGCAGCTTGGTTCCATCCCAGATAAGGTGAAGCCCATCCCTTCGGAAGAGCCCCTCCTTTCCCCAGAATGTTCCCCAGTTCCTAACAATTCCAAAACCCTCATCTCTGCACCATTGTCTCATCCACGCATTGAGACTCCAGAGCTTTCCATGCCTTTTGGGTCCTGCGCGTGGAACAGGAAGCACTTTGGAGAACGCTACCCTGGAAGTTCTGGATTTGAACTTCCTACCTAAAAGCCTAAATTTAGCCTCCAGAACCTCCCAACACATTTTCCTGTGTCATTGGTAACGACATGTACCAAGACAGCAGACTCCTGCCCAGCACTATCTAAGACCTTATCTAGGTGGCGCGTGAGGTCCGCTACCTTCGCACTAGGCAGGCAGGTTACCAGGCGATCCTAATGTCCACCAGCCACCCAGCTATCTGCATGCCAAATGATCGAATCACCAACTCTAACGGCTGTCCTAACCCTTCCCTCATGGACACATGGCCCTGGAGAAACTTCCTCGGTGCGAGAGGGTTTTACATCACCTGGAGGACAGGTCCTAGTTACAGGATCACTTCCTGCCACACCAGGGTGATGCTCTCCTGTCACGTGACCTCTCTCCTCCATGGCAACAGGGATGCTGCCAGACTGGAGGTGGGACTTCAGGGCTATATCCCTTTAGGTTTCGTCTATGTACCTCTCTGTCTTTCCGCATGTGGATTGACTAGCCTTAGTGTAGTCACTGGGGGTTGAGATCGTATCCACTGAGCGACATCTCCTCGGTATGGTGCTTATATCACTGGTGAAGAGGGTCTTCAGGCTGTTTGCTGAGAGGTTTTGTTTGATTTTAAAGATGTTTAATAGTGTTCTATACTTGATGCGGGAGTGAATGGGGAGCCAATGGAGATGGTTAAAGATGGGGGTGATGTGGTCATGCTTTGAAGATCCTGTTATAATCCAGGAAGCGGTGTTTTGTGCCATTTGTAGGGGGCGGAGAGATGGGTTTGTTAGTCCAAGGTAGATGTGTGTGACACCAAGTTATTTCACTTTGGGTTTAATGGTAGTACTGTGGATTTCCTTACCATCCCTCCTCCATTAATTAAATCAAATGTGATCACTATTGCCAAGTGGTCCAAACACCCTTATCTCTTGCACCAGATCTGGTGTTCCACTAAGGACTAAGCCCAAAATGGCTTTCCCTCTGGTCGGTTCATGAACCAGCTGCTCGAAGAAGCAGTCCTTTATTTCATCTAGAAACGTTATCTCCCTAGCATGTCCTACTGTGATACTGACCCATTCAATACCGGGGTAATTGAAATCACCCATTATTACTGTTGCTGGTCAACTTTAGAGGAAGCAAGAGAAGACCCAGCTCACCAGCCACTGAAGTGAAGAGCAACATTTTTCTTCACTTTAGCAGCTGTGTTGTAGTATATGTGAGAAGTTGTTAGTGCAGGTCCCTATGCGAACAACATTCTCACACAATGGACAAGCTGGCCCTATATCCATCTTCATAATCCCCCTCCCAAACTGCCAGACCAACACAATACGAATATCCAACAGGGCACGTTCTTTGGAATTATGATGTAGGTGGAGATGGTCTTTCTAAGAAAATTAGAAACCACTGATATGTTTCCGCAGTGACTTCTATTAGCATTTGCTGATAGGTTATCTTAAAAGGAACTTTTCTATCAGGCACCAGAAAGTAACAAAAACTTGCTGGCAAGAGCACAGAGGAAGGATTGTGGGGCTGTTTTTCATCAATGATATTTTGTTTCTATAGGTTAGAAATTTTTGAGGGAGGTATATTTTGAATTACAATCCTGCAACCTCTAATTTCTTCTGCTGCATTGAGGAGACCCCAGCAGGAATCCTGCTGCCCTTCCATGTCTCCAATTCAGGTAATCCTCAGAGCCACTAGTAGGTGGTGGACAAAATCGAGGGATGCAAAAAAGAAAAATGCAGGAGGCAAAGCTTAAGAATGGAAAATCAGATGCATTCCTAGAAGTATTATATGCAATGGGAGAAGTAGTCTGTTCTTTCTCTTTTTTTAATAAGCCTAATCTTTTGCCCACTTCACTACCACAATTTACACTCAAAAAACCCAGGAGCTTCTGGGTCGCCAGGAGTCAGGACTGACTCGAAGGCACACATTGTATTGTAATGAGCAAACTGAAAGTTGTACTGCTTTCTATTCTTTTCCAAAGCACTTTTGATGTGATTTATTGAGCATTTTTCAATAACAATTCTGTTAGAAAAAAGATGTTAGTGTTTGCTATAGCTGTGTCTCTTCAATATCAATTTTTATTGGCAATTTAGAAGAGCTATTTGTTTGCTTTTTATTAATTAAACAACTTTGGTCAAAGCGAGTTTTCAAAGAAATGTCTGCTAAAGATCTCTTTCCTTAAAGGAAAGAGGCTGGGTCTTGCCCAGGTTGTACTGTACCAATTATTCACAAGTACAATCCTACCACTGCTGAACATAGGGGCTTTGACCTGCTCTGTTCCCAGCCTAGGCTGGTTCACCCCTCTTTATACAGTTTGGTGCTTTTGGGCTCCCCCAGAAACTGCATGCTGATGCCCAACTTAGTGTGGGCACCTGCTCAGCATGGCTTGATACAGGGAAGATGACCCCAGATTCAAGCCTTCCACAAGCTTCAGTTTCCTCAGGAGCAAGGATTACAGGCATGCACCACTGTGCCCAGCTGCTGCTACCTTGCTCTCACAGGGCTAAAGCTTTGTCTCTTTGTGGCATCACAGTACAGCCAATTCCATACTGCTCTGCTGCAGCTGAGCGAACTCATTGCCTACATCAGGGTTTTCAACCCAGTCCTCGGGGAACCCCAGGCCAGTCAGGTTTTCAGGATTCCCATAATAAATATGCATAAGATAGATTTGCATACAATGAAGGCAGAACATGCAAATCTATCTGATGCATATTCATTGTGGGAATCCTGAAAACCCTAATAGCCTACGGTTCCCCGAGGACCTGATGTGGGAACCTCTGGACATCAAGACGTCTATTCCACTGCTCTTACTGGTGCTTATAGGAAAAGGGGAGGGGGAGAACAGCCAATGTCTCTGTTCTGGGAGAGGGGGATTGAAGATTTAGATGCAAAACCATTAGAGAGTTGCCAAGTTACCCAGTACCAGAAGTGAGATTTTTTGCCAGTTCAGGTTTTAAATGTGCATTGCATTGCAGTATGATATTTGTAGCTCCTGATTTTATCCATTGAATCAGTGGTGCAGGTCCCATAAAGCATCAGGATGAGCCTGTCAGAAAGCCAGGACTGGCTTCAAATCTCACTGATGGAACTGGGTAACTTGGCAATTCTGCCATTAGTATCTTTAGTATTATGCAATGGTTGGCTTCCATAGTCCTGCTGCCTTTCACAGGTTACCTAGGGATTGCCATCAAAATGGAATCTCTGACTTTGAAAGTCTCTCGTAAAATAACTATATGAGGGAAGAGGGTGATTATTTCTGTATTTGCCTCCCCATGCAGACAGGCTTATCCAGGCCTGGTTTTCCTCCATTAAATGTCTAGAGGTGCAGTTCCACCTAGGTCCTGTCCAACCACTAGGTGAACGCCTAGGGCAGCAGCTTCTGAAGACCAGCAAAGTGCAGCAGTAGTCAAAATAAAACAATAGATTCTGAGAGCCAGACAAATTCAAAGAGCCATCGGCACAAACATTTACTTGCAGGCAAGGTCAATGCAAAGATATTTGGAGCCCTATGCAAAACATTTTTGCAATTAGCTTTTAGATCCATAATGCCTCAGCCCAAAATTTTCACTATTAAACTCTGTTGTTATCATCTCAACACCAACCCTCCCAGAACAATCATACAAAAATGCATATTTGGACATCATGCATTTAAATAGCAATATATAAATAATGAGGGAGATTTTAAAATCTGCTTACAAACACAGTACTAAATCTCCATGCATGCTCTGGCAATAATCAGGACTGACTGCTGGTCAACGCGGTATGGAGAAATCAGGGCTTCCGCCTACCTTTTTAGCAACAAATATCTCACAGCTCCTGACTTTCCTGCTGAGTTGGTGGAATATTTTGTTTTTGAAAGATAAAATGCTACAATTTACCAAAATAAGAGTATTTTAGAAAAATGAATGTTTTTTTCTTAGGCACCACCTCATGTGTTTTATTGCTTTTTCATGATTTACATTATTTAATTTTAAACATTTTATATGTTGTTTATTGCTCTGTTCTTTTATGTTTCCAAGTATTAATGTTTATATTTATGTTTTTAGTATATGCCACAGAAGCCCCTGACGAAGTGTGATGAAACACAGTCTGTGTCGGGTTGGCATTTGTGTATTAAAGGTTTTATTTTTCCACCATACCACGTGATTTCCATCAATTACATTTTTGTTTCTATAGTTTAGGAATTTTTCATGGAGGAATAGCAGTGGGAAGGGAGGCTGCATCACATAACCAACTTTAATACGTGGCCTGAAACCTGGTGTAAACAAGAAGAATTTGATGGGCTGCACATCTCTGTGGCAGGAAAAAGGATCCTAAGTGATAAATTCAGGCAGTATGTGGACAAGCATTTATACTAGGGAAAGGGGCTGACGGATGGAAAAGAACAAGTTCAGGGCGTCACTTCCAGCAAAAACATAACAACATTGGAAAGAGTCACTATATTAACCTGAACATTAATGACCAGTGGGAAGAGGACTCTAGAATAAAATCCATGCAAAATACAAGCAAGCCAACCAACCAACAATTGCTGGAAGGCAATGAGCGCAAATACTCGAAGTCTAGCCAACAAAGGTCCTGACCTGGAAGTCCTAATGATGGAAATGGACTTGAACACTATGGCCCTTACAGAAACATGGTTTAACGAGTCTCATGAATGGGATATAGCCATAGACTTTGGTAAAATGTCAAAATACCTGAAGGAGGAGTTAGCAGTGTGGGAGGAGATAAGGGAAGTTGAATTACAATGGGTTAAACTAAAAGAGGCTATAAAAGGGGCCACAGATATAGATGTATGGAAAGTACATAAAAATAAGAGGATGAGGAAACCTGTGAGGAGTGGCCTATTGGTTAAGACATAATAACTCAGGCTGGTGGTTCAATTCCTACCAAAAGACAGCAATCTTAGGCTGGGGGAACTGTTGTTTCTCCAAAGAAGTGGCTGCACAAATAAAAGCACAAAATTCATAAGAATGGAATCAGAGGAATACAGGATGAAGATAAAAGAAAGAAATAAGGATAGCAAAGATGGAATAAATGATGGCAAAGCATGTGAAGCATGCAGACAAAACCCTTTTCAGGTATATTTCGGAGAAGAGGAAGATCAGAGGTGGAACTGCAAGACTCAAAAGTTCCCAGGACAGATTTGTGGAAAGTGACATTGAAAAAGCGGAAATGCTAAACAAATACTTCTATTCTGTATTCACAAAAAAAATCCTGGAGCAGGATCATGTATGATTGACAAATATACAAATGGGAATGTAACAGATACCACACCATTCACAGAAGATGATATTGAGGGAGACTGTTAGAGCTAAGAGAAAATCCTTCAGAAAATGGAAACAAGAGTGAAGTGATGACAACAGGAAACAACATGAGTACTGGCAAGTTAAATGCAACGCATTCGTAGGGCAGGTGAGGACGATCTGAAAGGAAGCTTGCCGTGGAAGATAAAGCGCATAATAAAAACTTCAAGTACGTTTGTAGCAAAATACCTATCAGAAAGTCAGTTGGACCTTTACATGATAAGAGGGGCAAAAGGGGCACTAGCCATCAGCCATTTCTAGTCCTATCGTAGCCCCCCCATCAGCCCATTTCCAATTCTAGTCTCCCCATCAGCCCATTTCCAATTCTAGTCCCCCCCATCAGCCCTATCGAATCCTATCCTAGCCCCATCAGCCCATTTCCAATCCTAGCTCCCCCATTAAGCCCGTTCCAGTCGTAGCCCCGCCTCCTGTGAGGCCATTTTCAGTCCTAGCCCCCCATTAGCCCATCTCCAATCCTAGCTCCCTCATCAGCCCGTTTCTAATCCTAGTCTCCCCATCAGCCCATTTCTAATACTAGCCCCCCATCATCCCTTTCCAGTCCTATCCTAGCCCCCCATCAGCCCATTTCCAGTCCTAGCTCCCCCATCAGCTATTTCCAGTCTTAGCTCCCCATCCATTTCCAGTGCTATCTAGCTCCCCATCAGCCCATTTCCAGTCCAAACTCTCTCCTACTCAGCCCTTTTCAAGTCAAAGCCCACCTCCCCATCAACTATTTCGAGTCCAAGCCTGCACCCCCCCCCCCCCGCCCCCTCCAAAGAGCCCTGTGGCTGTCCGACAGGCTTTAGGGGGAGCAGGAGAGGCCCCGCCTCACCTCTGACAGCTACCAAATTGAAGAGCAACATTTTTCTTCATTTTGGCAGATGTATTGTAGTAAATGTGAGATGTTGTTGGCGCAGGGCCCCTGAAGAGCAGGACCCTGTGTGAACAACATTCTCACACAATGGACAGGCCGGCCCTATACCCATCTGCACAATCACTCTCCCCAGCTGTGATTTATTGAGCATTTTGCTATAGTGTTTCTTTAAAAGCAATTTTTTATTGGCACTTTTGAAGAATTATTTGTTTGTTTTTTTATTAATTAAGCAAAACTTTGGTTAAATGGGTTCAAAGGAATGTCTGCTAAAGATCTCTTTCCTTAAAATAAAGAGACTGGGTCTTGCTGTCTTACCCAGGCTGCACTGTACCAACTATTCACAAGTGCAGTCCCACCACTGCTGAACATGGGGGCTTTGACCTGCTCTGTTCCCAGCCTGGGCCGGTTCACCTCTCTTTACACAACCTGGTGCATCTGAGCTCCCCCAGAAACCCCATGTTGATGCCCAGCTTAGTGTGGACACCTGCTCAACATAGCTTGACACACTGCAGAAGACCCCAGACTCAAGCCATCCACCAGCCTCAGCTTCCCCAGGAGCAAGGATTACAGGCACAAGCCACTGTGCCCAGCTGTTGTGAGTTTGCTCTCACAGGCCTAAAGCTCTGTGTGTTTGTGACATCACAGCCCAGCTGATCCCACACTGCTCCGCTGCAGCTGAGCAAACTCATTGCCTACCTCAAGACTGTCATTGGGGGCTCATAGAAAAATGGGGGGAAGGGCCAATGTTTCTGTTCTGAGAGAGGGGGATTGAAGATTTAGCTTCAAGAACATTAGCATTTGAAGTATTATGTAATTGTGGGCTTCCATATCCTGCTGCTTCATACTGGCTACCTACAGAAAGGTTTCCTTGGGTTCAGAACAGAAGCTCAGCCTTTGAGAATCTTGAAATAGATCTATATGGGGGAGAAGGTGATTTTTTGTGTATCTCACTGTTCAAGCAGACTGACTGATCCAGGTCTGGGTTTAACCCCTTGCATGTCTGGAGATGTAGTTCTCCTGTATTTCAAAAAAATAGCAAAAAGCAGTATTACATCTCTGTGCATGTACGTGGCAATAACCAAGACTGACTGAGCATCCCCTACCAATTTAGTAACAAGTATCCCACTGTTCTTGTTTGAGCTGGTGGATTTTTTTTGTTGAAACGCCAGAATTTACCAAAATAAGGGTTAGAAAAGTCTATGAGTTCTCTTAGGCACCTCCTCACACATACAGGCTGTCTTTTCTGGGTACTCTCCTTCTCTGACCTAGGACCTGGGTGATTCTTGAGGTCCCAAGACTCATAAGACTCAAGACTGTGTAAGGCTCCATTCTGCACATGAGAATAATCCTCCCTTCCCTTCTAGTGGCTGTACTGAGGCTAGACAATTACTCAGTACTGTTCCTGTCTCACTTAGTGCAGTCTAGCTTAGCTCCTTACCCCACATTAACCCCTGGGGTTTGCTTTTCCAGCTGTCAACCTGTCAGAAAAGGAAGGCAAAAAGACACTTTTCCCTCCAAAAACTCTACCTTATATGACCTCTGGGACCACTTAGCGTACTGTTTTTCAAACTTTTATCCCATATGACTCCATTTTAAGGACTGAAAATTCACAGACCCCAGATGATGATGAAATCAACACAGCAGGTCTCCAGCCGCCTTCCCCTCATCTCAAGCAGGAAGGCAGCAGCGACAGGAGGGGCAACTTCAGCAGCAGCAGCAGTCAGCACAGAGTCCCTTGTGTCAGAGTGTAGTGGGTGCTGACAGACCCCACTTCTCAGCATGGGTTTCCAGTCCAACAGGAAGCTTAGCCAGGAAGGTGCAAGGACCAGTGAATGCCAACTAGCTCACAAGCTGCATGCTGACTGGTGGCTGTCACTACTTTGCATAGTTCACAATAAAAATCCAGAGAGCAGGAGAAATGGCCACATTTCTGTGGCCTCATCCAATGATGATGTGACCCCCATTTGGGGTCCCAACCCAAAGTTTGGGTACCACTGACTTGGCACCTCACCAGTTTTCTCCTTCTGGCACATCTCATGCATTGGAAGCTTTGAAAACATCAGAGTATGGTGGCACAGCAGAATTTGCAGTTTTTTTAAATGGTTAGATACCACAAATATAGAGAACGGTCTGTTCAAAGCCTTTAGTAGTAGTGCGCTCAGAATTTCTTTCTTTATTTAACAGGATTTATTAAGCGTGCTTGCTGAGACCTGTGCACCAAACAATCTTGATAAAAATTAGGGATGCTTTTGTAGGGAAGAACCTTCTACTGTAGTGGAGTAGCATAATGGTTCAAGCACTGGCTTGATAAACAAAAGACCAAGGTTCAATTCCCACAAATACTCATTACATCCTTATACAAGTCATTTAGCTTGCCAATCCTTCTGAAGAAAGGTCTGGCTATTTACTTCTGGTGCCACTGCCAAAAAACACAGCAGGTGCTGAGTTGGCAGAAGTCAACATTGTCTCAAATCTGTGAATTATGCTTCTTTTGCATTGACCATTTTTATGGAGAGATTCTGTCCCTTGACATAGACAATTTACATTATAATAGCAGCATAGCAATAGCAAAGTGATCTCCCTGACAGCTTAATGGACAATTAGGACAGTGAGATAAACTTGGAGATAGGCAATAACAGAGAGCACTAATATGATACAATGTCAGTAATGTATACCTTAAAACAGCACAGTAGATAAGTCAAATAACAGAAATATGATACAATGTAAGCTGAATAGAAATGTTTTAATGGGCTGCACGATAGAACATTCAAATAACAGAGATGGGATCCTGCCAATGTCAGCACAGTAGTAATAATGCATCATAAAAGCAGCACAGTAGAACATTCTTATAACACAGACAGGATACTAACAATGTTACACACACATGTGGTGTCATCGAGTCAATGCTGACTCCTGGTGAACCAGCACCTCTTAAGTTCTCTTGCCAGTGTGTAGAATGCCAACCCTTTCTCATGAGGCAATGGAGGCTTAAGTGACTTGCCAAGCAGAATAGGAGTGCTAATATGAATCAAACTGTGGTCTTTTGGTTATTAAGCTAAGGCTGTAACTATTAGGTTATTCCTCCATTGTTCAATGAAACAACGGCAGAAGGGATAAGAGCAGTTGGGACATACAGACAGAAAGATAGGTAAGACAAACGCATAGGGGTAAATGAAAATGGGTACCTAGATTGAGAGGAAATTATATATACAGATGAGGAAGACATGTGGATGTGGTCTCAGTTTCAGGGTGTTCAGCAGGCTAGTCCTGAAGCAGTATGTGTGAATAGAAAGTCAGTCATCAGAGCCATTAAAGGTTTGGGGGAAGAGATAGGCTTTCACCTGCTTCCTGAAGAGAAGGTAGACGAGTCAGACATAGTCCCCTCTGGGAGTGTTCAAGAGTGTGGGGCTACTCCTCAGAAGGTTGTCTGGTGCATGTTACAAAATGTGATTCCTTTGGTGAGAGTAGAGATCAGCAGTATCCCAAGATTCCTGGCCTGTGAGATCAGGGAAACCACATAGTTCCCAATTGGGATTTTGATGCCAGGTACATATATGCCTGCATCAGAAAACCGCAGAATCTTTGTTATAATTTGGTTTAGGTGGAGTTTGTTGTTTTTTGCCCATTCTTGAATTGATGTTAGACAATCAATTTGCTCATACGTATGGGTAGATCTGGTTCAAAGGGTTTGAATAGCTGTTCCTCACACGAAACAGCTCAGCTAGAGACTTGAGGTAGATATTAAATAAGATTAGTGACAGGATGGATCTTGTGGATTGCCACAGTTCGATGTCCAAGGTTACGATGTGGTGTTGTTGAACAGAACTGACTGTTGCCTTTCTGACAGATAGAAATCGTGTCCTGCAAATACCGTGCAACCAATGATTGTTTCCTCCAGCTGTGCAAACATGATATTGTGATCCACAGTGTCAAATGCTACAGAGAAACCAGCATCACAGAGGACACGACAGAATTTCAATACTTAGGTAAAACATACACTCTTAAACAAACAACATCTTGTAGTACTACCTCGGTGATGTATGCAATCAGATGCCCCTGCAATCAACTTTATATAGGCAAAACTAGTCGTTCTTTCAGAGTTTGAATGCAAGAACATAGAAGTCGTTTACACAATAAAACTATGACTGCACCCTTAGTCCAACATTGTGTAGAATTCGGTCATGAGTTCACACAATTAAGATGTTTCTGTATAGATCGAGTCAGCATACCGAAGAGGGGCAAAACTCTGGACGAAACATTGTTGTTCCAAGAACAACGTTGGATTTTCACAGTGAATACGGTAAAACCTTTGGGTTTAAATTCCTCGGTGGAATGGCAAGTATGTAGATAGAGTGGTGAATTCCGTGGTGTTGAATTAGTAGGGAGTATAAAAGGAGGCGGGAGAGTTAGACCGCATGCGTGGCGTTTTTTGATCCATCAGAAGACACAGAGAGACGTGGGCAGCAATTATTAGTGAATAGGACTTACTAACGGTGGATAAGCTGTTTGCAAGTTAGAAGATTATTTCACTGATCATCAGATATAAATTGTTCTAACTTCAGGCCATAATCACTAAGCAGCAGAGAATATCTTGGAAGGTTGGTGCTATTGTATTATTTTATTTCTCGCTTATAGATCCTCCTGAAGAACCTCCGAAAAGCAGAGAAACGCTCAAAGAGACGCCGTGCGAGGCGTAGAGAAAGATCAAGACAATGGTTATGAGAATCTGAGAAAGATCAAGAAAAGTTAGAGGACCACTGAGATACAGTGGATAAAGATAAGCTTGTTTAATAGCTTTTGTAATTGTCCAATAGCATTTTGGAAACACACTGGTGGCGGAATACTGGTGATATTTATTGAAACAAAAAAAAAGGTTCTTTTATACTAAAAAGTAAAAAAAGTTTCCAGTAGTCATTAATGCAATTGAAGCGCTATTTGTTTTCACTCAAGTAGTGGTAAAAAGCGCTATACAGGTCTGAGACTACATATGGGAACAGAAGTGATTAAGTGATTAAGAAATATTGCTGGTAACCCGAATTATAGATGCTTGTTAGAGTGGAGTAATTTACTATTTTCACAACAGAGAAACCAGCAGCACTGGTATGGAACTGGATCCCCTGTCACAGTTTCTATGGAGATCATCAAGCAGGGATACAAGAACTGTCTCTGTTGCGTATCCCGTTCTGAAGCCAGATTGACATAGGTCTGGCCAGTTTCTTTCTTTTAGCCAATCACTGAGTTGAAAGCAGAAAAGGGATGCTCAATATTGGTCAGTAGTTGTCGGGCTTGACCTGGCCAAGAGAGTTTTTTTTCAGGAGAGGGCACACCGCATCCCTTTTTTAGTGCTGTTGGCAGCTTCATTCCACAAGAGAGTCATAGGCAATTTTTGTGGCCCCTTCAATGAGGCTTCTGCTAGCCAGCTGCATAGTCTTTGCTCTGCAAGGGTCAAGGGGGAAGATTTGAAGATTTTATGGAGAAGCTTAGTAGTAGTCTCAGTGGAATAACACAGGCATGAGCCCCATAAAATACAGAACACAATGACCCATCTGCACAATCACCCTCCCAACATGATATGTTTTTTGGAATTGTGATGTAGGTGGAAATGGTCATGCTAAGAAACGGGGAAACCACTGATATTTTTCCGTAGAGACTTCCATAAGCATTTGCTGAAAGGTTACCTAAAGAGAGAATGTTTCCACCAGGAAAACAACAAAAACTTGCTGGCACTTAAGAACACAGTGGAAGGATTGTGGGACTGTTTTTCCTCAATTATATTTTCTTTTCTTTCTATAGTTTAGAAAATGTTCTGAAAATCCAGCCCCTCTGTGATGTTATAATGTATTCTAGTTATAGAGTTGGATATAAACCACTTTGTTACAATGTGGAGAGTTAGAGTTCTATGTAAAGCATCTTGATTTAAGGAAAAGGTGGAATAAATAATGTTAAATAAATTAAAAGACTTGAAATGGTTAGAGGAAGCTGATCAAAATGATTTGGAGCCTGCACCAGAAGACATATGAGAAGAAAGACCGAAATATGTATACCAGAGAGGAGAGGAGGGACAGGGGAGACATGATATCATAGACATTTAAATACTTAAAGAGTATTTATGAACCAACAAACTTTTTTCAACGTAGGGGAAGCTGTAAAACTACAGGGCATTAAATGAAGTTGCAATGACAAACTTAAAAGCAACGTCAGGAAATACTTTTTCACTGAAAGTGTGGTAGATGTTTAGAATGCCCTCCCGACAGAGGTGGTGGGGACAAATACAGTGTCGGAATTCAAAATGGCATGGGAAAGCGCAGTGGATCCCTTTATAGCAAGAAGATAAAATCAAAATAAATGTAACTATTTTTTTATACTTCGACAAAAAAAGGGGAGTGACTTGCATAGATTGGTGGGTACACCTACTCTAGCTGCCTTACTGGACAGACTAGATGGACCATACTGGTCTTTATCTGCAGTCATTTCAAATTCAATGTGTGTGCCTTTGAGTCAGTGCTGACTCCTGGCAATCCAGAAGCTGCTGGGTTTTCTTGACAGTGTGACTAGAAGTAGACTGCCAGGCCTTTTTTCCTGAAGCAATGGAGGGTTAAGTGATTTCCAAAGCCCACAAGGAGTGCTAGTGGGAATTGAACCCTGGTTATTTGGTTATCAATCCAGTGTTCTAACCACTAGGCTACTCCTCCACTCCACAGTCATTTACTATGCATATTTATAATTGCAGGCCTGCAATCTCAAATTTCTTCTGCTGCATTGATGAGACCCCTGCAGGAAACCAGCTGCCTTTGCATGTCTCCAATCCAGGTAATCCTCAGAGCCACCAGTAGGTGGTGGACAAAATCGAGTGATACAAAGAGAAAAATATACGAGGTGAAGTTTCAAAACTGAAAATCAAATGTATTCCTAGAAGTATTATATGCAATGGGAGAAGAGTTTTGTCCTTTCTCAGGCTAATCTTTTGCCCCCTTGACTATCACATTCAACACTCAAATAAAGAACAAAACTGAAAATTGAGCTGTTTTCTATTCTTTTCAAAAGTACCTTTTATGTGACTTTCTTAAGCACTTTTCAAAAACAATTTTTTTAGAAAAAAGATGTTAATGTTTGTTATAGTTGTGTCTCTTTAACCCGATTGATTTTCTTTATAGGAGCTTTAGCAGAACCAATCGTTTGTGTCTCATTAAGCAAAATTTTGGTCAAAGCGGGTTTTCAAAGAAATGTCTGCTAGCTTTTCTTTCCTTAAAAGAAAGAGGCTGGGTCTTGCTATCTTACCCAGGCTGCACTTTGCCAACTATTCACAGGTGCAATCCCACCACTGCTGAACATGGGGGCTTTGACCTGCTCTGTTCCCAGCCTGGGCTGGTTCACCCCTCTTTACACAACCTGGTGCTTCTAGGCTCCCTTAGAAACCCCATGTTGATGCCCAGCTTAGTGTGGACACCTGCTCAGCATAGTTTGACACAGTGCAGAAGACCCCAGACTCAAACCATCCACCAGCCTCAGCTTCCCCAGGAGCAAGGATTACAGGCACACGCCACTGTGCCCAGCTGCTATCAGTTTGCTCTCATTGGGCTAAAGCTCTGTCTCTTTGTGACATCACAGCCCAGCCGATTCCACACTGCCCCGCTGCAGTTGAGCAAACTCATTGCCTCTACATCAAGACATCCATTCCGCTGCTCTTACAGGGGGCTCATAGGAAAAAGGGGGCGGGGGGAACAGCCAATATCTATGCTTTGGGGGGAACGGCCAATGTCTATGTTTTGGGGTAGTGGTTTTGAAGTTTTAGGTTCAAGAGTATTAGTATTATGTAATTGTTGGCTGCCATAGTCCTGCTTCCTCACACTGGCTACCTACAGAAATGTTTGTTTGCCTTCTAAACAGGAGTTCAGTATTTGACAATCTCAGGACTGATATTTTATGTATCTTCCTATCTAAGCAGACTGGCTGATCCAGGTCTGGTTTTAACCCCTTGCATGCCTGGAGGTGTAGATGAAAGCCACAATTTATTAAAGGTTAGAAAAATCTATGATTTCTCTTAGGCACTTCCTCACACACATAGGCTGCCTTCTACTGGACCCTTTACTTTGCCTCTATCCTAGGACCAATGTGGCTTCTCAGCTCCCAAAACTTCTAAGTTTCAAGACTGCAGGCTGCTTCACTTTTCACAAGAGAATATTCCTCCCTTCCCTTCTAGTGGCTGTACTGAAGCTAGCCTGTTACACTATACCCTTGCTTTCTCAATTGCTGCAGTCTTGTTTAGCTCCTCACTCCCCACTGACCCAGGTATTTCCGGATTCAAAAAGACACTTTTCCCTCCAAAGTCTCTGCCATATATGACCTCTGGGACCACTTCATACAGTGTTTTTCAAACTGTCATCCCATATGACCTCATTTTCAGAAATTAAATTTCACATTACCCCCGACGATGATGAAATCAACACAGCAGATCTCCAGCCTCCTTCCCCTCCCTCCACTCATCTCAAGCAGGAAGGCAGCACTGACAGGAGGGTCAACTTCAGCAACAGCACAGGCTCCCTTGTGTCAGTGTACACTGTGTGCTCACAGACCCCAGTACTCCACAGGGGCTTCCAGTCCAACAGGAAGTTTACCCAGGAGGGGCAAGGACCGGTGACTTCCAACTGCCTCACAGGCCACATGCAGACTGGTGGTTGTCACTACTTGGCACAGGTCACAATATAACTCCAGAGAGAAGGAGAAATAGCCATGCTCCTGTCAACTCGTCCAAAATGATGTGACCCATTTGTGGTCCAGACCCCAAGTTTGGCAGCCATTGACCAAGCACCTCCCCTGGTTTCTTATTCTGGCACATCTCATGCAATGGAAGCTTTGAAAACATCAGATTATGATAGCACAGCAGAAATTGCATTTTTTTAATTGCTTAGATACCACAAATATAGAAAACAGTCTGTTCAAAGCCTTTAGCAGTACATTCACAAGTTCTTTCCTTATTTAATGGGATTTATTAACTTTACTTTAAAGTAGAGGAGTCGTCTTCTGGTTGAATTGCTGGCTTGGTAGTAAAGAAACCAGTGTTCAATTCTCACAAGCTTTTCTTGCTTCCTTGGGCAAGTTACTACTCTCCTTTGTGTTTCTTTACCATTCCCTCTAGATGTATTCTATGGCTACAGCTACTGTGTTGATTGTCTTGACTAGATTATAAACTTTATCTACATGTGTCTGTACAATGCTCAGGCCCATACCTAGCTCTCTGCGAGCGGTGCAGCCACACGGGATGCAAAAGCTTAAGGGCCGCATTTTAGCTGTCTGACGTTGCCTGCCGCCGGCACTTTTTCTTCTCTCAGTGGGGGCAGGCAATGACAGACAGCTAAAATGCGCCCCTTAAGCCTTCTCGCCGGCATGATATACAGATCTGTCCCTCCCTTCTCCAAGGGTATGAGTAGCTCTTTGTCACCAGAAACAGTTCAGCTGAAGAGTGGAGGTAAATATTAACATATGATAAGTGACAAGGTGGATCCTTGTGGTTTGCACAGTTCGATGTTAAGGTAATGATGTGGTATTGTTGAACAGAACTGACTGTTGCCTGTCTGACAGATAGGATTCGTGTCATGCAAATACTGTACCACCGATGCTTGTTTCCTCCAGCTGTGCAAACATGATATCGTGATCCACAGTGTCAAATGCTGCAGAGAAACCAGCAGCGCAAGTATCGAACTAGATCCCTTGAAACAGTTTTATGGAGGTCATCAAGCAGGGGGATACAAGAACTGACTCTGTTCTAAAGCCAGATTGACATGGGTCTGGCCAGTTTCTTTCTTTTAACCGATCACTGAGTTGAAAGCAGATGTCTGTTATATAAATTTTCCCAGAAAAGGGATGCTCGACACTGGTCGGTAGTTGTCGGGCTTATCCTGACCAAGGGAGTTTTTGGTTTTTTTATCAGGAGGGAGCATACCACATGGTCTTGGGCAAGCCACTTAACCCTCCATAGCACATGTTCCCTGTAAAATAGTTATCTCCAAGTTATAATGCCCTGTTCAATGTAATTTCAGTTTGTTCAATGTAAACCGTACTGATGCAGAATAGCGCAGTATATAAGATAATGTAAATAAAATAAAATCCCTTTTTTAGTGCTGTTGGCAGCTTCCTTCCGCAAGAGTCGTAGGCAATTTTTGTGGCCCCTTCAGTGAGGCTTCTGCTAGTCAGCTGTACTGTCTTTGTTCTGCAAGGTTCAAGTGGGCAGGACTGGAAGATTTTATGTAGCTTAGTGGTAGTCTCAGTGGAATAATACAGACATGAGCCCCATAAAATGCAAAACACAATGACCCATCTGCACAATCACCTTCCCAAGCTTCTAGACCAACACAATATCCAACACAACATGTTCTTTGGAATTGTGATGTAGGTGGAGATGGTCTTGCTAAGAAAGGTGGAAACCACTGATATCTTTACGTAGTGACTTCCATTGCTTCTTATCTCAGGAGAAAGCTTTCCACCAGGAAGCAACAAAAAATTGCTGACACTTAAGAACACAGTGGAAGGATTGTAGGGCTGTTTTTCATCAATTATACTGTATTTTGTTTAGAATTACAATCCTGCAACCTCTAATTTCTTCTGCTGTATTGAGGAGACCCCTGCAGGAATCCTGCTGCCTCTCCTTGTCTCCAATCCAGGTAATCCTCAGAGCCACCAGTAGGGGGTGGACAAAATCCAGGGATGCAAAGAGAAAAATGCAGGAGGTGAAGCTTCAGAAGTGAAAATCAGATGCAGTCTTAGAAGTATTATATGTAATGGGTGAAGTGTTCTGTTCTTTCTCTTTTGTTTCTCAGGCCAATCTTTTGCCTCCTTCACTACCAGAATTTACACTCAATAAAAGAGCAAACTGAAAGTTGGGCTGCTTTCTTTTCTTTTCCAATGCACAACTGATGTGACTTTAATCAGCATTTTTCAATAACAATTCTTTTAGAAAAAAAGATTTTAGTGTTTGTTATAGTTGGTTCTCTTTAAACTCAATTTATTTTTTATTGGCACTTTATCAGAACCATTCTTTTTTTGTCTTATTAATTCAGTAAAACATTTGTCAAAGCGGGAGTCCAAAGAAATGTCTGCTAAAGATCTCTTTCCTTAAAAGGAAAGAGACTGGGTCTTACTGTCTTATCCAGGCTGCACTGTACCAAGTATTCACAAGTGCAATCTCACCACTGCTGAACACAGGGGCTTTGGCCTGCTCTGTTTCCAGCTTGGGCTGGTTCACCTCTCCTTAAGCAACCTGGTGTTCCTGGGCTCCCCCAGAAACCCCATGTTGATGTCTAGTTTAGTGTGGACACCTGCTCAACATAGCTTGACACTGTGCAGAAGATCCCAGACTCAAGCCATCCACCAGCCTCAGTTTCCCCAGGAGCACGGATTACAGGCACAAGCCACTGTGCCCAGCTGCTGTTAGTCTGCTCACATTGGACTTTAGTTCTGTCTCTTTGTGATATCACAGCAGAGCGGATTCCACTAAGCAAACTCATTGCCTACATCAAGACATCCATTCCACTGTTCTTAGAGGGGCCTCATAGGAAAATGGAGGGATCGGCCAATGTCTCTGTTCTCAGAGAGGGGGATTGAAGATTTAGCCTAAGACAATTAGCATTTGAAGTATTATGTAATAGTTGGCTTCCATATCCTGTTGCTTCACATTAGCTACCTACAGATAGGTTTCCTTGAGTTCCAAACAGGAAGCCAGTCTTTGACAATCTCTTAAAATAGATCTATATGGGGGAAAAGGTGATCTTTTATGTATCTCACTGTCCAAGCAGACTGGCTGATACAGGTCTGGGTTTAACACCTTGCATGTCTGGAGATGTAGTTCTCCATTATTAAAAAAAACAACAACAACAAAAAATAAAAAAGTATTACATATGGATATGACAACTCATGTCAAGAACATCACAAAACGCATATATTATAAGATCAAATCGCTACGTCACCTCCGCTCCCTACTAGATCCCACAGACTTCCGAACAACCTTCCAAGCATTAGTCCTCCCACACCTGGATTTTGCCAACATCATCCTACATGGCCTCCCTCAATCAACTTTAAACCCGCTCCGCCTAGCCATGAATACAGCCGCCAGAGTCCTCTCCGGCTCATCAAGATCTGACCATATAACACCCATCATGAAAGAACTGCATTGGTTACCATTACATGCCAGAATCCAGTATAAGTCTTTAGTCCTTACTTTCAAGGCACTAAATAACTACCCCCCTACGCCAATCAGCAAGCTCATCCATGGCACCCTGGAAAACAGAAAAAGGAGAACCACATCAATGAACACCTTAATTGTCCCAAAGATAATAACGAAGTGCACTAAGGCCACCTCCAACAGGGCCTTCTCCTTATTTGCTCCTCTAAACTGAAATGCACTACCTCACGAAATCCGTGCTATCAAAAACCTAATCCTATTCAGAAAAGCATTGAAATACCACCTGTTCACAAAATGCTACCCAGAAGTCAACCTAGTCACTAACAAAACTACCACCTCAATACAACCTGAAAAGGGCTAGTTGGTCAACCTTCTCTCTAGTCTTATTAGTGAACCACAATGTAACATCCAATCGAGTTTGATATTACTGTATATACCATTAAGTTAATCTGTACATAGTTCCCCCGGTTGTCCTATTGTTGAAGTTCCCTGTTCAATGTAAAACTCAATGTTACTTGTATGCATTGTAGTATGTTCTTGTTCTATGTACACCGCACTGATTATAATAGCGCGGTATAAAAGAATTGTTAAATAAATAAATAAATAAAATACATCTCTGTGTATGTACATGTCAATAACTAAGACTGACTGAGCTGCTCCCTACCAATTTAGTAAAACACATCCTGCTGTTCTTGTTTGAGCTGGTGGATTTTTTGTTTTTGAAAGATGAAACATCAGAATTTACCAAAACAAGTATTACAAAAATCTATGATGTTTCTTAGGCACCTCCTCACACACATAGGCTGGGAAACTCTCCTTCTCCTCTGCCCTAGGTGGTTCTTGAAGTCCCACTTCTCATAAGATTCAAGACTGTGGACAGCTCCATTCTGCTCAAGCAGGTCACTGGAGATTTTGCCTTGCTGTCCAGGAGACAGTATTAGTATTTCACTCATGTCTTTCCAATAGTAGCTCAGAGCAAGTTACAGGCAGGCACTTTTCTGTCCCCAGAGGGTTTATAATCTAAGTTTGTATATGAGGCAGTGGAAGATTATCTGCCTCACCCAAGGCCACGAGGAGAAAGCCAGTGGCATTCAAACCTTTGTCTCTTTAGTTACCAGACTGCTGCTACTAGGTTACTCCACTCTAAGTCCAGCTTAAATTGCAAATGAAGACTGAGAGGCTGCTTGTAGTACTCAGGGAAGGGAAAGGTTGCAGTCTTTCAACAAGCAGGTGAAAATAAAAAAAGAAATAAAAGAAAGAAATGCCAATTAAAACTGAGGACTAATAACTGAACACAAAAAGACATATTTTTTTATTTCGGCTGCAGGAGCTCACTGTGAACACAGCTTCTCCCCTGCATGAGTTGTCAGAAAGAAATGTGCTAAGGCAATAATATTTAGAGGAAAATCGAGTAAAACTGAAAATATCTTTCTCACTGATGACTGTGAAATCCAGGAAATTGAACAAGGCTTATAAAAATATCTGGAGTGGAGGAGTAGCCTAGTGGTTAGAACACTGGCTTAGTAACAAAGTAACCAGGATTCAATTCCTACTAGCACGCCTTGGGCAAGTCACTTAACCCTCCATTGCCTCAGAAGAAAGGCCTGGCAATATGCCTCCAGTGACACTGCCAAAAAACCCAGGAGCTCCTGGGTCCCCAGGAGCCTCTAGGTCACCAGGAGTCAGGACTGACTCAAAGGCACACATTGCACTTTTTATATAAATATCTAGGAATAGAGGAAGGAGCAACTGTCAGGCATAAATTACGAAAACCGAAGATCAGAAAAGAATATTACAGGAGATTAAAAGGCAATCTGCTGGCAATTCCTGTACTCTCATGCAGCTTTGACATGGTGGACTGACAGTGATCATGAAAAACTGGGTGTATGAACAAGAAAACTCCTCAATGCCCATGAGTCATATATAAGAACTAGTGCATGCTGAGACTGTACGTTCCTTGAGCCAAAGGAGAACAAGGACTTCTAGAAAAGGATTATGTAAATAATAGTTATAATAAATAGCTGCAGTAATGTATATAGTTAATGCTCAGTTATGTTCAACTGTTCTTGTAATGTTATAATGTTCAGAAGTTCAATGTATGTTAACTGTTGTTCATTGTAAACCGCCCCGGATCTTTCGAAGGGGCGGTATATAAAAGTTTACAAATAAAAAAATAAATAAAAATAATTATATATACAAAGATACTAATAACTACACAAAAAGTGTAGAAGCATGAAGGTGAACGTCCAGATTTAGACGCCATCATCAAACTTGGACAAACATTATGATGAACAGAAGGAACGTGTGAGAATTCACCAGTGCACCTAGGAAAGGAAGCAACAGAATTTGCAAAAGATGAGAAGAATTTTTCAAAGAATTAGATCAGCAAACAACAACAGCAACAACAAAAAAACAAGTGGAAAAAGCACAAATACACTGGTAAATGCGAAGTATTACTCCAGGAACCATACATCGATCGAAACTGGACACGGGCCTAGATGTAAACAGAGGCAACAGGTTAGCATCAGAGCAGGCCCCCCGGGAATAGCCAGCAGCATTGACTGTGGGATTCAAACTAGGGTTGCCAACTGGCTCCAGATGCGCCTGACAGTGTCAATCCAGTCCTGGGTTTACCCCATTGCATGCAGGGATATGTAGTTCTGATTTCTCCATTGCACTCCATAAGAAATGAAAAACTACAAGTCACTGCATGCAATGGGGTAAACACAGGACTGGATCAAGTCTGTCGGGCGCATCTGGAGCCAGTTGGCAACCCTAATTCAAACCCTGATTTCCCTGCTTGTAGCCTGCTGCTCTACAGTAACTCCTCCACTCCTAGTTACACTCTGTGCAGCCGGCTAATTTAGCAGCCTCTATAGTTACTTGGCAATGTTTATACATATAAAGTGGGATTTTAGAATAGGCAGCCAGCAGTGAAGAGAGGCCTGTATAAGTGCCTTTTGAAACTGCTCCATCTCCACCCTGAAAAATGCACGTCCCGGTAATCGGTTATGGAGATGGGTCCCGTACAGATTGCAGGGCTGGGTACATGCCCAAGCACAGGCCATTTACAAGTGTGGAAATCCCCAAATTGCACGGCCTCGGAATCGGGTACATGGATGTACCGGCCAGGGAATCTCAGAAAGGGGGTGGGGGGAGGGTGACTATGCTATGAGACTTGCACATCCCGACTGGCTATTTCAGATTCTCAGATGTGCAGCGGCAGGCCTGTAATATGTTTGGAGATTCTATTTACATGCAAGTTTCATTGGCCTGAAAATATTAACCATGGCAATGGAAGTGTATTATGCTCTTCCCCCTGGAAGCATTGCAGCCACGAATCAAGCACTTTTTTGCACCTTATTTGTGGTCAGGAGCAAGTATAGACATGGACGCCTCAGCAACCAGGACCAGACGTACTTGTGTCAATCTGAAATTGCACCAAAACATGCATCTCCCTTGCTCTACCCAAACCACGCCTCCTCCCTGCCCCTGTGCTATATAGATGTCCTTGCGCTGTGAACATCGATATACTTGATTTCTAAAATGGGTTCACATACATCTCTGAGATTTGCACATCTGAATGCTCATGTTCAGACATCTAAATCATGAATAGAGCTTGCCAGTGTTTGTGCTGTTTCCTGTTTTTGTCATTTGGCTCTCTTTCCCATTTCCTGAAAGATGCTTTTTTTGGAAATACCTGACTCTCTGACCTCACCTTTAAACCATGCTGGCAGTTTTTTGGACTTCCTTCCACTTTTCTTAAAGCATGGAATACAGCTGGTCTGGGCTTCCAAGATTGTATTTTTAAACAATACCCAAGCTTGATGTAAGTCTTTAACCTTTGAACTGCTCCTTTTAATTTTTTCTTAACTATTTTCCTCATTTTATCATAGTCTCCCTTTTGAAAGTTAAAAGTTATTTAATTTACTTATTTAAAAGGATTTCTATACTGCTTTATCCTTAAATCAAAGAGGTTTACAGTAAAACAAAGGTGTTACATTAAATGAGGGTGGGAGAGCATGCAGGGGAATATTGCAAAGAAGCTCTATACATTGTAGACATATAGGGTTATTGCAATATAACTATATACAAATATAAACTGCTAACCACAGAGAGGTTGTTGAGCTCTGTGGGCGACAAACTGAGGGACTAGGTATGTTTTACATTATAACAATAGTGGATCATTAAGTGAGGGAGGGGAAGTCATACATGGGGATATTGCAATTGAAGTTCTATACAATGTAGACATGTTTTATTTATTTTTTATACTGTGTTCTTTAGAATCAGTATGGTTTACATGTATGCTAACAGGTACTTTTTATTCCCTTGTCCCTGAAGGGCTCACAATCTAAGCGTACTTGAGGCATGAGGAGGTGGCCATGGCGCTGGAGACCCCAGTCCCTCTGGCTTGAGGTTGCTTGTCCCCATGTGGGAATTGAGCCCCTGGCCCTCTGGCCTGAGGTAACCTGTCCCAACCACTGAGCCACCTCTCCCCCCATATGGGTATTATTGCAATGTAACTATATACAAAAACAAAAACTGTGCTATATACAGGGTGGTTGCTGAGCTAAGCAAGGAGACAAATCCGAGGAACTAGGTACAATTAGGGATATGGGAGGTAGGGGGAGAAAGGGCAGGATATAGGGCAGGCTGCAAGGTGAGGGATGAAAGGATGGTGGGGAGCAGATGAGAGGTAGCCTTTGTGAAACAATTGACTGTATCTTGATACCAAGTTATATAGTGTCTCCATAGTGCTCGATATAGCTTGTGGTTTTAAGTATCTTCCAAAAGTCCCTGATATCTGAAGTTTCTCTTAGGTGGTCCGGGAGAGAGTTCCATAAGGCGGGAGCTGCCAGGGATAAAGCCCTTAATAAGAACATAAGAACATGAGATATGCCATACTGGGTCAGACCAAGGTCCATCAAGCCCAGTATCCTGTTTCCAACAGTGGCCAATCTAGGTCATACGTACCTAGCAGTTTCCCCAAAAGACACAGGTTCCACAATGCTTGTACTGGGTCAAACATTGATATCCTGGGTCCCTTCTTAATAATGGTTTATGGACCTTTCCTCCAAGAACTTGTCCATACCTTTTTTAAACCCAGCTACACTAACAGCCTTTACTACATCCTCCGGAAACAAATTCCAGAGTTTGATTATGCGTTGAGTGAAAAAATATTTTCTTTTATTAGTCTTAAATAGTTTACCCTATAGCTTCATTGCATGTCCCCTAGTCTTTCTATATTCTGATAACGTAAACAATCGATCTACGTTTACCCGTTCAACTCCGCACATTAATTTATAGACTTCTATCATATCTCCCTTCAACCGTCTCTTTTCCAGGTTAAAGAGCCCTAACCTTTTTAGCCTTTCTTCATAGGAGTATCTTTCCATCCCCTTTACCATTTTTGTGGCTCTTCTCTGAACCTTTTCTTATAACGCTATATCCTTTTTAAGATACGGCGACCAGAATTGTACACAATATTCAAGGTGCGATCTCACCATGGAACGATTTACAGGCATTATAATATAATACAGGCATTCTATTTGCTCTCTTGGCCGCCGCTGCACACTGGGCCAAGGGTTTTAACATGTTATACACAACGACGCCTAAATCTTTTTCCTGGGTGGTGGTTCTTAATGTGGAACCTTGCATCGTATAACCATAGTTTGGGTTGTTCTTCCCTAGGTGCATAACTTGATTTGATTTTTCTGAAAGGCGGTATATAAAAGGCGGTATATCAAACCGTTCAATAAATAAATAAATAAATAAAACGTCCACATTAAATTTCATCTGCCATTTTGATACCCATTCTTCCAATTTATCAAGATCCTCTTGCAATTTTCCACAATCCTCTTGGGTTTTAACAACTTTATATAGTTTTGTGTCATCTGCAAATTTGATAACCTCACTCATTATTCCCTTTTCCAGGTCATTTATGAATATGTCAAAAAGCAGCGGACCCAGTACAGATCCTTGGGGTACACCACTATTCACCTTTCTCCATTGGGAAAACTGGCCATTTAGCCCTACCCTCTGCTTTCTATCTTTTAACCAGTTCCTGATCCACAAACGTACACTGCTTCCTATCCCATGACTCTTTAGTTTTGCCAAAAAGTCTCTGATGAGGGACCTTGTCAAAGGCTTTCTGAAAGTTCAGATACACTATATCAACCAACTCAGCTTTGTCCACCTGTTTATTCACACCTTAAATAAACATAACAGATTAGTAAGACAAGATCTTCCTTGTCTAAAGCTATGTTGGCTGTCTCCCATTAGGCCATGACTATCTAAATGCTGAGTAATTGTGTTCTTTATGATGGTTTCTATCATTTTTCCCGCTACTGATGTCAGGCTCACCCATCTGTAGTTTCCTGGATCACCCCTGGAACCCTTTTTAAAAATTGGCGTTACATTGGCGATCCTCCAATCTTCAGGTATTACAGATGATTTTAATGATAGTTCACAGATTGCTAATAGCAGGTCTGCAATCTCATATTTCAGTTCTTTCAACACCATTGGATGTATACCATCCGGCCCAGATGATTTGCTACTCTTCAGTTTATCTAATAGTTATAGTACATCTTCCCGATGTATCGATATTTCCTTCAATTCTTCCGCTCCTTTAAATACCACTTCAGTCATGGGTAACATCCCTACATCTTCCTCAGTAAAGACAGAAGGAAAGAAATCATTCAGTCTTTCCACTATCACCTTGTCGTCTCTTAGTGTTCCTTTACCCCTCTATCATCTAATGGACCAACTGACTCTCTCACAGGTTTTTTGCTACGAATGTACTTGAAAAAGTCTTTATTTCGTGTTTTTGCTTCCGCAGCAAGCCTCTTCTCAAATTCTCCCTTTGCCTGGCTTATCAATGCCTTGCAGTTGACTTGCCAGTGCTTGTGCTGTTTCCAGCTTTCGTCGTTTGGCTCTTTTTTCCATTTCCTGAAAGATGCTTTTTTGGCAACAGCCTCTCTGACCTCACCTTTAAACCATGCTGGCAGTTTTTTGGACTTCCTTCAACTTTTCTTAAAACGTGGAATACAGCTGGTCTGGGCTTCCAAGATAGTCTTTTTCAACAACTCCCAAGCTTGATGTAAGTCTTTAACCTTTGCAACTGCTCCTTTTAGTTTTTTCTTAACTATTTTCCTCATTTTATCATAGTCTCCCTTTTGAAAGTTAAAAGGTAGTACTGTGGATTTCCTTACTATCCCTCCTCCACTAACTAAATCAAACGCGGTCATGCTATGATCATTATTGCCAAGTGGCCACAACACCCTTATCTCTTGCACTAGATCTGGTGTTCCACTAAGGACTAGGTCTAATATGGCTTCCCCTCTGGTTGGTTCATGAACCTGCTGCTCCAAGAAGCAGTCATTTATTTCATCTAGGAACTTTATCTCCCTAGCATGTCTTGCTGTGACACTGACCCAGTCGATACCGGGGTATTTGAAATCACCCATTATTATTACTGCGCTGTAACGTTTGTTAGCTTCCTTGATTTCTTTGAGCATTTCATCATCCCTTTGTTCACTCTGGCCAGGCGGTCGATAGTACACCCCCATTGCCATCGCCTTCTCCTTTTTACATGGAATTGCAATCCATAGAAATTCTACAGCAAATTCTGTTTCCTGCAAAACTATAATCCTTTCTAACTCAATGCCCTCTCTAACATAGAGCGCAACCCCTCCACCAATTTGATCAGCTCTATCATTACGATATAGTTTGTACCCAGGTATCACAGTGTCCCACTGATTGTCCTCCTTCCACCATGTCTCTGATATACCAATCATATCTAACCTCTCATTTACTGCTATATATTCTAACTCTCTCGTCTTATTTTTTAGACATCTAGCTTTTGCATACAAGCATTTTAGAGACTGTATTTTATTCATATTAATCTGGCTATTGGTAGGCATTGGTAATTTGGGATCTGTAATCTCTGTCTGCTCCATACTAGAGGGCATTTGGGCTACTTTACTCTTTTTTGGAACCTCTCTGCTTTTGGTAGTATCCTTCAAGGATACATTCTTCCGAACCACGCGCTCTTGGGCGACTGTCGCCTTTCCCCTATTAACTTGCTTAAAAGCTCCTCTATCTCCTTTTTAAAGGTTAATGCCAGGAGCTTGGTTCCATCCCAGATAAGGTGAAGCCCATCCCTTCGGAAGAGCCCCTCCTTTCCCGAGAATGTTCCCCAGGTTCTAATAAATCCAAAACCCTCATCTCTGCACCATTGTCTCATCCACGCATTGAGACTCCGGAGCTCTGCCTGCCTTTTGGGTCCTGCGTGTGGAACGGGAAGCACTTTGGAGAACGCTACCCTGGAAGTTCTGGATTTCAACTTCCTACCTAAAAGCCTAAATTTAGCCTCCAGAACCTCCCTACCACATTTTCGTATGTCATTGGTACCGACATGTACCAAGACAGCAGACTCCTCCCCAGCACTATTTAAGACCTTATCTAGGTGGCGCGTGAGGTCCGCTACCTTCGCACTAGGCAGGCGTGTTACCAGGCGATCCTCACGTCCACCAGCCACCCAGCTATCTGCATGCCAAATGATCGAATCACCAACTATAACGGTTGTCCTAACCCTTCACTCATGGGCACATGGCCCTGGAGAAACTTCCTCGGTGCAAGAGGGTTTTACATCACCTGGAGGACAGGTCCTAGTTACAGGATCACTTCCTGCCACACCAGGGTGGTGCTCTCCTGTCACGTGACCTCTCTCCTCCATGGCAACAGGGATGCTGCCAGACTGGAGGTGGGACTTCAGGACTATATCCCTGTAGGTCTCGTCTATGTACCTCTCTGTCTTTCCGCATGTGGATTGACTAGCCTTAGTGCAGTCACTGGGGGTTGAGATCGTATCCACGGAGCGACATCTCCTCGGTCTGGTGCTTCTATCACTGGTGATGAGGGTCTTCAGGCTGTTTGCTGAGAGGTTTTGTTTGATTTTAAAGATGTTTAATAGTGTTCTATACTTGATGCGGGAGTGAATGGGGAGCCAATGGAGATGTTTCAAGATGGGGGTGATGTGGTCGTGCTTTGAAGATCCTGTTATAATCCAGGAAGCGGTGTTTTGTGCCATCTGTAGGGGGCGGAGAGATGGGTTTGGTAGTCCAAGGTAGATGTGTGTGACACCAAGTTATTTCATTTTGGGTTTAATGGTAGTACTGTGGATTTCCTTACCATCCCTCCTCCATTAATTAAATCAAATGTGATCACTATTGCCAAGTGGTCCAAACACCCTTATCTCTTGCACCAGATCTGGTGTTCCACTAAGGACTAAGTCCAAAATGGCTTCCCCTCTGGTCGGTTCATGAACCAGCTGCTCCAAGAAGCAGTCCTTTATTTCATCTAGAAACTTTATCTCCCTAGCATGTCCTGCTGTGACACTGACCCATTCAATACCGGGGTAATTTAAATCACCCATTACTACTCTTGCTGGTCAACTTTAGAGGAAGCCAGAGAGGCCCCAGCTCACCAGCCACTGAAGTGAAGAGCAACATTTTTCTTCACTTTAGCAGCTGTGTTGTAGTATAAGTGAGAGGTTGTTAGTGTAGGTCCCTATGCGAACAACATTCTCACACAATGGACAGGCTGGCCCTATATCCATCTTTATAATCACCCTCCCAAACTGCCAGAAAAACACAATATCCAACAGGGCACGTTCTTTGGAATTACGATGTAGGTAGAGATGGTCTTTCTAAGAAAATCAGAAACCATTGATATGTTTCCTCAGTGACTTCTATTAGCATTTGCTGATGTTGTTGTTAAGTGCCGTCGAGTCGGAGTCGACTCATGGCGACCCTCTGGATAGCTATCCTAAATTGTGTTCGGTCTTCAGTCAGGCGGCTCATTGTTGACAGACTGGTACCCGTAGCTGCTGTTATTGTAGCAATCCATCTCATTGCTGGCCTTCCTCTTTTGCGTTGACCTTCTATCTTGCCAAGCATGATGTCTTTCTCTAATGATCTCTCTCTTCGCATGATGTGTCCGAAGTATGAAAGTCGAAGTCTTGTCATCTGAGCTTCTAAAGAAAGCTTAGGTTTGATCTCTTCTAGTACCGACTGGTTTGTTCTTCGGGCAGTCCATGGTATACACAGTATTCGCCGCCAGCACCATAATTCAAAGGCATCAATTTTCTTCCTGTCTGTCTTTTTCACTGTCCAGCTTTCACATCCATATGATGTTATTGAAAATACCATGGCTTGAACAAGTCGAATCTTTGTATGGAGAGAGACATCTCTGATCTTGAGAATCTTATCTAGGTCTTTCATAGCCATTCTGCCAAGAGCAATGCGTCGTCTGATTTCTTGACTGCTTGTTGGCCTTGATTATTAAGATAAGGCGGTTTAGAAATACTGTTAAAAAAAAAAATACTGTTAAATAAATTGTTGCTTCTTTATTGATAGTTGATCCAAGTAGGTTAAAGTTGTTCACGATTTCAATTTCTTCTCCTTCAACGATGAACCTGTTGATTATGCCAGTTGTCATGATCTTTGTCTTCTTTACATTAAGGTGCAGGCCCATTTTGAGACTATGTTCTTTGATTGTGAGAAGCAAATGTTTCAGATCATCTTCACTTTCAGCCAGTAATGTGGTATCATCAGCATAGCGAAGGTTGTTGATGAGTCTTCCACCAATCTTCACACCTCTGTTGTCTTCATACAGTCCTGCTTCTCTGATGATTTGTTCTGCATATAAATTAAACAGGTAGGGGGAAAGTATGCAGCCTTGTCTTACACCTTTGCTTATTTTAAACCATTCTGTTTCTCCTTGTTCCGTTCGAACTGTTGCTTCTTGATCAATGTACAGATTACGCAAGAGAACGATCAGGTGTTCTGGTATACCCATGCTTCTTAATGTGGCCCAGAGTTTCTCATGGTTTACACAGTCAAACGCCTTGCTATAGTCGATAAAGCACAAATAGATATCCTTTTGGTATTCTTTAGTCTTTTCAAGGATCCATCTCACATCCGCAATGATGTCTCTCGTTCCTCGCCCTTTCCTGAACCCTGCTTGCACTTCAGGTAGTTCTTGTTCTAGGTATGGCTGTAGTCTCTTTTGAATAATCTTCAGTAGAATCTTGCTGGCATGTGGGATCAGAGCGATTGTGCGATAATTTCCACAGTCAGTTGGATCACCTTTCTTTAGTATTGGTATAAACACAGATCTTTTCCAGTCAGTTGGCCATGATGTTGTCTTCCATATTTCTTGGCAGAGCCTTGTAAGTACGGTAACAGCTGCATCAGATTGCTGCAATACTTCTATGGGAATGCTATCAATGCCTGGTGCTTTGTTCTTTGATAAGGCTTTCAATGCTGCTTCAACTTCTTCTTTCATCACCAATGGTTCCTGATCATAAGGTATAGGTTGAAACGGCTGTTGGTCCACTTGATCTTTATCATATAAAAACTCTGTATATTCCTTCCACCTTTTCTTTATCTTCTCAGCATCATTCAACATAGAACCTTGAGCATCTTGTAACATTCCAATTCGAGGCTGGAACTTTTTCTTTAACTCTCGCAGCTTTAGGAAAGCCGATCTTGTTCTTCCTCTAATAGTTTCTGCTTCTATTTCCTTGCAAGTGTCATTGTAGTACTTTTCCTTGTCCTGTCTTGCTGCACGTTGGAAATCTCTGTTGAGTTCTGCGATTGTCTTTCTTTCTCCTTTGGCTTTAGCTTCTCTGCGTTTCTGGGCAATTTTCAGAGTTTCTTCCGTCATCCATTTTGGCCGTTTTTGCTTTTTCACCTTTTGTAGAGACTTCTCGCTTTCTTCCAGCACAACCTTCTTGATGTCATTCCATAACTCTTCCGGAGCTCTGTCATTTGTATCTAAGGCAGCAAATCGATTTTGCAGGCAGTCTTTAAATTCCAGTGGTATATTCTCAAGGTCATATTTTGGTGCATTCATGAGTGGTTTGCTCTTTTTCAACTTTAGCTTGAGTTTGCATACTAGTAGTTGATGATCTGTACCACAGTCAGCTCCAGGTTTTGTCTTTGTTGATGTTACAGAGCTTTTCCATCGTTGACTTCCACAGATGTAGTCAATTTGATTTTTATACAATCCATTGGGTGAAGTCCATGTGTACAGTCGTCGCTTGTGTTGCTGAAAGAAGGTGTTTGAGATGAATAGATCATTGGTCTTGCAGAATTCTATCAATCTTTCTCCAGCTTCATTTCTGTTGCCAAGTCCATATTTTCCAACTACTTTGCCTTCTTCTTTGTTGCCAACTTTTGCGTTCCAGTCACCCATGACTATCAGGATATCCTGTTTGCATGTTCTGTCAATTTCAGCTTGTACTTGTTCATAGAACTCTTCAATTTCATTCTCTTCTGCAGCTGATGTTGGGGCATATACTTGAATTATAGTTGTGTTGATAGGCAATCCTCGTAGACGAATAGAGATTAAGCGTTCGCTGACTGCATTGTATTTCATTACAGTTCTTGCAAGTTTCTTCTTTATTATAAATGCAACACCATTTCTTCTTTGTCTTTCATTTCCAGCATAGTAGACCATGTGATCATCTGATGCAAAGTGCCCGATGCCAGTCCATTTCAGTTCGCTGACACCCAACAGATCAAGTTGTACACGTTCCATTTCATTCTTGACCACTTCCAACTTCCCTTGGTTCATGCTTCGTACGTTCCATGTTCCAATGTGTAAGACATCTTTACAGCTTCTGACTCTCATTTCATGCGCAGCTACATCAGCAGTCAGACTTCCCGAAGGCTTTGATCCAACCACATCATAAATGCTGGCTTTACTCTGAAAAGTCTTCAGCTCTTCCCCAGTAGCTAGTTGAGTGCCTTCCGACCTGGGAGTCTCATCTTCCAGCACCATAGCACAATTTGTTTTGTTGTAACTATCCATTGGGTTTTCATGGCAAGATACAGAAGTAGATTGCCGGGCCTTCCTTCCGCGCAGTTTAAGTTTGGTGTTGTTGCCGTTGTCACAGAAATGTGATCCTCCGCCGTCAACACTATCCCATTCTGCTGCTGCCCAGATGGGTGGTTTGTCTTCGTCTGGCACCTCAGCTGAGACCTGTCCATCTTGGGAGACCCTGCCAGTAGTTAAACTACCGATAGTTTAGCTCTCAGCATCACTGATGCACACAAGCCCTCACAGCACGACAAGCTGCAAACCAAGTGAGGATAGGATATCTTAAAAGGAACTTTTCTATCAGGCACCAGGAAGTAACAAAAACTTGCTGGCAAAGAGCACAGAGGAAGGATTGTGGGGCTGTTTTTCATCAATTATATTTTGTTTCTATAGGTTAGAAATTTTTGAGGGAGGTATATTTAGAATTACAATCCTGCAACCTCTAATTTCTTCTGCTGCATTGAGGAGACCCCTGCAGGAATCCTGCTGCTCTTCCATGACTCCAATTCAGGTAATCCTCAGAGCCACCAGTAGGTGGTGGACAAAATCCAAGGATGCAAAAAAGAAAAATGCAGGAGGCAAAGCTTAAGAATGGAAAATCAGATGCATTCCTAGAAGTATTATATGCAATGGGAGAAGTAGTCTTTTCTTTCTCTTTTTTTAATAAGCCTAATCTTTTGCCCCCTCCACTACCACAATTTACACTCAAATAATGAGCAAACTGAAAGTTGGGCTGCTCTCTATTCTTTTCCAAAGCACTTTTGATTTATTGAGCATTTTTCAATAACAATTCTGTTAGAAAAAAGATGTTAGTGTTTGCTATAGCTGTGTCTCTTTAAAATCAATTTTTTATTGGCAATTTCGAAGAGCTATTTGTTTGCTTTTTATTAATTAAGCAACTTTGGCCAAAGCAAGTTTTCAAAGAAATGTCTGCTAAATATCTCTTTCCTTAAAGGAAAAAGGCTGTGTCTTGCTGTCTTACCCAGGTTGTACTGTACCAATTATTCACAAGTGCAATCCCACTACTGCTGAACATAGGGGTTTTGACCTGCTCTGTTCCCAGCCTGGGCTGGTTCACCCCTCTTTATACAGTTTGGTGCTTTTGGGCTCCCCCAGAAACTGCATGCTGATGCCCAGCTTAGTGTGGGCACCTGCTCAGCATGGCTTGATACAGGGAAGATGACCCCAGACTCAAGCCATCCACAAGCTTCATTTTCCTCAGGAGCAAGGATTACAGACACAGGCCACTGTGCCCAGTAGTCAAGCGAGGTTACTTACCAGTAACAGGGGTTCTCCGTGGACAGCAGGATAGGTCAGCCACACCTGTGTGACGTCATCCAACGGCACCATGGATGGAAATACTCTCCAATATCTCAGAAGAGTCTAAAACTCTTCTGAGCATGTGCTAGTAGCCCCCACCACAGTGCCCGCCCCTTCCTCCTCAGTCTGTTCCCTAGCTATGGACATGTTCCAACTTAGAGAAGGAAGGTTCATCTTTGAAGGTGGGTTCATTCTAGAGGGGAGGCGGGCGGGTTTGTGTGGCTGACTATCCTGCTGTCCACAGAGAACTCCTGTTATAGGTAAGTAACCTCGCTTTCTCCATGGACAAGCAGGATGAGTCAGCCACACCTGGGTGACTCCCCAGCTGTGGGCTGTGAAGATATGTTTATCGTAGGAGTTAGTGATCCCCTTTCACAGCCCACGAGATCTGCTGTGGTAGGATAAAGCTGTGCTCGATGACAGAGATGCGATTCCCTTGTGGCATAGTGATGCCGACATGTGTTTGACACCCATGATGGTGTGGTGCCATCTTGTTGAAGTTATCACTGCCAGCCAGTGTATCCAGAGTGTTATGGAGACACATGAACTTGAGGCATTTGGATCCCCTAGGTAAGAGGCAACTGCTTCTGTTGTGCCTGTCTTTCCCATGCTGAGTGGGAAGCAGGAGAGAGACATCCTGGTCGAAAAGGCTATCTGCTAGGGGCTGGACTGGAGTGCCCCAGTAGCGATGACGACACAAGCCCCGGACGTACTATAACCCTATGGGGAGGATGACCCCATATTGGCCTAACTGCCATGACCTATGTGAAGGATGGCTGTGTGCTTGAAGCCTCAGATGTGGCTGGCTTGGCCCAGGCAGGTGTTGAAGGTGGCATAATCCAAATAACCATAGACTGTTTTAATAGTCAGGGGTTAGTCTCCTGTGGCCTGTGCTGTGTCCTAGTGATATTTCTAGTTTTGGTCCTCCTGAGGCACCGTGTATGTATGTGTCTTGACCTGGTCCTGTCCCACAGGGACCAAGTGTATAAGGGCTGAAGTTGTGAGAAGAGAAGGGGTCCACATGGTGTGTGGGAAAGTATATATTGACATTACTTTACTGCAATCCTTCGAACCCCAATGATCTATATGAGGACAGACTTCTCTTTGAATAGACAGGCATCAAGAGTAATGGCTTAGTTGACTAGCTGGCTTGCCGTCCCTTCTTGAGGGTGTAAGAGACTGACTGGAATAGATGAGAGGTTGGGGAGTAGGGTAGTAGTCGAAGGGTCCTTTGGCTTGCAATTGGCTATTTGACTGTGCAGGATGGAAGTGAAAACATATGCCGATGATCTTGGTTGCGGATGTGGGCATTGCTGCCCTGCCCACTGGTCCCGGATGGCTCACCCGATCATCCCTTTGGGGTGGGGCTAAAGTGTGTCCTCACTGCAGGTGATATGGGCGTGTTTGCTACTCAGCATATATGACCCAAACGTGTTTTGCACCATTTGGAGGGATGGGTAGAGAACTCATCCCTGGACCTGTGCTAGTCACCAAGAATGGCTGAAAGCACGCAACTGGCCGCGAGAGATGAACTTTGTTCGAGAGACATCGGCAGAACCTGTGAGGACAAGAGGTCCTTAGCTTTGGGTGCAATGAGGTCATTTGAGCAGAGCTCTGAGCACTGGACCAGCGGTGTAGACATTGGTATGTGTGGACATGGCTTTGCATTTCGGGAAGATATGACCTCCTTTCTATGTCTTTGGGATGTGAGCGGATAGGGAGACAGCCCCTATATGCATTGGCGAGAGATGGTGTGATAGTCGACTAATCTCTGTAGAATATGTTCTGTCTGGAGAGTGGGAGGAACCCCTCTCCCACATACCACCGCTTGGCATGACCCACGGGGTCAGGGAATCCCTCTGCTGCATCGGTGGGGCTTCTCCTTTAGCCGTTGGTAGCATGTTGACTTTATGACATGTCCCTAGTGGACTATTCCCAATCATGTATTTGATTCTTTGTTGTGGGGACAGAGTCCCTGCAGACTGGGAGAGCTTGAGGCAAGCTGATATCGGGGATAGGCAGCCCTTGAGGTGCAATGGCAAAGTAGTAGAGGTACAAAGGCACTGATTATCGAGTTCAATAGTGTTACCAAGGCAGGATGGTAGAGAGGGTTAGCCTGCAATGGATTAGTTTGGAATCCCTGGATGTCAGGCAGTCCTTAGGATGGGAGCGGCAAGAGCTGAGCATTCGCATTCAAGCTAGCCAAAACCTCTGGAAACCAGAGGCCTAAGGACTTACTGGGATACCAACATATGAGAGGATCCTGGACCATATCCAGGCAGGCTGCCATGGTATCGTGTTACTAGAAGGGCCAATATATGGTGCGGCATGGTTCAATCTTCGGGTTTAGAAAAGAGGAACCTCTTCTATGTTCATACAATTCAAATCAGGGGTAGCAGGAGCCTGGGAGAATCTAGCCTGCAAAAACAGGTTGCCAGGATTTCCCAATGGGAGACTGAGGTGTCAGTCCAAATAGATTCCCGCATTGAATCACCGTGGTGACTGGTGTCTAGCAAGCAGCAGTGAGATTAGGACTGGCTTTTATAGTTCCTTACCCAGTGCTCTAACCTTTGGTAATCTGACAGGTACTTATGGTCTTGAATGGGCACTGCTCTAGACAAGATATCAGACTTGATGGATCCTTGGTCTGATGCAGCATGGCATATCCTTTCTTTACCCTAATTGGCTCTTGAAGACCGAGAGAATTGAGGAACTACCCGGAGAGGCATGGGCTGGATTTACAGGGCAGGGCCAGTGTTTATCCCCATGTTAAAGGGGTTGTACTGTACTAGGCTTAGACCCTGGTCATAATATCAGCGATCCAACCGCTGAGCCATCAAGCTTATTGTTAATCCCAGGACTCCTGCCGTGGCTACATACAGTACCCTCGAGACCGTAGCACCTTGTGCCCAGTGTTATGACAATGTGCTCAGAGGTAGTGGACTCGGGATATGCTGTTCTGCCATCCCCTTGCGGAGAGCCCTCCAAGAAAACTGTGCCTAGTGGCGTGCACCATCCTGGAGTCCCTGGCCTGGATGCGGGTGGCACCCTCCCCACAGGGCCAATGGTCTTGTGGCCACACTGGCACTGAAGGGATGTCGGGGAGTAATGAGCTGCCATGGTGCAGAGACCCATGTGCATGACTGCTGTACGCAAAGGAGGCTGCCACTTTTTCTTCGTCCTGTTGGGTGCCACAGGCTTGATTAGACTGAATGAATGGATTCCCCAGTGTGCCATGATAGGGCGTCCATGTATAATGGATCTTATGAATCCCGTGAGGGTATGGTATGGTGCCTGTAGAATGGCCATTGATGGGCTATTTGAGAACTGACTTCCACTCTGGCCTGGAAAGGTGCATCTCTATTGAGGTTAAAACCAGTGCAGGTATGCATGGAACCAGGGCCTGCCCTAGCGTTGGCCCGAATTGTTGGAACCCTGTGGTTATTAGCTTCGAATGGCCTGTGCTTGTTGCCTTCCAGAGGTTGCTACTATAGGCGACCACCTAGTCTGGGCTAGGTAGAGGGCATGGAGGACTGAGCCCATGTTCCACAAACTAAAGGAAGGAGTAGAGTTCAGTCAGCCCTTTGGCCGATGGGCATGTCTCATGGGATCAGATAATTGCAGGCGAGCTGTCTACCTTCTCAGTAAGAGAATGACAAACTCCTTGTTTGATTGTTTGGTAAGAGAAGTAGATTAGTGGGTAGTCCTCTGGAGGCAAAGATGGGTCGATAGAACTTGCTCAAGTATCAAGGAGTGCCAGTGGGATGAACCCTGGACTCTTGAGTAATAGGTTGGAGCACTATCCGCTAGACTGCTCTTTCACTTATGTGGCGAGATCTGCCCCTTCTCAGCATCCCCTGCATAGTACTTTCATAGAAGAAAGTGTACGCTCAGCACTGTAGGGCTTCATATGGGCGGTACTGTTGGTCCGAGTTGTGGCTGCCAGTCATGTGCAGGACCTGTCTTTCATGAGGGCCCCCATCTGGCCATGGCGATGCCTGTAGTGATAGGAATGACTTGGGACCTCGGCCAGAGAGAGAGAGGTGGCTGGCTCCGTGTGCCTCTGAGAAAGCACTGCGGTTTGCTGTTGCAGAAGTCAGAGTGAGATTTGTGGAGGACTGAGATCATCGTGTTGAGGGGTTTGTTTTTTTTGCGCCCTGTGAACTCGTTGCAGGCAGTTGGGGGCTGCCCCTTCCCTTGTCTCTGCAGCAATTTGCAGTCAGGAAGGGGTCCAACAGTTCGGGGGTTGAAGTCACCTGGGTAGGGTGGTGAGGCACAATTGCCAACATGCACCGCATCTGCTGCACCAGGAGGAGTGGAGAGAGAAGGCTCTGGAGCTTCGCGCGTCCTCGTGACAGAAGAGGTGCAGGAGAAATCGCAGGGGTCTTCGAGGGAGGCGAGGTCCTCGGCGCCAAAGATGCTCTGCTCAGAGATAGCCCTATGTGCGGAGAACACCACGGAGATCGGAAGAAGAGTGGCGGTTCTGGGTGCCAGAGGTATTCTTCACCGGCAGGGTCCTCGGTGCCAGAGAAACGAAGAATGGAGGCGAGGTTCTCAGCATCGAAGTTTCACAGTGCGGAGATCGCCATGTGTGCAGAGATCGCCATGGGGAGGGGGAACACCTCCCGCGATCCTTGCAAGAGTGGGCCGGGGATAGAGGCTTAGCAGCATATCCAAAGTCATGACCTGCCCTTGCCGGTCTGTCCGCTGTTGAGCTCATCGGGTGGTGCTGAGGTCCTCTGAGGTAGGTTGGGGAGGCTGAGTCTGTTGTTGTGGGACCATGCAGTGCCGGGCATAAGTCAGGCCATGTCGGCGCCATCGCTGCTTGTGCCATGACCCCACCTCATCGAGATCAGCGCCGATCTGTGGTTTTGGGGGTTTTTTGGGAGCGCTACCACGGCGATGACTATGGCTGACACCTATCTGCGTCGGGCCGTCATGCTCCATCGGTCATCACTGTCCTTTGAGCAGGAGGCGGGTGAATTTGAAACGCCCGCGGAGTACACCTGGAGCGCAGCAGCGATCAGCTCCAGCAATTGCTGTGATCACAGATGTAAATCCGAGAGAGGATTCCGATGCACTATGCAAGCCGAAGTAACAATGTCGCCGCGGCTCTGTCGAGATCGGGGCAAGCCCTGAGGCGTGCTTGAGTAGCCATGAGCCGCCGGAGGTCCTCGATCTGAGCCGGGCCGTGGATGGAGGCCTTTTGCAGTACATCTCGTGCTTGGTTTTCTCCTAGCCCTGGCAGGACTCCCCAATGTGGAGGAGGGCTGCCCATAGGGGAGACGTTGCCATCGGCTCTGAGTGGGGGCCGCTGGAGTGGCGATCCTCTGAGGCCTTGCCGCCATTTTCAGAGTGAGGACCAGGCACACAATTATTTCTCTGTGGCGCTTCACAGGGCTGGAACGATCATCAGAAGAGAAGACAGACAGGAAGAATTGCAAACTGGAATAAGGAATAAAGTATAAACACACAAAATTTCAAATTAGTGCATTTCAATAAGATAGAAAGAGGAGAGTAGAAGAATCCGTCCGCATGGCCAGGCGGATAGAATAGACCGAGGAGGAAGGGGCGAGCACTGTGGTGGGGGCTACTAGCACATGCTCAGAAGAGTTTTAGACTCTTCTGAGCTATTGGAGAGTATTTCCATCCATGGTGCCGTCGGATGATGTCACCCAGGTGTGGCTGACTCATCCTGCTTTTCTATGGAGAACGCATCCTGCTCTCATTGGGCTAAATCTCCGTCTCTTTGTGACATCACAGACCAGCCAATTCCACACTGCTCCTCTGCAGCTGAGCAAACTCATTGCCTACATCAAGTCCTCAATTCTACTGCTCTTACAGGGGGTTCATAGGAAAAGGGGAAGGGCTAATGTCTCTATTCTGGGAGAGGGGGTATGAAGATTTAGAAGTATCCATATCCTGATGCCTCACACTGGCTACTGAAAGGTTTGTTTGCCTTCCAAACAGGAGCTCAGTCTTTGACAATCTCTTGAAATAGATCTATATGGGGGAAAAGGTGATCTTTTATGTATAGCCCTGTCCAAGCACACTGGCTGATCCAGGTCTGGTTTTAACCCCTTGCATGTCTGGAGATGTAGTTCGCCTATACTTTAAAAAAAAGCAACAAAAAACAGTATGACATCTCTGTGCACATACGTGGCAATAACCAAGACTGACCGACCTGCCCTTTAGCAATTTATTAACAAGCATCCTACTGTTCTTGTATGAGCTGGTGGAGTTTTTGTTTTTGAAAAATGAAATGCTGGAATTTACCAAAATAAGAATTAGAAAAATCTATGATTTCTCTTAGGCATTTCCTCACTTGTATGTGCTGTCTTTTTCTGGGTATTTTCCTTCTCTTCTACCCTAGGGAACAGGAGGTTCTTCACAACCCAACTCTCATAGACTCAAGACTGCAGGATGCTCCACTCTGCACAAGAGAATAATCCTCCCTTCTGTCCTAGTGGCTGTACTGAGGATAGACCATCACACAACACCCTTCCTTTCTCACCTGGTGAAGACTTGTTTAGCACATTACCTCCCATTGACCCCAGAGGTTCACTCTCCCATCTGTCAACCTGGCAAAAATATACTTTTCCCTCCAAAACCTCTACAATATATGACCTCTGGGACCACTTAACACAGTGTTTTTCAAACATCTATTCCATATGACCCCATTTTAAGAAATGAAAATTCACGTGACCCCAGATGATGACAGACTCAACACAGCAGGTCCCCAGCTTCCTTCCCCTACCTCCACCCATCTCAAGGTGGAAGACAACAGGAGAGAGTACACCACATCCCTTTTTTAGTGCTGTTGGCAGATTCCTTCCACAAGCGAGTCATTGGCAATTTTTGTGACCCCTTCAATGAGGCTTCTGCTAACCAGCTGTACTGTCTGTGCTCTGCAATGGTCAAGTGGGCAGGATTGGAAGATTTTATGGAGAAGCTTTGTGGTAGTCTCAGTTGAATAACAGACATGAATCCCATAAAATACAGAACACAATGATCCAGCTGCACAATTGCCCTACCAAGCTGCTAGACCAACACAATACCAAACACAGCAAGTTATTTGGAATTGTGATGTAGTTAGAGATGGTCATGCTAAGAAAAAGAGAAACCACTAATATGCTTCTGCAGTGACTTTCATAAGCATTTGCTGATAGCTTAACTCAGAAGGAACTTTTCCACCAGGAAGCAACAAAAAATTGCTGACACTTAAGAACACAGTGGAAGGATTGCGGGGCTGTTTTTCATCAATTATATATTGTTTCTATAGGTTAGAAATTTTTGAGGGAGGTATATTTAAAATTATAATCCTGCAGCTTCTAATTTCTTCTGCTGCATTGAGGAGACCCCTGCAGGTATCCTGCTGCCTTTCCATGTCTCCAGTCCAGGTAATCCTCAGAGCCACCAGTAGGTGGTAGACAAAATCCAGGGATGCAAAGAGAAAAATGCAGGGGGTGACGCTTCAGAACTGAAAGCAGATGCCTTCCTAGAAGTATTATATGCAATGGGAGAAGCATTCTGTTCTTTCTCTTTTATTTCCTGGCTAATCTTTTTCTCCCTTCACTACCAAAATTTACTCTCAAATAAAGAGCAAACTGAAAGGTGGGCTGCTTCTATTCTTTTCAAAGTGCCTTTGATTGTGATTTATTGAGCATTTTTCAGTTCTGTTAGAAAAAAGATGATAGTGTTTGCTATAGTTGTAACTCTTCAAAATCAATTTTTATTGGCAATTTAAAAGAACTATTTGTTTGTTTTTTATTAATTAAGCAAACTTTGGTCAAAGTGGATTTTCAAAGAAATGTCTGCTAAAGATCTCTTTCCTTAAAGGAAAGAGACTGGGTCTTGCTATCTTACCCAGGCTGCACTGTACAAGCTATTCACAGGTGCAGTCCCACCACTGCTGAACATGGGGGCTTTGACCTGCTCTGTTCCCAGCCTGGGCCGGTTCACCCCTCTTTACAGAACCTGGTTCTCCTAGGCTCCCCCAGAAACTCCATGTTGATGCCCAGCTTAGTGTGGACACCTGCTCAACAGAGTTTGATGCAGTGAAGGAGATCCTAGATTCAAAACATCCACCAGCCTCAGATTCCACCAGGAGCAAGGATTATAGGCACATGCCACTGTGCCCAGCTGCTGTCAGCTTGCTCTCATTGGGCTAAAGCTCTGTCTCTTTGTGACATCACAGCCCAGCTGATTCCACACTGCTCTGCTGCAGCTGAGCAAACTCATTGCCTACATCAAGACCTCCATTCCACTGCTCTTAAAGGGCGCTCATAGAAAAAGGGGAGGGGAGGGGAGGGGAGGGACAGCCAATGTCTCTGTTCTGAGAGAGGGGGATTGAAGATTTAGCTTCAAAAACATTAGCATTTGAAGTATTATGTAACTGTGGGCTTCCATATCCTGCTGCTTCATACTGGCTACCTACAGAAAGGTTTCCTTGGGTTCCGAACAGAAGCTCAACCTTTCAGAATCTTGAAATAGATCTATATGGGGAGAAGGTGATGTTTTGTGTATCTCACTGTCCAAGCAGACTGACTAATCCAGGTCTGGTTTTAACCCCTTGCATGTCTGGAGATGTAGTTCTCCTGTATTTCAAAAAAATAACAAAAAGCAGTATAGCGTAGTTACTCACCTGTAACAGGTGTTCTCCAGGAGCAGCAGGAATCAGTCCTCACTTATGGGTGACGTCGGCGCCGACGGAGCCCTCGCGGAGCAATTTTCCCCAGCTTTCAAAGAAAGCCTTTGGGAATTGCAGCGCGCATGCGCGGTCGTCTTCCCGCCCGAAGGTGCCATCTTAGCCAGTCAGATGACATAGCTAAAAAAGACAGCATAAAAATTTGCAAAAAGAACATAAGCAGACGATTGCAACTCCAAGGGGAGGAGGGAGGGTAGTGAGGACTGATTCCTGCTGCTCCTGGAGAACACCTGTTACAGGTGAGTAACTACGCTTTCTCCAGGACCAAGCAGGAAGTCAGTCCTCACTTATGGGACTCCCAAGCTCAAGGCTACCGGAGACCCTAAGCACAAAAATGAGCTCCCTCTAGCTCAGCAGCACAGAAGGAAAGAATCTTCGCTGAATTATCACCCACCGGTAGCCCACATCCGGGATGGAGGGTAGGAGTTGCTCAGACCTCAAAGAGATTACGGAGGACTGCCTGTCCGAAAGCACTGTCCCTACGGGACTCCCTCTCGAGACAGTAATGGACCGCAAAAGTCTGGCTCGAAGACCAAGTAGCGGCCCGGCAGATGTCTGCCAGCGGAACAGAGCGGAGGTAAGCCACTGACGTGGCCTTTGCCCGAACACAATGAGCCGTGACTCGACTTTCTAAGGAGAGTCCGGCTGCCCCATAAGCCCAAGAGATACAGTCCGCAACCCAGATGGACAGAGTACGCTTGGAGACCGGGAGCCCCAATTCATTGGGGTCAAAAGACACAAAAAGCTGAGCAGCTTTACGGTGCTCCCGCGTACAGTCAAGGTAGAAGTTCAATGCCCTTCTACAGTCCAGGGTATGGAGGACCGTCTCAGCTCGGCTGGAGTGTGGTCTGGGAAAGAAGGTTGGAAGTACCACCTCCTGATTCATGTGAAAAGGGGAGACCACTTTAGGCAGAAACTTAGGGTGAGTCCGTAGGACTACCCTATTCTTGTAGAACCGAGTGTAGGGGGGATCAGACACGAGGGCCTGCAACTCACTCACGCGCCTAGCGGAAGTGAGGGCTATCAAGAACAGCGTTTTCCAAGACAGAAAACGGAGGGAACAGGTAGCCATAGGTTCAAAAGGCGGACAGGTGATCCGCTGTAAAACCACATTCAGGTCCCAGTCAGGTGCTGGCGGGCGCAGAGGTGGTTTAAGTAGAAGGAGACCTCGGAGGAACCTCGCTACGAGAGGGTCGTTGGAGAGAGGTCTGCCGTCCACCGGCACATGATGTGCTGAAAGAGCACTGAGGTGAACTTTGACGGAGTTGGACTTAAGTCCCAGATTAGAGAGGTGTAGCAAGTACTGTAAGATCACCGACACCGGGCAGGAGAAGGGATCCTGAGACTGCTGGGAACACCAGATTGCAAAGCGACGCCATTTAAGGGCGTAGCATTTGCGGGTAGAAGGCCGTCGCGAAGCCAAGACGACCTCCTCCACCTCCGCCGGCAAGAGAAGAGGAGCAAGGACTACCCTCTCAGCAGCCAGGCCATGAGGTTGAGAGACCTGAGGTTGGGGTGCAGTAGGGACCCCTGATCCTGAGTGAGGAGATCCGGTTGTACCCCCAGAGGGAATGGATCCTCCACCGCCAGTTGCAGCAGGAGCGGAAAAACCACGGCTGCCTGGGCCAGCGAGGGGCCACCAGGATCATGAAGGCTTTGTCTCGGAGAACCTTGAACAGAGTTCGAGAGACTAACGGGATGGGAGGGAAAGCGTACAGAAGGCTCCCCGACCATGAGATCAGAAAGGCGTCCGCCGCAACCCGAAGTGGGTGCGGCTGACGAGAGCAGAAGCGAGGAAGCTGCCGGTTGTGAGGACTGGCAAAGAGATCCACCATGGGGAGACCCCACCTGAGGAAGAGCTTCTGAACGATCAAGGGATCCAGACGCCACTCGTGCGGCTGGAGGACCCTGCTGAGTTTGTCTGCCAGGCAATTTTCTTGGCCCGGGAGATAGACTGCCTTGAGGAGAATGCCGTGACTGACGGCCCAAGAGCAGAGTTTCTGTGCCTCCCGGCAGAGGAGGAAGGAGCCCGTGCCCCCCTGCTTGTTCACGTAGAACATGGCAACTTGATTGTCCGTCTGGACAAGGACGGACTGTTGGGAGGTCAGGTGGGAGAACGCCTTGAGAGCTAGGCGGATCGCCCTGAGCTCCAGGAAGTTGATCTGCTGAGCAGACTCCCACTTGGTCCAGAGGCCCTGAGTACGTGCCTCTTGGCAATGTGCTCCCCAGCCCAGGAGGGATGCATCGGTGGTCAGCACCCGGGTCGGCTGAGGTGACTGGAAAGGCATTCCTAATATCAGGTTCGGCTGCCGGAGCCACCACCGGACAGACGAGACCAGCGGCTCGGAGACGCGCACTAGGTCTGCTAGGCCGCCTGTGGCTTGTCGCCACTGCCGGCGGAGACACCATTGAGCAGGCCGCATATTCAGGCGGGCATTGGGGGTCACATGGACGGTGGAAGCCATATGGCCGAGCAGCAGTCTCAGGAAGCGCCTGGCGGAGACCAGGGGCTGGCTGCGAAAGCGGTCGGCTAGGTCCATGAGCCGCTGAGCCCTGTCGAGCGGTAGGTACGCTCGCGCCTGAGGAGTGTGCAGTCTTGCGCCGATGAACTCGAGATCCTGTGAGGGGAGCAAAGTGGACTTTGCGAAGTTTATGACAAAGCCCAAGTGCTGCAGCAGAGTCACCGTGCGGGACGTGGCGTTGGTGACCTCCTGAGCGGACGCTGCTCTGATGAGCCAGTTGTCGAGGTACGGAAAAACATAGAGGCCGTGAAGCCGGAGATGGGCCGCCACGACCGTGAGACATTTTGTGAAGACTCGCGGTGCGGAGGACAGGCCGAAGGGCAGTACTCTGTACTGGTAATGATTTCCTGCCACCACAAACCTTAGGTATTGGCGGTGGCTGGGGTGGATGAGGATGTGCGTGTAGGCATCCTTTAGATCCAAGGAGCATAGCCAATCTCCCTGCTGGAGGTAGGGCAGAAGGATTCCAAGGGTAAGCATTTTGAACTTCTCCCGCACAAGGAACTTGTTGAGGTTGCGCAAGTCCAGGATGGGTCTGAGGCCTCCTGTTCTCTTTGGTATCAGAAAATACCTTGAATAGAAGCCTTGACCTCTCAGGTGGTGTGGCACCGGTTCCACCGCCTGTTCCTGCAGAAGACCTGCTAACTCCTGAAGGAGCAACTCCCTGTGCAGAGGGGGGCGCAGAGGCTCTCCCGGAAAATAGGAGGGAGGGATCTGATGGAAGTGGAGGAGGTAGCCCTCTCGCACGACCTGAAGCACCCAGGCATCTGTGGTGATGCTGGACCACCTGTGGGCGAAGTGAACCAGCCGGCCTCCGGTGCTGGGGGGGACCAGCGGGGGGGGAGAGGCTATGCTGAGCGAGTCAAAAACCCCCACCCTGCTGAGCAGGGGCTGGTGGTGCAGGCTTGGGGGCTTGCTGCCTACGGGACCCGTTACCCCGTCCCTTGGCCTGCTGGCCCTGTTGGGGAGCTGCAGGGGCCTGATAATGGGGTATTGTTTGTAGGCAGCTGCCTTCCTCGGGTAAAAGGACTTTTTTCCCGAGCCCTTCTTTTTCTGGGAAGGGGCGGAGGTCTTCCTAGAAAGCCTGGTCCTGGTGAGAGTCTCAGTCTCAATTTGTGCAGCCTTTTCCGCCATGGGCTTGCCAAAGAGGTTTTCGCCTCGGCAGGGGACATCGACCAACTTGTCCTGTACCCAGGGTTCAAGGTCGGACGACTGAAGCCAAGCCTGTCGGCGGGCACCGATGCCGGCTGCGGCTACTCGAGCCGAGGCTTCAAAGCCATCATAGGCTGCTCGGGACATGAACTTCGAGCATTCCCGAATACCCGTGGACAAGGCCAGGAACCTCCGCAAAGGCTCCTCGGAGAGACCAGCGGAGAATCCGGCTAGCTCTTTAGCCAGATCCCTGAGATACATGCCCATGTATAGCTGGTAAGTCTGGACACGACAGGCGAGCATAGAGCCCTGGAAGCACTTCTTGCCAAGGCCATCCAGGTTACGGGCCTCCCTTCCAGGAGGCACCGAGGAGTGCATCTTCTGGCTCTTAAGACGATGCATGGCCGATTCCACTACCATGGAATGGTGTGGCAACTGCGCCTTTTGAAAGCCAGGGCTCTTGCGGACTCGATAGATAGAATCGACCCGCTTGCTCAGGACCGGCGAGGAGGCCGGACTCTCCCACATGCGGAAGAGTAGTAGTCGTTCCAGCATAGGAGGAACCGGCACAGTAAAGTGTTCCCTCGCGGGAGAGTCATACTGGAGGGCGTCGAGCTCCTCGGCTCGAGGCTCCTCCTCGGGATCCGCAGGGAAGGCCAAAGCCCTGGCCATATCCCTAACGAAGTCCGAGAACCGGGCATCCTCCGGGGGGGACTGCTTCCGAGGCTCGGACTCCGGAGAGTCCGATGGGACACACCGAGTCCGGAAAGAATCAGGTGACTCTTCCTCCTCAGACTCCCAGACCGACTCCGACGAGGACTCGGTGGGGTCGGCCCGGGCAGGGAGCGGCGCCAGCCGCCCCGACGCCGAGGGAGTCGGCGTCGGCGACCTCGGTCCCGAACGGGAGGCCGAGGGCGACCTCGACCGAGGATCGACTCGAGTTCTCATCGACTCGAGGATCGGCTCGGTCTCCGGGGTCGACTTGGACGTCGACGTCCCGGCGGTCGGGGCAGCGACGCCAGCGAAGCCAGCGAGCAGTGCCCGCTGCTGGTCCATGAAGGCAGACAGTCTGCTCTCCAAGGCCGTCAACCTGAGTCCGAGCTCAGGTGACCCAGCAGCCCCCGACTCGGGCCCCGACGGCGTCGGGCCCGACGTCGGCTGTCGCGGAGGCGAGTCCAGAAGGACTACAGGACTTACCCGGGCAGGCATCTCCGACTCCAGGCGAGGTCGCTTCGGGAGGTGTTCCTTCTCCAAGGACCCGGGGCGGCTGTCGGGGCTATGCGACCTGGCCCTCGCGGAGCCAGGAGCGTCCACCGACGCCGCCCTCGCGGGTTTTTCCTTCCGACGATGGTCCCCGGAGGGAGAACCCCGGTCGGAGGAGCTCCGGCGACGGTCCGAGCTGGAGCCCTTTGACACGGAGGCCTCCGACGAGGTCCGGGTACGGCTGGGGTCAGCGAAGATTCTTTCGCGCTGATGCCGCCGACTTCTCAACGCCTTCGAGGACAGTTTGCTGCAGGGCCCACAGATCAGTTCCTCATGATCCGGGCCCAAGCAGCGGAGGCAAAAGTCGTGTGTGTCGGTTAGTGACATATTTCGGTCACACCGACCACACCGCTTAAAGCCACTGGCAGCCATCGGGGGAAAAAGGGCCCCTGCGAGGTCAAAGGACCGGGCTGCCAGGGAAAACGAAAACGAAAGCTGACTAAGTCAGAAAAAAACCGAAAAAACGTTAGAGGACTCGAGACCGGCGTCGCGAGTCCGGGCGGGAAAACGATCGGCGTCGAACCGAAAGAAAAAAGTATAAAATAAGAGGAAAATCAACTTTTTCGCGGGGACAAGACGGGGACGTCTGCAGGGCTCCGCGGAAAAAAGAAGACTGGCTAAGATGGCACCTTCGGGCGGGAAGACGACCGCGCATGCGCGCTGCAATTCCCAAAGGCTTTCTTTGAAAGCTGGGGAAAATTGCTCCGCGAGGGCTCCGTCGGCGCCGACGTCACCCATAAGTGAGGACTGACTTCCTGCTTGGTCCTGGAGAAAACATCTTTATGCATGTATGTGGCAATAACCAAGACTGACTGAGCTGCCCCCTACCAAATTAGTAACAAGATTCCCACTGTTGTTTTTTGAGCTGGTTGATTTTTTGTTTTTGAAAGATGAAACGCCAGAATTTACCAAAATAAGGGTTAGAAAAGTCTCTTAGGCACCTCCTCACACACATAGGCTGTCTTTTCTGGGCACTCTCCATCTCTGACCTAGGACCTGGGTGATTCTTGAGGTCCCAAGACTCAAGACTTTGTAAGGCTCCATTCTGCACAAGAGAATAAATCCTCTTCCCTTCTAGTGGCTGTACTGAGGCTAGACCAATACTCAGTACCCTTCCTGTCTTACTTAGTGAAGTCTCGCTTAGCTCCTCACCCCACATTATCCCCGGGGGTTTGCTTTTCCAGCTGTCAACCTGTCAGAAAAGGAAGGCAAAAAGACACTTTTCCCTCCAAAAACTCTACCTTATATGACCTCTGGGACCACTTAGCGTACTGTTTTTCAAACTTTTATCTCATATGACTCCATTTTAAGGACTGAAAATTCACAGACCCCAGATGTTGATGACATCAACACAGCAGGTCTCCAGCCTCCTTCCCCTCATCTCAAGCAAGAAGGCAGCAGCGACAGGAGGGGCAACTTCAGCAACAGCAGCAGACAGCACAGAGTCCCTTGTGTCAGTGTGTAGTGGGTGCTGACAGACCCCACTTCTCAGCATGGGTTTCCAGTCCAACAGGAAGCTTAGCCAGGAAGGTGCAAGGACCAGTGAATGCCAACTAGCTCACAAGCTGCATGCTGACTGGTGGCTGTCACTACTTTGCATAGTTCACAATAAAAATCCAGAGAGCAGGAGAAATGGCCACAATTCTGTGGCCTCATCCAATGATGATGTGACCCCATTTGGGGTCCCAATCCAAAGTTTGGGTACCACTGACTTAGCACCTCACCAGTTTTCTCCTTCTGGCACATCTCATGCATTGGAAGCTTTGAAAACATCAGAGTATGGTGGCACAGCAGAATTTGCAGTTTTTTTAAACGCTTAGATACCACAAATATAGAGAACGGTCTGTTCAAAGCCTTTAGTACTAGTGCGCTCACAATTTCTTTCTTTATTTAACAGGATTTGTTAAGCTTGCTTGCTGAGACCCGTGCACCAGACAATCTTGATAAAACTTAGGGATGCTTTTGTCAGGGGCGGCCCAAGGGAGGGTGCGGGGCCATGTGCGGAGACTCGGTGCGGGGCCTCATTTGCATAAGTGGCCTTATTTGCATAAATATTTGCATAATGTTACCATACACTAACTTTTAGTACACATGTCTCTTAATGAGTGTATGGATAAAGAAAGACTAAAAGATTTCTACATTACTATAATCCAGTGCCAACCGCCAGGCACATTAGGAACTACTACAAACGCTGCCCGTTTAGAACCCATAGCAAACCCGCCGTATCCTGACAGCATTACCAGGACTCACAAAGCACCATACCCTACCTATCAAAAGGCAACACTGCAAATATTAAACCAATACATTTCAGAGAATACTGGGGAAAGAGAACAAGTGGCAATGTCAAATAGGAATTACATAAACAGAATACCTCAGCTCAGTTACACATGCAGAACATAGACCATCACCAAACAAGGAATCACAATTTAGAAACAGGAAGGCAATAATTAAACTGGGAACCCCAAAAGCCAAACTTGGAATGTACAACAACACTGTAGAAATAAAACTATAACTTAATTTCCTCTTGTACCAAACAAAGCGCAGACGTTAATGATGCACATTTCCCAGAGCTTTTATATTCCAGTTAATAAATTCAAAATAAAGAGATATCTTTCTACCTTTTGTGCATTTTTTTTTCAGTTGCAATTGCTCCAGTCACTTTCTTCTGGTTTCTTCATATTTTCTGCTAACTCTCCATCGTCTGCTGTCCATTTGTCCTTTCTTCTCTCTTCTAGTTTTTTTTTCCATTCTCTCTCTCTACATCTGCTTTAACATACTAATCTTTCTCCTTTTGCTCTTTCCTCATTCCTATTTCATCCACACAAATTTTACCCCTCCATCCTCAATCCCCACTTACTCTCCCAATATCCGGCCAATTGTAGATTTTTCATCCCTCCCACACAAAATATTTTTCCCCTCTCCATTTTACTCTCCCAGCCCCATCCCATTCTAATCCTCCCCCAACATCAGCTCCCTTCTAGTTCCAGTCTCACCCAGCATCCATTCCCTTCTAGTCCCTTCATCAGTTCATTTCCAATCCTAGCCACCCATCAGCCCATTTCTAGTCATTTCCTAGCCCCACCATCAGCCCATGTCAAATCCTAGTTCCCCTCCCCTCAGCCCAATTCCAGTCCAAGCCCCCCCCCCCATGAGCCTACTTCCAGTTCTAGCCCCTCCATGACTCCATTTCAATTCAAGCCCCCACCACAGCCCATTTCCAATCTTAGCTCCCCCCAACAGCCCATTTTATTTATTTATTTATTTATTTAACTATTTCTTTTATACCGCCCCTTCCAGAGATCAAGGGCGGTTTACATATAACAGGTTAACAGTCTTGTACACAGTTTGTATACATTTTACATAGAACAATAGAATTCAACTATTTACATTGAACAGTAATATAAACTTTGTAGGTATTAAAGGAAAAACAAAAAGCAGAAACATCTTTTAGGTATTAAAGCAAGAACTTTGTAGGTATTAAAACAAACACATCTAACTTTTTACAAATTTCCATTTCCAGTCCTATCCTAGCCCCCCATCAGCCCATTTCTAGTCATTTCCTTGCCCCACCATCAGCCCATGTCAAATCCTAGCTCCCCTCCACTCAGCCCAATTCCAGTCCAAGCCCCCCCCCCATGAGCCTACTTCCAGTTCTAGCCCCTCCATGAGTCCATTTCAATTCAAGCCCCCACCACAGCCCATTTCCAATCTTAGCTCCCCCCCAACAGCCCATTTCCAGTCCTATCCTAGCTGCTCCATCAGCCCATTTTCAGTCCTAGCTCCCTTCCCTCCCAGCCCATTTCCATTCCATGCCCCCTCCCCATCAGCTATTTGCAGTTCAAGCCTCCCCTTCCACTCAGCCCATTTCCAGTCCTAGCAACCCCCCAATCCATTACCAGTCCTAGCCCCCCCATCAACCCACTTCCAGTCCTAACCCCCCATCACCCCATTTTCAGTTTAAGCCCCCCCTATAACCCATTACCAGTCCTAACCCCCCATCAGCCCACTTCCAGTCCTAACCCCATCAGCCCATTTCCAGTCAGCCCCCCATAGCCCATTGCCAGTCCTAACCCCCCCATCAGCCCACAGCCCATTACCAGTCCTAACCACATCAGCCCACCTCAAGTCCTAACCCCTCCCCATCAGCCTATTTCCTGTCCTAGTCCCCCATAGCCCATTACAAGTCCTTACCCCCCCATAGCCCATTACCAGTCCTAACCCCCCCCCCCCATTTCCAGACAGCCCCCATCAGCCCACAGCCCATTACTAGTCTTAACCCCCCCATAGCCCATTACCAGTCCTAACCCCCCCCAACAGCCCACAGCCCACCTCAAGTCAAGTCCTAACCCCCTCTATAGCCCATTACCAGTCCTAACCCCCCCGCCCCCACATCGGCTCATGGAAATTTAAAAAAAAAAAAAGCTGGCTGCTGCCACTGCCGCCGCAGCAGCGGCAGAATGGAGTGTCCCGCGGGGCCCCCTCTGCCCAGCTGAGCTCTCCCGGCCCGACTGAGCCCCTGTGCGCCGGCTTTCAGATACGCGAAGGGAGAGTGTCTCCCTCGCGTCTCTGTTAAGCCTGCAGGGGCAGATGGGAAATTTCCCATCAGCCCCTACATCCCATCAGCCCCTGCAGGCTTAACAGAGACGCGAGGGAGACACTCTCCCTTCATGTATCTGAAAGCAGGCGCAGAGGGGCTCAGCCGGGCCGGGAGAGCTCAGCCGGGCAGAGATGGCCCCGTGGGACACTCCATTCTGCTGCGGCCGCGTCGGCAGCAGCAGCAGACTGCTTTTTTTTTAAATTTAATTTTTAAAAAAGCAGAATGTTCTTTGCGCGGGGCCCCCTGAAACGTGGGGCCCTGTGCAAAAAACATTCTTGCTCAATGGACGGGCCGGCTCTGGCTTTTATAGGTAAGAACCCACCTACAGTAGTGGAGTAGCTTAATGGTTCAAGCACTGGCTTGGTAAACAAAAGACCAAGGTTCAATTCCCACATATACTCATTACATCCTTATACAAGTCATTTAGCTTGCCATTCCTTCTGAAGAAAGGTCTGGCTGTCTACTTCTGGTGCCACTGCCAAAAAAACACAGCAGATGCTGAGTTGGCAGGAGTCAGCATTGTGTCAAATGTGCGAATTATGCTTCTTTTGCATTGACCATTTTTATGGAGAGATTCTGTCCATTGACATAGACAATTTACATTATAGTAGCAGCATAGCAATAGCAAAGTGACCTCCCTGACAGCTTAATGGACAATTAGGACAGTGAGATAAACTTGGAGATAGGCAATAACAGAGAGCACAAATATGATACAATGTCAGTAATGTATACCTTAAAACAGCACAGTAGATAAGTCAAATAACAGAAATATGATACAATATATGCTGAATAGAAATGTCTTAATGGGCTGCATGATAGAACATTCAAATAACAGAGATGGGATCCTGCCAATGTCAGCAAAGTAGTAATAATGCATCATAAAGGCAGCACAGTAGAACATTCTTATAACACAGACAGGATACTAACAATGTTACACACACATGTGGTGTCATCGAGTCAATGCTGACTCCTGGTGAACCAGCACCTCTTAAGTTCTCTTGCCAGTGTGTAGAATGCCAAACCTTTCTCATGAGGAAATGGAGGCTTAAGTGACTGGACAAGCAGAATAGGAGTGCTATTATGAATCAAACTGTGGTCTTTTGGTTATTAAGCTAAGGCTGTAACTATTAGGTTACTCCTCCATTGTTCAATGAAACAGCGACAGAAGGGATAAGAGCAGTTGGGACATACAGACAGAAAGATAGGTAAGACAAACGCATAGAGGTAAATGAAAATGGGTAGCTGGATTGGAAGGAAATTATATATACAGATGAGGAAGACATGTGGATGTGGTCTCAGTTTCAGGGTGTCCAGCAGGCTAGTCCTGAAGCAGTATGTTTGAATAGAAAGTCATCAGAGCCATTAAAGGTTTGGGGGAAGAGATAGGCTTTCACCTGCTTCGTGAAGAGAAGGTAGATGAGTCAGACATAGTCCCCTCTGGGAGTGTTGCAGAGTGTGGGGGCTACTCCTAAGAAGGTTGTCTGGTGCGTGTCACAAAATGTGATTCCTTTGGTGAGAGTAGAGATAGGGGAGCTCCATGACATGACCTTAGAGGACTAACTTATTCTTTAGATATTCTGGGCCTTGTCATCTGAAGGCCCTGAGAAGGTTTTATATGTGGCCTTGTATGTTATTGGTAGCCAATGCAGTTTCTGCAGTAAGGGAGCGATGTGGTCCTGCTGCCTCAACCCTCTATCAGTCGTGCTGCAGCACTTTGAATTAACTGGAACTGGTGCAGACTCTGTAATTTAACCAATATGCGGGGAATTACAGCAATCTAGTCATGATCTTAATACAGCACGAACCACTACGGTCAGTCTCTTCTCCATACATGGAGAGAGTCTTCATAGTTGCTGCAGCTGACAGAAGTAGTTTTTAAAGATTGTTGGGCTCAAAGTCAGTGATGAGTCCAGCAGTATCCCAAGATTCCTGGCCTGTGATATCAGGGAAACCACATAGCTCCAAATTGGGATTTTGATGCCAGGTACATATATGCCTGCGTCAGAAAACCGCAGAATCATTGTTATAATTTGGTTTAGGTGGAGTTTGTTGTTTTTTGCCCATTCTTGAATTGATGTTACACAATCAATTTGCTCATACATGTGGGTAGATCTGGTTCAAAGGGTTTGAATAGCTGTTCCTCACACGAAACAGCTCAGCTAGAGACTTGAGGTAGATATTAAATAAGATTAGTGACAGAATGGATCTTCTGGATTGCACAGTTCGATGCCTTTCTGACAGATAGGAATCGTGTCCCGCAAATACCGTGCAACCAATGATTGTTTCCTCCAGCTGTGCAAACATGATATTGTGATCCACAGTGTCAAAAGCTACAGAGAAACCAGCAGCACTGGTATCGAACTGGATCCCCTGTCACAGTTTCTATGGAGATCATTAAGCAGGGATACAAGAATTGTCTCTGTTGCGTATCCCGTTCTGAAGCCAGACTGACATAGGTCTGGCCAGTTTCTTTCTTTTAGCCAATCACTGAGTTGAAAGCAGAAAAGGGATGCTCAATATTGGTCAGTAGTTGTCGGGCTTGACCTGGCCAAGAGAGTTTTTTTTCAGGAGAGGGCACACCGCATCCCTTTTTTAGTGCTGTTGGCAGCTTCATTCCACAAGAGAGTCATAGGCAATTTTTGTGGCCCCTTCAATGAGGCTTCTGCTAGCCAGCTGCATAGTCTTTGCTCTGCAAGGGTCAAGGGGGAAGATTTGAAGATTTTATGGAGAAGCTTAGTAGTAGTCTCAGTGGAATAACACAGGCATGAGCCCCATAAAATACAGAACACAATGACCCATCTGCACAATCACCCTCCCAACATGATATGTTTTTTGGAATTGTGATGTAGGTGGAAATGGTCATGCTAAGAAATGGGGAAACCACTGATATTTTTCCGTAGAAACTTCCATAAGCATTTGCTGATAGGTTACCTAAAGAGAGAACTTTTCCACCAGGAAACAACAAAAACTTGCTGGCACTTAAGAACACAGTGGAAGGATTGTGGGACTGTTTTTCCTCAATTATATTTTCTTTTCTTTCTATAGTTTAGAAAATGTTCTGAAAATCCAGCCCCTCTGTGATGTTATAATGTATTCTAGTTATAGAGTTGGATATAAACCAGTTTGTTACAATGTGGAGAGTTAGAGTTCTATGTAAAGCATCTTGATTTAAGGAAAAGGTGGAATAAATAATGTTAAATAAATTAAAAGACTTGAAATGGTTAGAGGAAGTTGACCAAAATGATTTGGAGCCTGTGCCAGAAGACATATGAGAAGAAAGACCGAAATATGTATACCGGAGAGGAGAGGAGGGACAGGGGAGACATGATATCATAGACATTTAAATACTTAAAGGGTATTTATGAACCAACAAACTTTTTTCAACGAAGGGGAAGCTGTAAAACTACAGGGCATTAAATTAAGCTGCAATGACATAAACTGAAGAGCAACGTCAGGAAATAATTTTTCACTGAAAGTGTGGTAGATGTTTAGAATGCCCTCCCGACAGAGGTGGTGGGGGCAAATACAGTGACGGAATTCAAAATGGCATGGGAAAGCGCAGTGGATCCCTTAATAGCAAGAAGATAAAATCAAAATAAATGTAACTATTTTTTTATACTTCAACAAAAAAAGAGGAGTGACTTGCATAGATCGGTGGGTACACCTACTCTAGCTGCCTTACTGGACAGACTAGATGGACCATACTGGTCTTTATCTGCAGTCATTTCAAATTCAATGTGTGCCTTTGAGTCAGTGCTGACTCCTGGCAATCCAGAAGCTGCTGGGTTTTCTTGACAGGGTAAAGTGATTTGCCAAAGCCCAAAAGGAGTGCTAGTGGGAATTGAACCCTGGTTGCTTGGTTACTAATCCAGTGTTCTAACCACTAGGCTACTTCTCCACTTCACAGTAATTTACTATGTATATTTATAATTACAGGCCTGAAATCTCAAATTTCTTCTGCTGCATTGATGAGACCCCTGCAGGAATCCAGCTGCCTTTCCATGTCTCCAATCCAGGTAATCCTGAGAGCTACCAGTAGGTGGTGGACAAAATCCAGTGATACAAAGAGAAAAATATACGAGGTGAAGCTTCAAAACTGAAAATCAGATGTATTCCTTGAAGTATTATATGCAATGGGAGAAGAGTTTTGTCCTTTCTCAGGCTAATCTTTTGCCCCCTTGACTACCACGTTCTACACTCAAATAAAGAACAAAACTGAAAATTGATCTGCTTTCTATTCTTTTCAAAAGTACCTTTTATGTGACTTTCTTAAGCACTTTTCAAAAAACAATTTTTTTAGAAAAAATATGTTAATGTTTGTTATAGTTGTGTCTCTTTAACCCCATTGATTTTCTTTATAGGAGCTTTAGTAGAACCAATCGTTTGTGTCTCATTAAGCAAAATTTTGGTCAAAGCGGGTTTTCAAAGAAATGTCTGCTAAACTTTTTCTTTCCTTAAAAGAAAGAGACTGTGTCTTGCTGTCTTACCCAGGCTGCATTTTGCCAACTATTCACAAGTGCAATCCCACCACTGCTGAACATGGGGGCTTTGACCTGCTCTGTTCCCAGCCTGGGCCTGTTCACCCCTCTTTATACAACCTGGTGCTTCTAGGCTCCCCTAGAAACCCCATGTTGATGCCTAGCTTAGTGTGGACACCTGCTCAACATAGTTTGACACAATGCAGAAAACCCCAGACTCAAACCATCCACCAGCCTCAGCTTCCCCAGGAGCAAGGATTACAGGAACACGCCACTGTGCCCAGCTGCTATCAGCTTGCTCTCATTGGGCTAAAGCTCTGTCTCTTTGTGACATCACAGCCCAGCCGATTCCACACTGCTCCGCTGCAGCGGAACAAACTCATTGCCTCTACATCAAGACATCCATTCCACTGCTCTTACAGGGGCTCATAGGGGGGGAATGGCCAATGTCTATGCTTTGGGGTAGTGGTAGCAAAGTTTTAGGTTCAAGAGTATTAGTATTATGTAATTGTTGGCTGCCATAGTCCTGCTTCCTCACACTGGCTACCTACAGAAATGTTTATTTGCCTTCTAAACAGGAGCTCAGTATTTGACAATCTCAGGGACTGATATTTTATGTATCTTCCTATCTAAGCAGACTGGCTGATCCAGGTCTGGTTTTAACCCCTTGCATGCCAGGAGGTGTAGATGAAAGCCACAATTTATTAAAGGTTAGAAAAATCTATGATTTCTCTTAGGCACTTCCTCACACACATAGGCTGCCTTCTACTGGATCCTTTACTTTGCCTCTATCCTAGGACCAATGTGGCTTCTCAGCTCCCAAAACCTCTAAGTTTCAAGACTGCAGGCTGCTTCACTTTTCACAAGAGAATATTCCTCCCTTCCCTTCTCGTGGCTGTACTGAAGCTAGCACGTTACACTATACCCTTGCTTTCTCAATTGCTGCAGCCTTGTTTAGCTCCTCACTCCCCACTGACCCAGGTGTTTGCGGATGTAAAAAGACACTTTTCCCTCCAAAACCTCTGCCATATATGACCTCTGGGACCACTTAATACAGTGTTTTTCAAACTGTCATCCCATATGTCCTCAGTTTAAGAAATGAAATTTCACATTACCCCAGACAATGATGAAATCAACACAGCAGATCTCCAGCCTCGTTCCCCTCCCTCCACTCATCTCAAGCAGGAAGGCAGCACTGACAGGAGGGTCAACTTCAGTAACAGCACAGGCTCCCTTGTGTCAGTGTACAGTGTGTGCTCACAGACCCCAGTACTCCACAGGGGCTTCCAGTCCAACAGGAAGTTTACCCAGGAGGGGCAAGGACCAGTGAATTCCAACTGCCTCACAGGCCACATGCAGACTGGTGGTTGTCACTACTTGGCACAGGTCACAATATAACTCCAGAGAGAAGGAGAAATAGCCATGCTTCTGTCAACTCGTCCAAGATGATGTGACCCCATTTGTGGTCCAGACCCCAAGTTTGGCAGCCATTGACCAAGCACCTCCCCTGGTTTCTTTTTCTGGCACATCTCATGCAATGGAAGCTTTGAAAACATCAGATTATGATAGCACAGCAGAAATTGCATTTTTTTAATTGCTTAGATACCACAAATATAGAAAACAGTCTGTTCAAAGCCTTTAGCAGTACATTCACAAGTTCTTTCCTTATTTAATGGGATTTATTAACTTTACTTTAAAGTAGAGGAGTCGTCTTCTGGTTGAATTGCTGGCTTGGTAGTAAAGAAATCAGTGTTCAATTCCCACAAGCTTTTCTTGCTTCCTTGGGCAAGTTACTAATCTCCTTTGTGTTTCTTTACCATTCCCTCTAGATGTATTCTATGTCTACAGCTACTGTGTTGATTGTCTTGACTAGATTATAAACTTTATCTACATGTGTCTGTACAATGCTCAGGCCCATACCTAGCCCTGTGCGAGCGGTGCAGCCGCACGGGATGCAAAAGCTTAAGGGCCGCATTTTAGCTGTCTGACGTTGCCTACCGCCGGCAACTTTTTCTTCTCTCAGTGGGGGCAGGCAATGACAGACAGCAGCTAAAATGCGCCCCTTAAGCCTTCTCGCTGGCGTGATAAACAGATCTGTCCCTCCCTGCTCCAAGGGTATGAGTAGCTCTTTGTCACCAGAAACAGTTCAGCTGAAGAGTGGAGGTAAATATTAACATATGATAAGTGACAAGATGGATCCTTGTGGTTTGCACAGTTCGATGTTAAGGTAATGATGTGGTATTGTTGAACAGAACTGACTGTTGCCTGTCTGACAGATAGGATTCGTGTCATGCAAATACTGTACCACCGATGCTTGTTTCCTCCAGCTGTGCAAACATGATATCGTGATCCACAGTGTCAAATGCTGCGGAGAAACCAGCAGCGCTAGTATTGAACTAGATCCCTTGAAACAGTTTTATGGAGGTCATCAAGCAGGGGGATACAAGAACTGACTCTGTTCTGAAGCCAGATTGACATGGGTCTGGCCAGTTTCTTTCTTTTAACCGATCACTGAGTTGAAAGCAGATGTCTGTTATATAAATTTTCCTAGAAAAGGGATGCTCTACACTGGTCGGTAGTTGTCGGGCTTGTCCTGACCAAGGGAGTTTTTATTTTTTTTATCAGGAGGGAGCACACCACATGGTCTTGGGCAAGCCACTTAACCCTCCATAGCCCATGTTCCCTGTAAAATAGTTATCTCCAAGTTATAATGCCCTGTTTCAATGTAATTTCAGTTTGTTCAATGTAAACCGTACTGATGCAGAATAGCGCAGTATATAAGAGAATGTAAATAAAATAAATAAATAAAATCCCTTTTTTAGTGCTGTTGGCAGCTTCCTTCCGCAAGAGTCGTTGGCAATTTTTGTGGCCCCTTCAGTGAGGCTTCTGCTAGCCAGCTGTACTGTCTTTCTTCTGCAAGGTTCAAGTGGGCAGGACTGGAAGATTTTATGTAGCTTAGTGGTAGTCTCAGTGGAATAATACAGACATGAGCCCCATAAAATGCAAAACACAATGACCCATCTGCACAATCACCTTCCCAAGCTTCTAGACCAACACAATATCCAACACAACATGTTCTTTGGAATTGTGATGTAGGTGGAGATGGTCTTGCTAAGAAAGGTGGAAACCACTGATATCTTTACGTAGTGACTTCCATTGCTTCTTATCTCAGGAGAAAGCTTTCCACCAGGAAGCAACAAAAAATTGCTGACACTTAAGAACACAGTGGAAGGATTGTGGGGCTGTTTTTTGTCAATTATATTTTTTTAGAATTACAATCCTGCAACCTCTAATTTCTTCTGCTGCATTGAGGAGACCCCTGCAGGAATCCTGCTGCCTCTCCTTGTCTCCAATCCAGGTAATCCTCAGAGCCACCAGTAGCTGTGGACAAAATCCAGGGATGCAAAGAGAAAAATGCAGGAGGTGAAGCTTCAGAACTGAAAATCAGATGCAGTCTTAGAAGTATTATATGTAATGGGAGAAGGGTTCTGTTCTTTCTCTTTTGTTTCTCAGGCCAATCTTTTGCCTCCTTCACAACCAGAATTTACACTCAATAAAAGAGCAAACTGAAAGTTGGGCTGCTTTCTTTTCTTTTCCAATGCACAACTGATGTGACTTTAATCAGCATTTTTCACTAACAATTCTTTTAGAAAAAAAGATTTTAGTGTTTGTTATAGTTGTGTCTCTTTAAACACAATTTATTTTTTATTGGCACTTTATCAGAAACCATTCTTTTTTTGTCTTATTAATTCAGTAAAACATTTGTCAAAGCGGGAGTCCAAAGAAATGTCTGCTAAAGATCTCTTTCCTTAAAAGGAAAGAGACTGGGTCTTGCTGTCTTACCCAGGCTGCACTGTACCAAGTATTCACAAGTGCAATCCCACCACTGCTGAACACAGGGGCTTTGGCCTGCTGTTTCCAGCTTGGGCTGGTTCACCTCTCTTTAGGCAACCTGGTGTTCCTGGGCTCCCCCAGAAACCCCATGTTGATGTCTAGCTTAGTTTAGACACCTGCTCAACATAGCTTGACACTGTGCAGAAGATCCCAGACTCAAGCCATCTACCAGCCTCAGTTTCCCCAGGAGCAAGGATTACAGACCGAAGCCACTGTGCCCAGCTGCTGTTAGTCTGCTCTCATTGGGCTTTAGCTCTGTCTCTTTGTGATATCACATCAGAGCGGATTCCACTAAGCAAACTCATTCTCCATGGACTAGCAGGATAACGGGGTTACTTACCTGTAACTGGAGTTCTCCGTGGACAGCAGGATAAGTCAGCCACCCCTGGTGTCATCCTCCGGGTGGTGCCAAAGTACGGAAGTGCTCTCTAGAGCTCAGAAAGATGAGACTTTCTGAGCCCGCCCAGGTAGCCCAGGTAGCGCACCCTACCGCTCCGCCCCCTAGCCACCAGTTTGTTCCAAGCTATTCCACCGGCTAGGGGACGGACTCTTAGATGGCCTCCTCCAGGGGAGGTGGGTGGGTATGTGTTGCTGACTTATCCTGCTGTCCACAGAGAACTCCAGTTACAGGTAAGTAACCCCGTTTTCTCTCCATGGACAAGCAGGATTGCGTCAGCCACACCTGGTGTCTCCCTAGCTAGGATTGCTGGGGGGAGGAGGCCCCGAGCATGTACCAGAAAGGGTCAGAGACTCAGGTCAACGGTTAACCAACGCACGTTTATTCAAGAACAGTGGTAAAGTGCAAGGTGCTAACTTCAACGAAGCGGCGGAGTACCGCCTAGAGGTGACAGTGCAAAACAAGTGGCAACAGTGCAACAACAACAATAACAGTGCAAGTAGCGGCAACAGTGCAAAAAACAACAATAACAGTGCAAGAAGTGCAACAGTGCAACAGTAATGTCAACAGGCAACATTGTAATAAACACAGTGAAGCCATAGTATGTCAATGTCCCGAACAGTAGAAATACCGCCAATGGGCTCCCAATATTGGGCAGAGGCAGTGGCAGTGTTCAGTTGCGATTCAAGGCCGTGGAGAGGACGGCCGCTCCAAGCGCACAATCCTCCTGAAAGCGGAGGTCAAGGCAATAGAGGACAGCAACCTTGGGCTGGAAGGACTGGGGTTTCTAGTCCCACAGATGCTCCTTGTGGTCTTGGGCAAGCCACTTAACCCTCCATTGCCCATGTTCCCTGTAAGTATTAGTGTATGTGTCTCATATCCCCGCGTGTTAAATGTATCCCCCAATTGTGTTGTGACCGCTTTGATTGAAGGATAAGGCGGTATACAAATCTGTCTAAATAAATAAATAAGATAAATAGTGTCTCTGAAAGGTGTGCGGTGAGGACCAGGTGGCCGCTCTGCAAACGTCCGCTAGGGGCACAGCGCGGAGATTGGCAATGGATGTAGCCAGAGCCCTGAGATGGTGGGGGCCCACTCTTGGGAGTCCCCCCCTGCTTGATGGGTCGAGACAATAGGCGACACAGGCAGAGACCCAGTGGGACAACGTCCTCTTGTTGACAGGCCTCCCAGGCCTGTTCGGATCGAAGGAGACGAAGAGCTGTTCGCCCTGCCGTGTGGCCTGCGTTCTTTGCAAGTAGATTCGGAGGGCCCTGAGGCAGTCGAGGGTGTGCAGGCGTCGCTCCCCATCCGAGGAGTGAGGTTCTGAGAAGAAAGATGGGAGCTCAATGGACTGGTTGACATGGAAGGCTGAAGACACTTTCGGCACGAATCTAGGGTTAGTCCTGAGAGAAGCATGGCTGTGGTGCAGCTGTGTGTAGGGAGGATGAGAGACCAGCGCGTGCAACTCGCTAATCCTCCTTGCGGACGTGATGGCCACGAGAAATAGAGTCTTTCCAGGAGACGAACTTCATGTCGGCTGACTGGAGAGGTTCAAAGGGATCTTGGGTCAGGCGTTTGAAGGACCGTGTTGAGGTCCCAAGGTGGCAACCGGTCGTCTGATTGGAGGCTTCAGATTTGAAAGACCCTTCATAAAGCGTGACGTTAGGGGCAGTGCCCCAATGGAAGTGGCCCCCGTCGGCGGTGAGTGGTAGGCAGCTATCGCCGAGAGGTGAACTCGGATGGACTGCGTCTGCAGGCCCAGGTTAGACAGAGTCTTGAGGTATTGCAGGACGTAGGGAAGCGGGCATGTTGGTGGGTTCCAGGCCTTGGTTCGCGCACCAGATGCTGAATCTTTTCCATTTAAGGCCATAGGACTTTCTGGTGGAGGGTCTTCTGGCCGCTAGCACCACGTCCTGCACTTCGTTGGGTAGTTGGAGATTGGAAAGGCTTATCCGCTCAACCTCCAGGCAGTGAGAGACAGGGCTCCAAGGTTGGGGTGCTGTATCCTGCCCTCGTCCTGCGTCAGTAGGTCCGGTCTGATTGGCAGTCGTTTTCGGCTCTCCCAGCGCCAGGCGTGATAACAGGGCGACCCACATCTGGCGCGGCCAGTGAGGGACCACCAGGATGGCTTCCACTTTGTCCTGGACAATCCTTTGTAAGGTCGCTGAGATGAGGGGAGTTGGGGGAACCCATACACCAGTGACCACTCCCCCCAACACACGTCGAATGCATCCGCTGCCAGCCTCTTGGTCGATGGGTGCCTGGAGCAGAACAGCGGGCATTTTGGTATTCCATTCCGTGGTGAAGAGGTCGATGTCCGGGAACCCCCATTTCCGGAAGAGGTTGTCGGAGACATTGTGGTGCAGGGCCCATTTGTGGGGCTGGAGCTGCCTGCTCAGGTCTGTCTGCCAAGGTGTTCTGATCCCCTGGGAGGTATGACACTCGAAGGTGGCAGCCGTTTCTCAAAGCTAGGGTCCATATCAATGTGGACTCCTTGCAGAGGGGGCGAGAGCCAGTGCCCCCTTGCTTGTTGATATAGAACATGGCCACCTGATTGTCCGTCTGGAAGAGGATCGAATTCCCGCAGAGTTGTTGGAGAAATGCCGTCAGGGCATATCTCATGGCCCGTAGTTCGAGGAGGTTGATGTGCAGACGCCTCTCGTGTTTGGACCACTCCCCTTGGGTGCTTAGGGATAGCATGTGGGCGCCCCAGCCAGTGTTTGATGCATCTGTGGTTAGAACAATTTGATGCTCGCGAGGGTGGATGTCCTTCCCCACCGACAGGTTTGCTGGCGATGTCCACCAGTGAAGCTGAGTATGGATTTGTGGAGTCATTCTGATTGGTGGTGGAGAGAGGTTGACCATTCTGGTTCCAATGGTCGCGTAGATGCCACTGGAGTGGGTGCATTCGTAACCTCGCCGTGGGGAGGACTGAAGTGGCGGCTGCCATGTGCCCCAGAAGGCATAGGATGTCCTTGGCTGATAAGGCCGCTGCCTTGGTTGCCCCGCTTGCTACCGCTGTGATGGTGCAGAGTCTGCGCTCTGGAAGGTAAGGCCTTTGAAATCGTCATGTCTATCACAGCTCCTATGAACTCTAGCCTCTGGTTGGTGAGAGCTGTGATTTGCTGAGGTTGATGACGAATCCCAAGGAGGACAGCAGCGTCATGGATGTCTGCATGGACCTCCGAAGCTCTTGGGCTGAGGGGGCCATGAGGAGCCAGTCGTCGAGATAAGGGAAGACCGCTATGTTCTGCCTCCGGAGGTGCGCGGCTGCTGCGGCCACGCACTTCGTGAAGATCCGCGGGGCGGGGGAACAGACAGAAGGGTAGGACTCTGTACTGGTAGTGTTTGGTTCAGTACTTGGAAACGAAGGAACTTCCTGTGCGATTTGTGAATGCGGATGTGGGTGTATGCGTCCTGCAGTCCAGGGACGCCATCCAGTCGCCGTGTTGGATCAGGGAAGGATGGTGTTCAGGGAATACATCCTGAATTTCTCTTTGTGGATGAACTTGTTGAGGCGGCGGAGGTCCAGGATGGGGCGGAAGCCGCCCGACCGTTTTGGCAATGAGAAAGTATCTGGAGTAAAAGCCAGAGCCCTTCTCAAGAAGGGGAACCTCCTCTATGGCCCGAGAGTGCAGCAGTCGCAATAGTTCCGTGGCCATGGCCAGATGTAGCTGTTGGGGGGTATCGCTGGCAGGTGGGGAGCTCTGATGAGGAGAGTCTACAAAGCGTATGCGGTAGCCTTCTTTGATAATCCGCAAAACCCAAGAGTTGGAGGATATTCGCTGCCACTCTGGTAAAAAATGGGTCAGGCGTCCCCCCGGTTCGGGGGGTACGCCGAGATTTGGCGTCAAAAGGAAGGCCCACCTTTGCTTGCGGGCCGCGCCTGTTTTTCTTCTGTTTGCGATCCCTTTGCGAGTTTCGCTGGTGAGAGGGTCCTTGGTAGGAGTTGCCCTTGTACCTGTTGTTTTTGCCATTTGCTGTTAGAGGGGTACCTCTTGTTGGAAGAGTAGTAAGGCTTCCTCGGAAACTTGCTCCTCTGGGCGCCATTGTGGCGCTCAAACCCGTCCTCTGCCAAGGTCTGTAGCGTGGTACAATGCTCTTTCATATCATTGACCGTGTCCTTTACCTTGTCGCCAAAGAGGGACTCACCAGAGCAGGGAGTGTACGCAATCTTGTCATGCGTGTCGTCCCGTAGGCCCGATGCCCTCAGCCATGCCCATCGCCTTGCTGAGATGGCTGTCCCGGCGGTTCTCAGGGCTGTGTCAAAGGAATCAAAGGTTGCACTTGCGAGATGCTTGCTGCATTCAGACATGTCTGCGAGTGCCGCTGATGTCATGTTCTGAGAGTCCTTTGGGAGGCAAGACAGGGCGGCATTTAGATTAGCCATGCATGCATCCTGGAAGAGGACTTGTTGAAATTGGTGTGCTGCTATCTTTGCATTTAGCATGGCTCCTTGATAGACCTTTCTCCCGATATCGTCGAGGAGCTTGTGGTCCCGACCAGGTGGGCTGTTGGCATGCGTGCGCGAAGACTTGACGCGCGTTTGAGAGCTGACTACACAACAATGGATTGGTGAGGTAGCTGAGAGACAGCAAAACCTGGGAGAGGCTGCACTTGGTATTTTGTTTTCGAGCCTTCTGGGAAAGGGACGGCCAGAAGCAGGGGTCTGCCAGATCCTCAGGTGACTGTCCCGTAATGTCTGTGAATAGGCAGGGAGAACGCGGTCCTAGGGGTGGCTAGGTACTTCAACACCTTCCGGTACAGTTCTTTCTTATCGTCCAGGGCCCTGCAGGAACAAGGTGGAAGCCAGTTTCAGGAGGAACTTGGGATAGGTAAGGTCCTCCGGAGGGGGAGGCTCCTCTGGCTCCGGGGAGACTGCCCTGTCAGGGGTCGCCCTTTTCGCATTCGCGGGCGGTAGACCCCACAATTTCCCCCCTGGGGTCATCCCCATCGGCTGCATGGGGGGGGTCCCCCAAGGGTCCGCTGTATGAAGAGGGTGCCCTGAACTCCCCCGTGGGTGAATCCATCTCACGGGGAGCCGGTTGAATATCAGCTGGAAGAGGGTCCTGTTGGGGCAGGAGGCGCCATGGTCGACTGCCTCAACAGCTGGGATAGCAGGCGTACCATGGAGCTTGAAGAGGACTTGCTCCTATGGCTGTGGCTGGGGCTGGAGGAGGTAGAAGGGCTCACCTGATTCCTCCTCCGTTTCTGGCGCCGATGCCCTTTGCGCCTGGAGGAATGGCGCCCCTTGCGCTTGGCGCTGCGGCGCTTGCTGGGAGAACTGCTGCTGCTGCTGGAGCTGGAGGTGCTATGCCGCCTGTTTTTATGCTTCCAGCTTTGTATGTGGGGGGAGAGGCCTACTGCTAGAGCTGTTGCTGGTAGATCTCCTCTTCCGGCGTTTAGACATGCTCTTCCCCCCGCGACGGGACTGTCCGCCTGAATCGCGGCTAGAATGTCGATTCCGGCGCGCAGGGGGGGTCAGCTCCGGGGGGGTGAGCGTCGCCATGGCTACCCTTCGACGCCGAATGCCGTAGAGGCTTGTGGGCGGAGCTATCAGATCGGCGCCGAGAGACCTCATAGGCAGCTATAGCCTTTGGGTCCACAGGCTTGCCGTAGGAGGGGGCGAAGCTGGAGGACTGCTTGGAGGACCTGAGCCGGGCGCCATTTTCTTCCTCCACATGGCTCTCATTCCCCCGGATTAGAGAGGGGGTTTGCAGGCCTTAACTCCCCCGACGGGACCACCGCAGGCGACAGACAAGGCGGTAGAGGTCCAGCTGGAGCATCGTTAGCACCGCGGTCATGGAAGGAGGCCGCAACGGGCGCATCCAGAGCCGGGGCATGCAGCAACGGCAGGAGCAGGAGCAGTAACAAGTACCGCGTGGGGGGTTTGCTGCACTTGCGACTTCTGCAAACAGTTCTTTCAGATTGTGTCCCCGAATCTCAAGGGTTGTAGGGGACATCCTTCGGTGTTATGGTCTAGCCCCAGGCAGCGCAGGCAGTTGCCATGTGTATCTGAGCTGCCCATTTTCCTTTTGCAGCGAAGGCTTTTCTTGACTCCCGGTTTTGTCATATTACTGCGAACAAAAAATAACAAAAAGGGGGAAGAGAGAGCAGGGGTCCGTCTTGCTGGCAAGGCGGAAGGAAGGAAACTGGTGGCTAGGGGGCGGAGCGGTAGGGTGGGCTACCTGGGCGGGCTCAGAAAGTCTCATCTTTCTGAGCTCTAGAGAGCACTTCCATACTTTGGCGCCGCCCGGAGGACGACACCAGGTGTGGCTGACGCAATCCTGCTTGTCCATGGAGAATGCGTCAGCCACACCTAGTCTTCTGCCTTCCGCCTTGCCAGCAAGATGGACCCTGCTGTCCTGCACCAGAGGGACCACAGACAGAAAACGGGCACCAACCCACCAGCCATCAAAGGAGGCTCCTCCTTTTGACAACGTCTTCACAGGCGCCCACACACATTGGGGTCGCCTGTCACGCTTCATTACGGAATGGGAGAAAATATCCACCGACTCCTGGGTCCTACGAGTCCATCCAGGATGTCCCAGTAATTGAAAACGAAGGAACCTCCTGTGGGATTTGTGGATGAGAATATGGGTGTAGGCTTCTTGCAGGTCTAGGGACGCCAAGAACTCGCCTTGTTGTATCAGGGGAAGGATGGCGTTGAGAGAGTACATCCTGAACTTCTCCTTGATGATGAACTTGTTCAGGTTGCGTAGGTCGAGGATAGGGCACCATCCACCTGTCCTCTTTGGTATATGAGAAAGTATCTTGAGTAGGAAACCAGAGTTGATTTCGGAGGGAGGTACTTCCTCTATGGCGTGAGACTCGAGGAGGTGTATTAGCTCTGTTGTCATGGGACGCTGTAGGTGTGGAGGAAGGGAAGTCGTTGGTTTGCTTTTTTGGTATGGAGAGAGTGTAAAATCTTAACCGGAATCCTTCCTGGATGACTCGTAGGACCCAGGAGTCGGGGATATTTTCTCCCATTCCGGAATAAAGTGTGACAGGCGACCCCCAATGTGTGTGGGCGCCTGTGAAGACGTGGGTCAAAAGGAGGAGCCTCCTTTGGGTGGCTGGTGGGTTGGTGCCCTTTTTCTGTCTGCGGTCCCTCTGGTGCAGGAGAGCAGGGTCCGTCTTGCTGGCAAGGCGGAAGGAAGAAGAATAGGTGTGGCTGACTTATCCTGCTGTCCACGGAGAACCCCTGTTACAGGTAAGTAACTCCGCTTTGCCTACATCAAGACGTCCATTCCACTGTTCTTAGAGGGGCCTCATAGGAAAATGGAGGGATCGGCCAATGTCTCTGTTCTCAGAGAGGGGGATTGAAGATTTAGCCTAAGACAATTAGCATTTGAAGTATTATGTAATAGTTGGCTTCCATATCCTGTTGCTTCACACCATCTACCTACAGATAGGTTTCCTTGAGTTCCAAACAGGAACCCAGTCTTTGACAATCTCTTAAAATATAACTAGATGGGGCGAGAAGGTGATCTTTTATGTATCTCACTGTCCCAAGCAGACTGGCTGATACAGGTCTGGGTTTAAAACCTTCAATGTCTGGAGATGTAGTTCTCCATTATTAAAAAAACAACAACAACAAAAATAAACAAGTATTACATCTCTGTACATGGTACATGTCAATAACTAAGACTGACTGAGCTGCTCCCTACCAGTTTAGTAAACACATCCTGCTGTTCTTGTTTGAGCTGGTGGATTTTTGTTTTTGAAAGATGAAACACCAGAATTTACCAAAACAAGGGATAGAAAAATCTATGATGTCTCTTAGGCACCTCCTCACACACATAGGCTGGGAAACTCTCCTTCTCCTCTGCCCTAGGTGGTTCTTGAAGTCCCACTTCTCATAAGATTCAAGACTGTGGACAGCTCCATTCTGCTCAAGCAGGTCACTGGAGATTTTGCCTTGCTGTCCAGGAGACAGTATTAGTATTTCACTCATGTCTTTCCAATAGTAGCTCAGGGCAAGTTACAGACAGGCACTTTTCTGTCCCCAGAGGGTTTATAATCTAAGTTTGTATATGAGGCAGTGGAAGATTATGTGCCTCACCCAAGGCCACGAGGAGAAAGCCAGTGGGATTCAAACCTTTGTCTCTTTAGTTACCAGACTGCTGCTACTAGGCTACTCCACTCTAAGTCCAGCTTAAATTGCAAATGAAGACTGAGAGGCTGCTTGTAGTACTCAGGGAAGGGAAAGGTTGCAGTCTTTCAACAAGCAGGTGAAAATAAAAAAAGAAATAAAGAAAGAAATGCCAATTAAAACTGAGGACTAATAACTGAACACAAAAAGACATATTTTTTTATTTCAGCTGCAGGAGCTCACTGTGAACACAGCTTCTCCCCTGCATGAGTTGTCAGAAAGAAATGTGCTAAGGCAATATTATTTAGAGGAAAATCGAGTAAAACTGAAAATATCTTTCTCACTGATGACTGTGAAATCCAGGAAATCGAACAAGGCTTATAAAAATATCTGGAGTGGAGGAGTAGCCTAGTGGTTAGAACACTGGCTTAGTAACAAAATAACCAGGATTCAATTCCTACTAGCACGCCTTGGGCAAGTCACTTAACCCTCCATTGCCTCAGAAGAAAGGCCTGGCAATATGCCTCCAGTGACACTGCCAAAAAACCCAGGAGCTTCAGGAGCCTCTAGGTCACCAGGAGTCAGGACTAACTCAAAGGCACACATTGCACTTTTTATATAAATATCTAGGAGTAGAGGAAGGAGCAAAAGTCAGGCACAAATTAAGAAAACCAAAGATCAGAAAGAATATTACAGGAGATTAAAAGGCAATCTGCTGGCAATTCCTGTACTCTCATGCAGCTTTGACATGGTGGACTGACAGTGATCATGAAAAACTGGGTGTATGAACAAGAAAACTCCTCAATGCCCATGAGTCATATATAAGAACTAGTGCATGCTGAGACTGTACGTTCCTTGAGCCAAAGGAGAACTAGAACTTCTAGAAAAGGATTATGTAAATAATAGTTATAATAAATAGCTGCAGTAATGTATATAGTTAATGCTCAGTTATGTTCAACTGTTCTTGTAATGTTATAATGTTCAGAAGTTATATAATATACCAAGCTATATTATATGTATAATTTCTTACCATACTCCATGAATAATTACTCTGTAATTAGTTACCCCTGTTACCTCCAGGTTATCTCGTCCTTGTTCAATGTAAAAACTCAATTGTAGTGTGACATTGCAGTATGTTTTTTGTTCAATTCTAAACCGCACTGATTTTAATAGCGCGGTATATAAGAGAAGTAAATAAATAAATAAATAAATAAAAAGTTCAATGTATGTTAACTGTTCTTCATTGTAAACCGCCCCGAATCTTTGGAAGGGGCGGTATATACAAGTTTACAAATAAAAAAATAAATAAAAATAATTACATATACAAAGATACTAATAACTACACAAAAAGTGTAGAAGCATGAAGATAAACGTCCAGATTGAGACGCCATCATTAAACTTGGACAAACATTCTGATGAACAGAAGGAACGTGTGAGAATTCACCAGTGCACCTAGGAAAGGAAGCAACAGAATTTGCAAAAGATAAGAAGAATTCTTCAAAGAATTAGATCAGCCAACAACAACAGCAACAAAAAACAAACAAGTGGAAAATGCACAAATACACTGGTAAATGCAAAGTATTACTCCAGGAAACATACATCAATCGAAACTGGACACGGGCCTAGATGTAAACAGAGGCAACAGGTTAGCATCAGAGCAGGCCCCCCGGGAATAGCCAGCAGCATTGACTGTGGGATTCAAACCCTGATTTCCCTGCTTCTAGCCTGCTGCTCTACAGTAACTCCTCCACTCCTAGTTAGACTCTGTGCAGCCGGCTAATTTAGCAGCCTCTATAGTTACTTGGCAATGTTTATACATATAAAGTGGGATTTTAGAAGAGGCAGCCAGCAGTGAAGAGAGGCCTGTATAAGTGCCTTTTGAAACTGCTCCATCTCCACCCTGAAAAATGCACGTCCGGGTAATCGGTTATGGAGATGGGTCCCGTACAGATTGCAGGGCTGGGTACATGCCCAAGCACAGGCCATTTACAAGTGTGGAAATCCTCAAATTGTACGGCCTCCGAATCGGGTACATGGATGTACCGGCCAGGGAATCTCAGAAAGGGGGGGGGGAGGGGGAGGGTGACTATGCTATGAGACTTGCACGTCCCGACTGGCTATTTCAGATTCTCAGATGTGCAGCGGCAGGCCTGTAATATGTTTGGAGATTCTATTTACATGCAAGTTTTATTGGCCTGGAAATATTAACCATGGCAATGGAAGTGTATTATGCTCTTCCCCCTGGAAGCATTGCAGCCACGAATCAAGCACTTTTTTGCACCTTATTTGTGGTCAGGAGCAAGTATAGACATGGACGCCTCAGCAACCAGGACCAGACGTACTTGCGTCAATCTCAAATTGCACCAAAACATGCATCTCCCTTGCTCTACCCAAACCACGCCTCTTCCCTGCCCCTGTGCTATATAGACGTCCTTGCGCTGTGAACATCGATATACTTGATTTCTAAAATGGGTTCACACACATCTCTGAGATTTGCACATCTGAATGCTCATGTTCAGACATCTAAATCATGAATAGAGCTTTGAAAATACTCCCCATAGGTTTGCGAGATACCAAAGTACATAAGTAACTTGCCTTGAGCCTCTATTGGAAAAGGAGTGAACAAAAATTCTTAAATTTGCTCAGTTTGCTTATTTGCACTTAAGTTGTCACATTGCCTCCATTGATTTTTTCCACATGTAGATTTGTAAAATGAATCCACCAACTCTTTGTGTTGGCCAACAGAATGCACTATCCATCTGTAAAGGGCCCATGTTTGGCAGAGCCTTTGCTAAACTACCATAGGAATTGTGTAACTCCCAAACTTGATGTCTCAAATCCTATCTCCAGGTGCTCCCAAAATTTGCCTTTATGTTTTGCAGATATAATCAACTGCAAAGGACCAAGAGATCACATTTACTTCAAGAAAAATCATTTTGAGATGCAAAGATGAAAATTCCATTGATAGGTCAAAATCTCACAAAATCGTAAATCTGAACATCGCAATCTGCCAAGATTCACATTTCTCAAAGGCATTAAATCATCACACTGTGACTGTGGGGAACAATAAACAAATTCCCCATAAACCAAATGAAATTAATAATATTTCACATCCTGGAACAGTAGCAACAGTGATTAAAGAGTATGACGGCTTACTGTTAATTAATATCAGCACATCAACACCATGGACAACACCCCTAGGACAAGATTCATATATGAATCCCTGTGGACACTGAAGATTGAAGGGGCATGTTTACTAAAGCGTGTGACCTGGGTAGCATGGGGGCAGCGTGTGGTTTTGGCACCACACCATAAAGTAGTGCGGGGCCCTGTACTGACCACATCTGGGCGGAGTGTGGGCACCATGGCACCGCTAGCATGGGCCTTGAAAGCTTCTGTTGCTGGCGGAAAGTCACTACTACCAGCCCAATGGGTGATGGTAGTTGCTCCCTGTTGTGGTATTAATACAGCAAGCTCCGCTCCCCTGCATCTAGCACAGCGCCCAGAGTTAGTAATGTAGCCCAAACCTGCTTTACTAGTGTGGGGCTTAGAAAAAATGCCTCTATAATCTGTATGCCACTATCAGAAATCCAGGATTAAGTTACAAAACTGTCATAAACAACAGTAGCCTGTACAATTTTATTTTGTTTCACAAAGAGGGCTGGCCCAACCACTAGGCAAACAAGGCAGCTGCCTAGGGCAGAAACCTCTGGGGGGATGGCCAAGAACAGGGCATTCAAAGCTAAAGTATAGATTTTGACAGCCGAGGGGGAGGACGGGGTTAGTAATAAGGCTTAGGGTTTGCCTAGAGCCCCAATACTTTGAAGGAACTCTGAGGCCGGCACTGCTCATGCAGAGAGCATTTACCAAGTAAACTATCAAGAATTCCCTATCAAACCTACTTGCAGATGGAATAATGGAAACCAAAAATAATTACATGCCAATACCTACTTATCTTTGCTAGACAGTGTGTCTTCTATGGTTAACAACAGAAATCATGAACGACATTGTAACAGGCCTATTTACAAAATACAAAACAGGGTACGTGAATGGGTGCATAAATGGACAGGACATGCTTCTTCGACATGATGCCTCAACTGGGTGTTCCCTTTTATGGATCTGAGTCAGTGATGTCATCAGTTTGGCATGGTAGTGTAACGGAGCAAGCTCCTCCTAAGCAACAAAGCTTGCCAGTGTTTGTGCTGTTTCCTGTTTTCGTCATTTGGCTCTCTTTTCCATTTCCTGAAAGATGCTTTTTTTTTGGCAATACCTGACTCTCTGACCTCACCTTTAAACCATGCTGGCAGTTTTTGGACTTACTTCCACTTTTCTTAAAGCATGGAATACAGCTGGTCTGGGCTTCCAAGATTGTATTTTTAAACAATACCCAAGCTTGATGTAAGTCTTTAACCTTTGAACTGTTCCTTTTAGTTTTTTCTTAACTATTTTCCTCATTTTATCATAGTCTCTCTTTTGAAAGTTAAAAGTTATTTAATTTACTTATTTAAAAGGATTTCTATACTGCTTTATCCTTAAATCAAAGAGGTTTACAGTAAAACAAAGGTGTTATATTAAATGAGGGTGGGAGAGCATGCAGGGGAATACTGCAAAGAAGCTCTATACATTGTAGACATATAGGGTTATTGCAATATAACTATATACAAATATAAACTGCTAAACACAGAGAGGTTGTTGAGCTCTGTGGGAGACAAACTGAGGGACTAGGTATGTTTTACATTATAACAACAGTGGATCATTAAGTGAGGGAGGGGAAGTCATACATGGGGATATTGCAATTGAAGTTCTATACAATGTAGACATGTTTTATTTATTTTTTATACTGTGCTCTTTAGAATCAGTATGGTTTACATGTATGCTAACAGGTACTGTTTATTCCCTTGTCCCTGAAGGGCTCCCAATCTAAGTGTACCTGAGGCAATGGAGAGTCGGGTGGTTTGCCCAAGGCCATGAGGAGGTGGTCATGGCCCTTTAGACCCCAGTCCCTCTGGCCTGAGATTGCTTGTCCCCATGTGGGAATTGAGCCCCTGGCCCTCTGTCCTGAGGTAACCTGTCCCAACCACTGAGCCACTTCTCCCCCCATATGGGTATTATTGCAATGTAACTATATACAAAAACAAAAACTGTGCTATATAGAGGGTGGTTGCTGAGCTAAGCTAGGAGACAAATCCGAGGAACTAGGTACAATTAGTGATATGGAAGGTAGGGGGAGGAAGGGCAGGATATGGGGCAGGTTGCAAGGGGAGGGATGAAAGGATGGTGGGGAGCAGATGAGAGGTAGCCTTTGTGAAACAATTGACTGTATCTTGATACCAAGTTATATAGTGTCTCCATAGTGCTCGATATAGCTTGTGGTTTTAATTATCTTCCGAAAGTCCCTGATATCTGAAGTTTCTCTTAGGTGGTCTGGGAGAGAGTTCCATAAGGCGGGAGCTGCCAGGGAAAAAGCCCTTAAGAACATAAGATATGCCATACTGGTCCATCAAGCCCTGTATCCTGTTTCCAACAGTGGCCAATCTAGGTCACACGTACCTAGCAGTTCCCCAAAAGACACAGGCTCCACAATGCTTGTACTGGGTCAAACATTGATATCCTGGGTCCCTTCTTAATAATGGTTTATGGACCTTTCCTCCAAGAACTTGCCCAAACCTTTTTTAAACCCAGCTACACTAACAGCCTTTACTACATCCTACGGTAACAAATTCCAGAGTTTGATTATGCGTTGAGTGAAAAAATATTTTCTTTTATTAGTCTTAAATAGTTTACCCTATAGCTTCATTGCATGTCCCCTAGTCTTTCTATATTCTGATAATGTAAACAATCGATCTACGTTTACCCGTTCAACTCCGTACATTAATTTATAGACTTCTATCATATCTCCCTTCAGCCGTCTCTTTTCCAGGTTAAAGAGCCCTAACCTTTTTAGCCATTCTTCATAGGAGTAGCTTTCCATCCCTTTTACCATTTTTGTGGCTCTTCTCTGAACCTTTTCTTATAACCCTATATCCTTTTTAAGATACGGCGACCAGAATTGTACACAATATTCAAGGTGCGATCTCACCATGGAACGATATACAGGCATTATAATATAATACAGGCATTCTATTTGCTCTCTTGGCCGCCGCTGCACAATGGGCCAAGGGTTTTAACATGTTATACACAATGACGCCTAAATCTTTTTCATGGGTGGTGGTTCCTAATGTGGATCCTTGCATTGTATAAGCATAGTTTGGGTTGTTCTTCCCTAGGTGCATAATTGATTTGATTTTTCTGAAAGGCGGTATATAAAACCGTTCAATAAATAAATAAATAAAACTTGTCCACATTAAATTTCATCTGCCATTTTGATGCCCATTTTTCCAATTTATCAAGATCCTCTTGCAATTTTCCACAATCCGTTTGGGTTTTAACAACTTTAAATAGTTTTGTGTCATCTGCAAATTTGATAACCTCACTCGTTATTCCCTTTTCCAGGTCATTTATGAATATGTCAAAAAGCAGCGGACCCAGCACAGATCCTTGGGGTACACCACTATTCACCTTTCTCCATTGGGAAAATTGGCCATTTAGCCCTACCCTCTGCTTTCTATCTTTTAACCAGTTGCTAATCCACAATACTACACTGCCTCCTATCCCATGACTCTTTAGTTTTGCCAAAAAGACTCTGATGAGGGACCTTGTCAAAGGCTTTCTGAAAGTCCAGATACACTATATCAACCAACTCACCTTTGTCCACCTGTTTATTCACACCTTCAAAAAACATAACAGATTAGTAAGACAAGATCTTCCTTGTCTAAAGCTATGTTGACTGTCTCCCATTAGGCCATGACTATCTACATGCTGAGTAATTGTGTTCTTTATGATGGTTTCTATCATTTTTCCCGCTACTGACATCAGGCTAACTGGTCTGTAGTTTCCTGGATCACCCCTGGAACCCTTTTTAAAAATTGGCGTTACATTGGAAATCCTCCAATCTTCAGGTATTACAGATGATTTTAATGATAGTTCACAGATTACTAATAGCAGGTCTGCAATCTCATATTTCAGTTCTTTCAACACCCTTATATGTATACCATCCAGCCCAGGTGATTTGCTACTCTTCAGTTTATCTAATAGTTGTAATACATCTTCCCGATGTATCGATATTTCCTTCAATTCTTCCGCTCCTTTAAATACCACTTCAGTCATGCGTAACATCCATACATCTTCCTCAGTAAAGACCGAAGGAAAGAATTCTTTCAGTCTTTCCACTATTACCTTGTCGTCTCTTAGTGCTCCTTTAACCCCTCTATCATCTAATGGACCAACTGACTCTCTCACAGGTTTTTTGCTACAAATGTACTTGAAAAAGTCTTTATTTCGCATTTATGCTTTTGCAGCAAGCCTCTTCTCAAATTCTCTCTTTGCCTGGCTTATCAATGCCTTGCATTTGACTTGCCAGTGCTTGTGCTGTTTCCAGCTTTCGTTGTTTGGCTCTTTTTTTCCATTTCCTGAAAGATGCTTTTTTGGCAACAACAGCCTCTCTGACCTCACCTTTAAACCATGCTGGCAGTTTTTTGGACTTCCTTCCACTTTTCTTAAAACGTGAAATACAGCTGGTCTGGGCTTCCAAGATAGTATTTTTCAACAACTCCCAAGCTTGATGTAAGTCTTTAACCTTTGCAACTGCTCCTTTTAGTTTTTTGTTAACTATTTTCCTCATTTTATCATAGTCTCCCTTTTGAAAGTTAAAAGGTAGTACTGTGGATTTTCTTACTATCCCTCCTCCACTAACTAAATCAAATGGAATCATGCTATGATCACTATTGCCAAGTGGCCACAACACCCTTATCTCTTGCACTAGATCTGGTGTTCCACTAAGGACTAGGTCTAATATGGCTTCCCCTCTGGTCGGTTCATGAACCAGCTGCTCCAAGAAGCAGTCATTTATTTCATCTAGGAACTTTATCTCCCTAGCATGTCCTGCTGTGACACTGACCCAGTCTATACCGGGGTATTTGAAATCACCCATTATTATTACTGCGCTGTAACTTTTGTTAGCTTCCTTGATTTCTTTGAGCATTTTATCATCCCTTTGTTCATTCTGGCCAGGCGGTCAATAGTATATCCTTTTTAAGATACGGCGACCAGAATTGTACACAATATTCAAGGTGCGATCTCACCATGGAACGATATGCAGGCATTATAATATAATACAGGCATTCTATTTGCTCTCTTGGCCGCCGCTGCACACTGGGCCAAGGGTTTTAACATGTTATACACATGGAATTTACATGGAATTGCAATTCATAGAAATTCTACAGCAAATTTTGTTTCCTGCAAAACATTAATCCTTTCTGACTCAATGCCCTCTCTAACATAGAGCGCAACCCCTCCACCAATTTGATCAGCTCTATCATTACGATATAGTTTGTACCCAGGTATCACAGTGTCCCACTGGTTGTCCTCCTTCCACCATGTCTCTGATATTCCAATCATATCTAACCTCTCATTTAGTGCTATATATTGTAACTCTCCCATCTTATTTTTTAGACGTCTAGCATTTGCATGCAAGCATTTTAGAGACTGTATTTTATTCATATTAATCTGGCTATTGGTAGGCATGGGTAATTTGGGATCTGTAATCTCTGTCTGCTCCATACTAGAGGGCATTTGGGCTACTTTACTTTACTCTTTTTTGGAACCTCTCTGCTTTTGGTAGTATCCTTCAAGGATACATTCTTCCGAACCATGCACTCTTGGGCGACTGTCGGCTTTCCCCTATTATCTAGTTTAAAAGCTCCTCTATCTCCTTTTTAAAGGTTAATGTCAGCAGCTTGGTTCCATCCCAGATAAGGTGAAGCCCATCCCTTCGGAAGAGCCCCTCCTTTCCCCAGAATGTTCCCCAGTTCCTAACAATTCCAAAACCCTCATCTCTGCACCATTGTCTCATCCACGCATTGAGACTCCAGAGCTTTCCATGCCTTTTGGGTCCTGCGCGTGGAACAGGAAGCACTTTGGAGAACGCTACCCTGGAAGTTCTGGATTTGAACTTCCTACCTAAAAGCCTAAATTTAGCCTCCAGAACCTCCCAACACATTTTCCTGTGTCATTGGTAACGACATGTACCAAGACAGCAGACTCCTGCCCAGCACTATCTAAGACCTTATCTAGGTGGCGCGTGAGGTCCGCTACCTTCGCACTAGGCAGGCAGGTTACCAGGCGATCCTAATGTCCACCAGCCACCCAGCTATCTGCATGCCAAATGATCGAATCACCAACTCTAACGGCTGTCCTAACCCTTCCCTCATGGACACATGGCCCTGGAGAAACTTCCTCGGTGCGAGAGGGTTTTACATCACCTGGAGGACAGGTCCTAGTTACAGGATCACTTCCTGCCACACCAGGGTGATGCTCTCCTGTCACGTGACCTCTCTCCTCCATGGCAACAGGGATGCTGCCAGACTGGAGGTGGGACTTCAGGGCTATATCCCTTTAGGTTTCGTCTATGTACCTCTCTGTCTTTCCGCATGTGGATTGACTAGCCTTAGTGTAGTCACTGGGGGTTGAGATCGTATCCACTGAGCGACATCTCCTCGGTATGGTGCTTATATCACTGGTGAAGAGGGTCTTCAGGCTGTTTGCTGAGAGGTTTTGTTTGATTTTAAAGATGTTTAATAGTGTTCTATACTTGATGCGGGAGTGAATGGGGAGCCAATGGAGATGGTTAAAGATGGGGGTGATGTGGTCATGCTTTGAAGATCCTGTTATAATCCAGGAAGCGGTGTTTTGTGCCATTTGTAGGGGGCGGAGAGATGGGTTTGTTAGTCCAAGGTAGATGTGTGTGACACCAAGTTATTTCACTTTGGGTTTAATGGTAGTACTGTGGATTTCCTTACCATCCCTCCTCCATTAATTAAATCAAATGTGATCACTATTGCCAAGTGGTCCAAACACCCTTATCTCTTGCACCAGATCTGGTGTTCCACTAAGGACTAAGCCCAAAATGGCTTTTCCCTCTGGTCGGTTCATGAACCAGCTGCTCGAAGAAGCAGTCCTTTATTTCATCTAGAAACGTTATCTCCCTAGCATGTCCTACTGTGATACTGACCCATTCAATACCGGGGTAATTGAAATCACCCATTATTACTGTTGCTGGTCAACTTTAGAGGAAGCAAGAGAAGACCCAGCTCACCAGCCACTGAAGTGAAGAGCAACATTTTTCTTCACTTTAGCAGCTGTGTTGTAGTATATGTGAGAAGTTGTTAGTGCAGGTCCCTATGCGAACAACATTCTCACACAATGGACAAGCTGGCCCTATATCCATCTTCATAATCCCCCTCCCAAACTGCCAGACCAACACAATATCCAACAGGGCACGTTCTTTGGAATTATGATGTAGGTGGAGATGGTCTTTCTAAGAAAATTAGAAACCACTGATATGTTTCCGCAGTGACTTCTATTAGCATTTGCTGATAGGTTATCTTAAAAGGAACTTTTCTATCAGGCACCAGAAAGTAACAAAAACTTGCTGGCAAGAGCACAGAGGAAGGATTGTGGGGCTGTTTTTCATCAATGATATTTTGTTTCTATAGGTTAGAAATTTTTGAGGGAGGTATATTTTGAATTACAATCCTGCAACCTCTAATTTCTTCTTCTGCATTGAGGAGACCCCAGCAGGAATCCTGCTGCCCTTCCATGTCTCCAATTCAGGTAATCCTCAGAGCCACTAGTAGGTGGTGGACAAAATCGAGGGATGCAAAAAAGAAAAATGCAGGAGGCAAAGCTTAAGAATGGAAAATCAGATGCATTCCTAGAAGTATTATATGCAATGGGAGAAGTAGTCTGTTCTTTCTCTTTTTTTAATAAGCCTAATCTTTTGCCCACTTCACTACCACAATTTACACTCAAAAAACCCAGGAGCTTCTGGGTCGCCAGGAGTCAGGACTGACTCGAAGGCACACATTGTATTGTAATGAGCAAACTGAAAGTTGTACTGCTTTCTATTCTTTTCCAAAGCACTTTTGATGTGATTTATTGAGCATTTTTCAATAACAATTCTGTTAGAAAAAAGATGTTAGTGTTTGCTATAGCTGTGTCTCTTTAAAATCAATTTTTTATTGGCAATTTAGAAGAGCTATTTGTTTGCTTTTTATTAATTAAACAACTTTGGTCAAAGCGAGTTTTCAAAGAAATGTCTGCTAAAGATCTCTTTCCTTAAAGGAAAGAGGCTGGGTCTTGCCCAGGTTGTACTGTACCAATTATTCACAAGTACAATCCTACCACTGCTGAACATAGGGGCTTTGACCTGCTCTGTTCCCAGCCTAGGCTGGTTCACCCCTCTTTATACAGTTTGGTGCTTTTGGGCTCCCCCAGAAACTGCATGCTGATGCCCAACTTAGTGTGGGCACCTGCTCAGCATGGCTTGATACAGGGAAGATGACCCCAGATTCAAGCCTTCCACAAGCTTCAGTTTCCTCAGGAGCAAGGATTACAGGCATGCACCACTGTGCCCAGCTGCTGCTACCTTGCTCTCACAGGGCTAAAGCTTTGTCTCTTTGTGGCATCACAGTACAGCCAATTCCATACTGCTCTGCTGCAGCTGAGCGAACTCATTGCCTACATCAGGGTTTTCAACCCAGTCCTCGGGGAACCCCAGGCCAGTCAGGTTTTCAGGATTCCCATAATAAATATGCATAAGATAGATTTGCATACAATGAAGGCAGAACATGCAAATCTATCTGATGCATATTCATTGTGGGAATCCTGAAAACCCTAATAGCCTACGGTTCCCCGAGGACCTGATGTGGGAACCTCTGGACATCAAGACGTCTATTCCACTGCTCTTACTGGTGCTTATAGGAAAAGGGGAGGGGGAGAACAGCCAATGTCTCTGTTCTGGGAGAGGGGGATTGAAGATTTAGATGCAAAACCATTAGAGAGTTGCCAAGTTACCCAGTACCAGAAGTGAGATTTTTTGCCAGTTCAGGTTTTAAATGTGCATTGCATTGCAGTATGATATTTGTAGCTCCTGATTTTATCCATTGAATCAGTGGTGCAGGTCCCATAAAGCATCAGGATGAGCCTGTCAGAAAGCCAGGACTGGCTTCAAATCTCACTGATGGAACTGGGTAACTTGGCAATTCTGCCATTAGTATCTTTAGTATTATGCAATGGTTGGCTTCCATAGTCCTGCTGCCTTTCACAGGTTACCTAGGGATTGCCATCAAAATGGAATCTCTGACTTTGAAAGTCTCTCGTAAAATAACTATATGAGGGAAGAGGGTGATTATTTCTGTATTTGCCTCTCCATGCAGACAGGCTTATCCAGGCCTGGTTTTCCTCCATTAAATGTCTAGAGGTGCAGTTCCACCTAGGTCCTGTCCAACACTAGGTGAACGCCTAGGGCAGCAGCTTCTGAAGACCAGCAAAGTGCAGCAGTAGTCAAAATAAAACAATAGATTCTGAGAGCCAGACAAATTCAAAGAGCCATCGGCACAAACATTTACTTGCAGGCAAGGTCAATGCAAAGATATTTGGAGCCCTATGCAAAACATTTTTGCAATTAGCTTTTAGATCCATAATGCCTCAGCCCAAAATTTTCACTATTAAACTCTGTTGTTATCATCTCAACACCAACCCTCCCAGAACAATCATACAAAAATGCATATTTGGACATCATGCATTTAAATAGCAATATATAAATAATGAGGGAGATTTTAAAATCTGCTTACAAACACAGTACTAATCTCCATGCATGCTCTGGCAATAATCAGGACTGGACTGCTGGTCAACGCGGTATGGAGAAATCAGGGCTTCCGCCTACCTTTTTAGCAACAAATATCTCACAGCTCCTGACTTTCCTGCTGAGTTGGTGGAATATTTTGTTTTTGAAAGATAAAATGCTACAATTTACCAAAATAAGAGTATTTTAGAAAAATGAATGTTTTTTTCTTAGGCACCACCTCATGTGTTTTATTGCTTTTTCATGATTTACATTATTTAATTTTAAACATTTTATATGTTGTTTATTGCTCTGTTCTTTTATGTTTCCAAGTATTAATGTTTATATTTATGTTTTTAGTATATGCCACAGAAGCCCCTGACGAAGTGTGATGAAACACAGTCTGTGTCGGGTTGGCATTTGTGTATTAAAGGTTTTATTTTTCCACCATACCACGTGATTTCCATCAATTACATTGTTTGTTTCTATAGTTTAGGAATTTTTCATGGAGGAATAGCAGTGGGAAAGGGAGGCTGCATCACATAACCAACTTTAATACGTGGCCTGAAACCTGGTGTAAACAAGAAGAATTTGTATGGGCTGCCACATCTTCTGTGGCAGGAAAAAAGGATCCTTAAGTGATAAATTCAGGCAGTATGTGGACAAGCATTTATACTATACGCGGGAAAGGGGCTGACGGATGGAAAAGAACAAGTTCAGGGCGTCACTTCCAGCAAAAACATAACAACATTGGAAAAGAGTCCACTATATTAACCTGAACATTAATGAACCAGTGGAAGAGTACTCTAGAATAAAATCACCCCCCCATGCAAACTACAAGCAAGCCAACCAACCAACCCCATTGCTGGAAAGGCAAATGAGCGCAAAATACTCGAAGTCTAGCCAACAAA